>CM060964.1:151827704-152115204 GCA_030765045.1 Tenodera sinensis
GTCTCAAGGCAGCCACCGGAGCTGTTTTCAGTGGTATTGGTCATCAATGAAGCCACGTTTACCAAGGATGGGCCGATTCTGAACTACAAGAATAGTCACATATGGGCATACGAAAACCTCCATGCCACTGTTCAGAGGAGCTAGCAACAGCAGTTTATGGTGAGCATATGAACTGGCATTATTTCGGACGACGTCCTTGGGCCATATCTTATCCCTTCTGCGTGGCAACACTTATAAAGTATTTCTGAAGGATGTACTGCTAGCCCTTTTGGAACAAGGGCAACTTGATATTCGCGTTCAACTGCATTTCCAACATGACGGAGCTCCTGCGCGTTATGTTATTACAGTACGGAAGCATATAAATGGATCCTTGCCTATCCGTTGGGTCGAAAGAGACAATTCCACTGTGCCTAGCCACCTCGTTCCCCGGATCTCAACCCCATGGATTTCCTTTTCCTAACTATGATGTATTCATCATTAATTGATTCTGAAGAGAAGCTGGTTGCCCACACTACTGCAGACAGTGATGGGATTTGCAGCGCACGAGGAATGCTCAGCAGGGTTCACGAATTATTTCTGCGTCGATGTCGCTTATGCATTGATGTTAAAGGTCAGCATTTTGATCAGTTCCATTGAAATCTGCGTCTACTCATACTTTGTGCCCTTATCTTTGTTCTGCTTCTATCTAGCTATTGTATTGTAATTTTAATATAAATTCTACTTATGTTTATAATTATTCAGTCATATGCAGCTCTTTCCAGTGCTTGTCAATTATTTACTTGTTTATAACCTGTTAGTTAAGCTTGAACCCATTGTATATGTGTATCTGTAACCGTCTGTATCTGTACATATGCAGTTTTTGTTTTGTATCTACTATTTAGGTCATGAAAGAGTTAATAATAGTTAAAGGAATTTGAAATCAAAATCTTGAACATTGGTTAAACGAAAAATTACAACACCACACGAAGGTTCCCTGAAATCAAATTAATTTCATCGTGTATTTAAGAAGGAAAAAGGAACATAATATACACGCGGCTAAGGGAATTTGAATCCGAGCTTTTAATCCATGTGTACCTTCGTCGTTCTGGCAACATATCAATTACGGTGAATACTCAGGCTACGAAAGCCCTCGATGTCTTTTCTCATCATACGTTACGGCTGCGACGGGCATGATAAGTGGCGTGCATTCGCCTAAGCAATTTTAAGGCACAACTGTGTAATTTGTAACCCTAGACCATAGGTTTCCTATCTCAAATTGATTGTGTATGAACCCTCAGTTACAAGCAAAATTTGTGCGGTGTTATTTATTTACATCTTACATATACTTATACATACACGGTGTAAATGAACAACAGAGCACGAATTTTAGTGGTACTAGACGGTTCATAGACAACCAATTTGCGATGGGAAACCTATGGTCTAGGGTTACAAATTACACAGTTGTGCCTTAAAATTGCTTAGGCGAATGCACGCCACTTATCATGCCCGTCGCAGCCGTAACGTATGACGAGAAAACAAGTGGACAATTTCATAGCCTGAGTATTTAGCGTAATGGATATGTTGTCAGGACGACTAAGGTTGCGGCTGGATATTCTTCGGTCTCACTGTATTGCCACGACTGAGACTCTATCTCGTGGGTGTTGAAAGAAATACCACACTTATCGTGAAACCTTTATTCCAGCCCACATTTATGTACAACTTTCTTCCTCGCAACCATATACCCGGCGCAACTATATGTTTCCCGGCACCGTTATCCACGCGGTCGACGGCAGGATACTGGAGACTGTGAGTGTCCAAGTGCGTGTGTTAGTGCGTATGTAACTGCGAGCTTATGAGCGTGTAGGTGCGTGTGTAAATGTGAACTTGTGAGTGTGAAGTGGGTATCGCTACAGCTGTTCGCTGGTTTTGTTAATTCAATCTTCCCCTCATATTACCACTTCTTCATGGCCATGTGGTTGGCCTCATTGGTGGAAATGCATATTATGTCCGCGACATTCCACTTTCCACCAATAAGCATGCCCTGTCGTGGCGGGTGCTTTTTGAGGGGGTTTTTGCTTCACTGCACACAGCCTCACTATTAACTTTACAAAGATTTCTAAAGGACTTTCATATCCTTTGTTCTCCATTGTCTGGCGACCTTACCCCAATGACGGTTATTCCCGTGGTCTTCGCAAAGTTTAGTATATGTAGCCCTTTTAGATAAATAAGGTATATGGTCTAATCGAATATTTTATTTATTAATTTACCTTGATAATCAACTCTCACAAATGTCCCGCTATGAAGAAACCAAGGACATGCTTGTCGTGTACATGGGTTCTTCAGAGCGAGACTCCCACTGTACTTAAATAATTTTGGTTGCTCTTTCCGGGTCGTCGGCGAGTCAGTGTTTCTTATAACGTTACGGTGCGATGGGTATATGGTTCGATTATTGAGTACATTCTTTTACATATTTTACATTTTACACATATTACCCTTTGAATGCTTCACATCTTGAGTACATATATACAGATACACAAACAGCCCTTTGGATTTGTACACGTTTCATATAAATTACCCTTGGAATGATATACATTATCTATATATTCAAGATGCTCTCGGGCTTCGAGCCAGGTGTAGTGATGAAAAGACATCGACGTTTCGGGAGTGTACATCTCTCCCATCTTCAGGATGAATGACTAGCATTTTTTTAAACTTTTTTTTTTAATTTTAAAGGGGAGACAGATAGAGAGTTGGAGATAAAGGAGTGGCTTATTTCGCCGGAAGTGCGGGATATGTAAGGATTTCACGGGGAGAATTGGGAGAGGTGTGGCGTTGTAACGAGGTTCCGCTGAGCACCCTCGATAATCAGGTAATTGTCCGGTAAATTAAATTACCGGTAACGTGAAGGGCAGCCGGGTGACAGTCATGACCGAGGCCCTCGCTGGCACACACGGGGAGTTCGGCGTAAGATAGTTGGTTTCGGGATCATCTAGGAAAGCGTCTATAGTTGTAGGAATTCGGAGTGACGCCGCTACAGCGCATGTAGTCGCACATCTCATCACAAGGCGCACGACCATGATTGTAGAAGCCGTTTGTTGGATATTCTCTTCGCTGTGGTGATGTTTGTTGTAGTGGACTGGACGTATATGCGGAAGTGTTAGGCTGTTGGAGTTGGCGTTGACTGTTGGTGATGTTTTGGCAGCTGGGGTTGTGGTTCGAAGTGGTGTTCCTCTGTTTGAGATCCTGTTTCGTGTGTTGTTGGAGTGGGGCTGTCCGCGATTTCCTCGATCCAGCTCACGCTGGACGGATTCGAGAATTTCGGTGTTGTCCAATTCGTTCACTGCCGCTCGAAGTTCGTTGAGAAGTCTCGCGGCAGCGTTGAATCCAGTAGTATGGTGAATCAGTATACGTTTCAGCCCAGCAAGCCTCTTGTTGTTGGTCTTCCTGGAAGAGCTGAGGTGGTGTTTCAGCTTTCGGACTTCAGTGCGTAGACCGTCCACAGGTTCCTTTAGGTGAAGTTCGGAGATGATGTTGGCGGCGGTGTTAATGAAAGTGGAGACGGCGGTGTTCACTTGCAGATGTGAGTCTTCGATACTGCCCAGTCGTTGGTTGAGGCTATGAACCTCGGAGCAAAGATGCTGAACCTCTTTACTGCGTGGCGGCGGCGTATGTGAATTTCGGTCTTTGTTGCTGCGTGGACTGTGTTGGCGGTTGTGGAGGCTGAGGAGGTTGAGACTGCTCAGGTTGTGATGCGGCGTGGTCTCTATGCCTCGGGTAGAGCGGACAGCATACCTGCCCGGTGTAGTGGTCTCTCCTGTCGCAGGTGGCACAATACCTACGACGTCGGGTGAGGTCGTGGTGCTGACAGGAGGATGTCAGTACTGCTGCTCCACAGTAGTGACACTTAGCTCGGGCGACACAGGACTGGGCTTCATGTCCGTAAGAGCAGCATCTGCGACAAGGCTGGATCCATTTGTTCCGACTACACTCTATACGAATGTGTCGACCGAAGAGGGTGAGTCCTGAGGTGATGGCGGCGGTGTAATGCGTCCTGTCTTGAAACACAAGTCGCACTAGGGGCGTCGCTCCGTAGTTACCCCTAATTATTGAGGCACCGACTAATGAGCTCCATTTTCGTTGTCCCTCCTGTAGTAGAATCTGCAGATGCAGGTGTCGATGAACTCCAACAGCAACTGCGCCGAAGCGGCCGTACCGTGGGTTGGTTACGGGAGGTTCAGTGGCGGCGGAGAGTGAAGGGACCAGTACTGTCAGCCAGTACGTACGGAGTAGAAAACACCCAGTCTAGTGTGGAGGTGGTTCACCGCTCCGTAGGAATCTGTGACGCTTTTCTCTTAAGCAAAACTCGCCCCGATTGTTGGCGAGATCTTTTTCGCCCACATCAGAGAACTTCGAGATCGTCTGCAGATGCTTTGAAGAGCCCTCCAAGCTTGCTTAAAAGCGTGAAGAAGGGATTCCGAGAGATCTTCCAGTCCAACGAGCGTAGTGCGCAGGCCGCCACTCATGGTCTCAGACGCCCGGCGATTGCAGCTTCAGTTCCCGCCAGCTAGAACCCGCCTGTGCAGGCACACTAACAGCTTAGCTGGGTAGAAGTACAAGTCTGTAGCCAACAGTCACCTGACTGGAATCTAGGCGCCTTAGGGCAGGACCTCTGTACTTCGGGCTTTTTAGCGCCCACTAACTGCTCTTTCTCTTCTACTCAACTATTTTCCTGTTTTCTATATAGTTTCTAAGCTCCCCGTTAGGTCCTCTCTAGGCTTTTATTTCTTCTTTTCCGAAACTCTTCCGAGGTCAAGTTAGGGATTGTTAGCCCATATAGTATATTTATTTGCTGTTTTTCACTCTATAACTTCCATCTCTCCTTCCTAGTATGACCAAGTCCAAAAAGTCCTCAGTGAAGCGATCTCCTGGCGAGATGCGCACGACCCGTGGAAGGGTCACTAAGGGACAATTGGATGTTGGTGGCCCCTCAGCCCCTGAATCTCCCCCTCCTAACCCCATCCCTACTTCCCGCCCAGTGACACCGTCCGTGAGCCCCCCAGTCGCAGCCCAGGCGGTAAACAGCCCTGCCTCGACGCCTGAGCTCGGCCGGACTCCCGCACCGAATCCGTGTGCCCTGAATACCCCCCTCCCTAGATCCCGCTCCTCTTCCGCCGCGTCAGTCCCCTCTCTGCCCCCTACCCCGCCTCCTCTCGTCTCCCCTCCTGGCTCTAACCACTCCACACCACCACCTCAGTTAAGCAACAACCTGCTCCCTTGGCCCCTTCCGTAAGCCCCGTAGCCGGCCCCTCCTCCAGACCAGACCCGGTTACGGTTCCTGCCCCTACTGCCCTCCCCCAAGCACCCAGGATGCAAGCGCCAATCTATGACAGTAAACACCACGTCACGCTGTTCCAGACCCTGCAAGAGTTTGACTCCCTCTATGCCAATGAGGGCTACACAGTGACCAGGGCCCCGCTGTCGCGGGACTTCCTGGTGCGCATGTCGTCCGCCGTGGACTATGCACACATGTGTGCCTTTCTGCGGCAGAAGGGACTCAACATCCAGCTGACGAGGCAGCAGGACGTGCAGCAATCCTTCCGTGCCGTGATAAAGCACGTTTACTATGATGGGGCGGAGGAAGCCATTAAGGCTGAGTTGCGTGCCGCGCACTTTTCAGTGCTGCGAGTAACGCAACTTAGGCGTTACGACCAGGCCCGAACGCCTCTTCCGTTCTATCTGGTGGACCTGGCGACGGCGGACAACCTGGACCGACTAAGGCAGGTTGAATGTATGCTCCACTTTCGAGTGAAGGTGGAGTTATACAGGCGACCGGTCATACAGGTCCAGTGTAGTAAGTGCCAACAGCTCAGGCACACAGAGGCGAGGTGCTCGGCCGCGGTTAGGGTGTGCTCTAAGTGCACCGGTGACCACGATTCTCGTGGATGTGATGTTCCGCCCCCCCTGAGAACGTGCGCGCTATGCCTGCCCCAGGGCCACGGGGCCAGGTACCGGGCTTGTCACGAATACCAGCGCCATGTGGCGGCGGCACGTAACCTCCAGGGGTCAGGTAGACACACGGTTGTGGGATCTGGAAGCCGGGCGCGGGGAGTAATGCCCGAGCGGGCTCAACCAGTGCCAAGTCTGGCTGAGGTTGTGGCACAAGCTACGGTCGCTGAGGAACCGTCAAGTTCCAGGACGCCCCGCCAGCCCCGTGGACTGCCGCGCATGGCACGGAAGGACCGGCCAGATCTACATAGACGACCCCGAGAGACCCGAGACCCACGACTACACCACCAGAGACAGATGTACCGGCGCGTCGCTAGCACCGGCATGGAAGACGGCGACCTGAGGGAGTCAGCGGGGCACATCCTTGGGTTGCTGATGGAAGCGGAATTGTCGGAGGTCCGCTCCATATTGGCGTCTTATAGGGACTTCTTCCAACTGCTGGTGACACCTGGTTTCATCTAAGTATCAAGATGGACTATATAAATTATCTCAACATCATGACATGGAACGCTAGGGAACTTAGACGCAAAAAGACAGAGTTCAAGGAATTCCTCTCCCGTAATAATATTCATATAGCCCTTATCACAGAAACTGTCCTTAAAGACAACCATAGATTCAACACTCCGGGATACACGACTCACCGAACAGATAGAGACAGGCGTGGGGGTGGCACCGCGGTCATTATTAAACACGGTATACAACACGACCAGACCCCCCCCCTGCGCAACTCCAAAATTTGGAAACCACCAGCGTACTAATTACACTCGATAACAACAAAGTGCTCATAACGGCGGCCTATGCCCCTCCCGGTACTTCAATCACATCCGATATAACGGACTTAACGCAGCAGCACAATAGGGCCCTAATTGCGGGTAATCTCAATGCTAAACACCAAATTTGGGGATGCGACGAGACAAATAAAGAGGGACGAGCATTATTACACCTCGAAAACAACTCGGACCTCTTAATCCACACTCCAGAGGAACATACTTACGTTCCATATTGCAGGACACACAGATCTGACGTGCTAGATCTAGCCCTGTCCAAAAACATAACACGCAGAACACATCTCAAAGTTATGAATGAGCTGTCATCCGACCATCTGCCCCTCATAATCACACTAGAGGGCAATGCAGCTCTAATCCCGCCAATTAAACGCCCAAACTATAACAGAGCGAACTGGGATAAATTTGCAGACACTGTAAGCAAAAACTTGCCCACTGCCCCACTTAACACTAACGAAAGCACCCACGAAGCGGTCATCCAATTGGAAAAGGCCATAAAAAGAGCCACAGCTGCCTCTGTGCCTATGAGCCAGCCTAGGCAACATCAAACTAAACTCCCACAAGACATAACCTCTCTAACAGCCGAAAGGAACAGAGCCAGACGCAAATGGCAAAAAACGCGGCACTTAACAGACCTCGAGTACGTTAAATACTTAAATAACCTAGTAAGCGAAAGGATCGCAAATCACGTCTCGAGGCAATGGCAGAACACACTGGAGAATCTCGATTATGAACGAGACTCAGTGTGGAAAGTAGCTCGCTGCCTAACACGCGATAAAGTGCAAATCCCTCCACTCCATACTAATCAAAACATAGCCACCACATATAAAGAAAAAGCAAATGCACTCGCGGACGCGCTACAAGAAACATTAACTCCAAACATCACTCCCTCTTGCCCACAATTCACCGCCGAAACCGAGGAAGAAACGCGCGAATATAAAGACCAAGTAACGCACAATAAAATAAGAAAAACATGTCCCAGCGAAATCAAATGGCTCATTAAACATTTGCCGAAACGAAAGGCCCCTGGGCCAGACAGCATCCCGGCGGTAGCCTTAGCTAACCTACCCGAAGATGCTATCAAACTACTATCCAAAATCTTCAATTATGTGCTAGAGAAAGGGTACTACCCTGACAGATGGAAGTCAGCTATAGTCGTACACTTTCCCAAGAAGGGCAAAGATCTCTCGAACCCACAGAGCTACAGACCAATTAGTCTACTAAGCATTCTGGGAAAACTACTCGAAAAAGTAAGACTAAAACGCCTAAATGCACAACTAATCAAACAAAACATAACTATAAACGAACAATTCTGATTCCGCGCTCGCCATTCCACAACTCTGCAACTACTGAGAGCCACAGAACACATCACGCATGGGTTTAACTTCCGAAAATCGACAGGCGCACTCCTACTTGATGTAGAACGCGCGTTCGACAGAGTCTGGCACGCGGGCCTGCTCAAGAAACTGAAAACACTTAATATACACGACTCTCTAGTAAAAATAATCGCCAATTACCTCCACAATCGGACATTCCAGTCCAGAGTTAACAACCACCTCTCTTCCCCCCGCCCTATAAAAGCGGGAGTCCCACAAAGAAGTATATTGGGGCCGATTATCTTTAATATAACAATGAACGATATCCCGAAAACACACAACACGAACTTATTCATCTATGCAGATGACACGGCAATTGTAGCGCAATCGGAGAAAGTCGGGTTCATACACAGGAGGCTACAAAACGCCCTTAACGAGCTACAGGATGGGTTCACCAAATGGCGAATTAAGGTGAATGCCAAGAAAACGCAGGCTATCATATTCACCAAAAGAATCAACCATAGACTAGGAAAACACCAGCTTCCACCACTCACCATATTTGGAGAGAACATTGAGTGGAAAAACAGTCACCCTTAAAATGGACCAGGGACTCACATGGAAGCAGCATATATTCCAAATAAGGGGAAAAGCGAACGCCCAATTAGGCAAACTATATCCCCTTATAAATATGAACTCGCAACTAAAACTCAAAATGGGACTAACATTATATAAGACGCTTATCCGCCCTATACTCACTTACGCTGCTCCGGTTTGGGGTTATACCGCAAAAACACATATTATGCGCCTCCAAAGACTACAAAACAAAACACTACCACTGGTAGTAAAAGTGCCCTACACTGCACCAGCGGACTTATTACACGACGAACTAGAAATGCACACGATAGAGCAATTCATTAAAAAGCTATCACACGATACATATAAACACTTGCATAAACATCACAACCCTTTAGTAACGAACCCAGGTAACTATTCTATGGAAATTTATAAACACGCTAGACCGCTAGCGCTTTTCGACAGAAATCTAACTCCAAATAACACGGAAGTAGAGGAATTCTTGAACAACCTACTACACGACTAAATGAAACATTGACAGAGGACTGTTCCCTTCTCACCACACAACTAAACCTTCCTTATTCCCTGTTTCAGACCGCAGCCTGCCACAGAGCCCTACAAGCCCTCGGCGATGCCGAGGCGGACCGGGAGAACTAGGACCTCCCACGAGTGTCCTACGAGCGCGGTGAAAGCGGGCCACCGTATGATGGAGTAGGACACTCCTACGACATGGCGAGACCGGGACAAACGCTGATACAAGACCTGCCTGTCTCGGGCAGACAAAGTAGAAAACTAGCACGATAGCATTCATATTAAGCATGTGTAAAAATCACTGACCATTAGCTGATTCTAACGACTTGCAGGTACATACCTGTGCAACACTAGACATAAGCCTAAATATTGCACGAAAACATCTTTTGTACTCTAACACTAACATTAGCTTATTTCACAACGACTTGCAGGTTTCACCTGTGCATCGCTAGATATAAGCTCAAATATTGCACGAATAACTTCAGTTACACTAACTCTAACATTAGCAGATATTATAACGACTGGCAGGTAAATACCTGTGTAACACTAGATATAAGCTCAAATATTGCACGAATAACCTCAGGTATGCTAACACTAACATTAGCAGATAACATAACGACTTGCAGGTAAATACCTGTGCAACCCTAGACTTAAGCATTGCACAAATTACACCATGTTACGCTAACACTAACATTAGCACATACCATAACGACTAACAGGCCTATGCCTGTGCAACTTAATCATAAGTAAGCATAATTGCGTCTCATATTAACACAAACTTAACAACGCATTTATCTCTCTTGGTCATGTCCAGGTTTCATGGGCATTACCAAAAAGCAACATCTGACTCGCTCGCATGTACTTCATGCCAGCTTAAAGCTATCAATTACTAACCGGGGTGCTATGCGGGACCCTACTAACGCACGATGATGCACGAAACCATTAGCATTGTAGGAACTAACACGTGGAGAGTTTTTTTTAGTGAGTAACCCTCCCCATTCAGGGCGCAGGGACCCTCACACTATTGGCCTCAGCATGTCGGCCTCCGCCTGTAACGGGTTCTTCCACTCCACGGTCGATTTCCAATTTTAAGGCTGGTTTCCATGATGGACTAAACTGCAATCCAGCGTCCCGGTTCAGTGTACTCTTCTCGAAGGAGATGGCCAGACCGACTCAGAAAACACAGATTCCTACGGAGCGGTGAACCACCTCCACACTAGACTGGGTGTTTTCTACTCGGTACGTACTGGCTGACAGTTCTGGTCCCTTCACTCTCATCACCCGGCCCCATTTCGGGGATTAGTGTCATCTTCCGAGGAGTGCCCCGCGATTTTCCAGCGAGGCACATACTGACAGCAGCACAACACGAGTGGCCGTCAGCTTTGAGGGCCACTCGTATCGTCACCTCACGCGGACTCACAAGTCTTATGAGGATAATCTTCGCCGACACTGCAGACCAGGAAGCCGCCTTGAGGACGGGCTTGCCCTTACTTGGGCGGCGACTGCCTGCTGAGCCCAGCCGAACTACTCGCCGAGTGCCATGCCGCAGATGCTGCCGCTATGGGCACGACGCCACTGCCTGCACCGCTGCACCAAGGTGCCATTACTGTGGAGCCTCATGCCTCACACTGCAGTGCACCAACCACGACCTTCGCCGCCGACGCCGGTACTGCGCCACATGCAATGGACATGGTCATTTTACAGGACAGGCGCAGTGCCCACTTTACCCCAGGCAGTCAACACCAACCAGCGCAGCCAGACAGCAACAACACAGAGCAACACCCATCTCCGCCGACGCACCCACACCACGTGGAATAACTTCCTACGCCGCAGCAGCAACACATGGAGAGCTTCACAGCACCGAGGCCCAGAAACTTCATTCTATGGTCCAGGCCTCGATCACCGTCTTCGATGCATCGAAGATGCTTGCAAACAACTCACCCACGCAGTCTCCACATTAACTACAGCAGTCACCACTCAACCACAACCCGTGACCAACGAACTACAAGACACCACAACTGCAATAGAAGAGGTTCGACATATCGCCGCAGAGAGCGTCCCAACTCTCACTCACTCCATATCATCACTTAACGCCAAGATCAACAAGCAGATACGGACAAGCCGCCAGCGCCACGCAGCGATTGCCCGCCAACTAACTCATCACACGACAGGATTTAACGCCGCAGCCAGACTTCTCCATCAACTGCGAGCAGCAACTATCGAACTCGACAATAGTGATGTTCTCAACTCCATTCAGCGTAAGCTGTATCGGCTAGAGACTACCATCATGTCAACATCAACAGACGCTTCAACACAGTATCACTACACAGACACACTCCAACCAGAACAACCAACACAGAAGATTCCAGCGGCAACATCAGCTCCATTCACTATTCCAGCACTTCAGCAGAAACATCCACCCACCAACTACGAGCTACCAGACAAAACACGGAGAAGACGAACACCACAACACGCATACTACGACAGACTGCACGACTCCGCCACATGTCAACATCCAACATGTGTAGACCTCCGTAGAAACAGCAACTACCAGTGACAACATCAACCCTACATCATTACACCGTGTGTGGCAGCCAGGGCTCCGGTCATGGTTGTCACCCGGGCAAGTCAGCTCAATATCCACCAGACACTAGATGGATCCAAAAATCACATTAAATTACCGAGGTGCTAATTGCGGGACTCGGCAAGCACCACCTACACTTCCTATCATTCGCATTTATACCTTCCTAGTTTAGTTCCTTCCCCTCCCCTAAATCCCTACCTGGCGAGATAAGCCAACTCTGTCTTACTTCCAACTCTACTTCTGTCTCCCCTTTCCAAAAAAAAAAAAAAAAAAAAAAAAAAATCATCACCCGGCCATCACACCAGCGCCGCCGGCACACACTGGCCCCATTTCGGGGATTAGTGTCATCTTCCGAGGAGTGCCTCGCGATTTTCCAGCGAGGCACATACTGACAGCAGCACAACACGAGTGGCCGTCAGCTTTGAGGGCCGCTCGTATCATCACCTCACGTGGACCCACAAGTCTGATGAGGATTATCTTCGCCGACACTGCAGACCAGGAAGCCGCCTTGAGGACGGGCTTGCCCTTACTTGGGCGGTGACTGCCTGCTGAGCCTAGCCGAACTACTCGCAGAGTGCCATGCCGCAGATACTGCCGCTATGGGCACGACGCCACTGCCTGCACCGCTGCACCAAGGTGCCATTACTGTGGAGCCTCATGCCTCACACTGCAATGCACCAACCACGACCTCCGCAGCCGTCGCCGGTACTGCGCCACATGTAATGGACATGGTCATTTTACAGGACAGGCGCAGTGCCCACTTTACCCCAGGCAGTCAACACCAACCAGCGCAGCCAGACAGCAACGTCACACGGCAACACCTATCTCCGCCGACGCACCCACACCACGTGGAATGACATCCTTCGCCGCAGCAGCATCACAAGTTAACCTTCACAGCACCCAGGCCCAGGAACCTCACTCTATGGTCTCTGGCCTTGACCACCGTCTTCGCTGCATAGAGGAGGCTTGCAAACAACTGACAAGCGCAGTCTCCTCACTAACTTCAGCAGTCACCACACGACCACAATCCACGACCAACGAGCTACAGGACACAACTGCAATACAAGAGGATCGAGATATCGCCGCCGAGAGCGTCCCAGCTCTCACTCATTCAATTTCAACACTCAACGCCAAAATCAATAAACAGACATGGACAAGCCGCAAGCGCCACGCAGCGATTGCCCGCCAACTAACTCATCACACGACAGGATTTAACGCCGCAGCCAGACTTCTCCATCAACTGCGAGCAGCAACTATCGAACTCGACAACAGCGACGTTCTCAACTCCATACACCGTAAGTTGTATCGGATAGAGACTTCCATCATGTCAACAACATCAGACGCTACAACACAGTATCACTATACAGACACACTCCAACCTGAACAACCAACACAGAAGATTCCAGCGTCAACATCAACTCCATTCACTCTTCCAGCACTTCAGCAGAAACATCCACCCACCAACTACGAGCTACCAGACAAAACACGGAGAAGACGAACACCACAACACGCATATTACGACAGACTGCACGACTCCGCCACCTGTCAACATCCAACATGTGTAGACCTCCGTAGAAACAGCAACTACCAGTGACAACATTAACCCCACATCAATACACCGTGTGTGGCAGCCAGGGCTCCGGTCATGGTTGTCACCCGGGCAAGTTAGCACAATATCCACCAGATATTCGGTGGATTCACACATTACATTAAATTACCGAGGTGCTTACTGCGGGACTCGGAAAAACATCACCCAGACTTACCTTACTACATTATCCTTTCTTTAGTTTAGCTTGTTCCCCTCTCCTACAATCCCTACCCGGCGAGATAAGCCAAGTCTTTATCCTTCCAACTCTTCTTCTGTCTCCCCTTTCAAAAAAAATGCTAATAAAACGTTAGGCCCCCCACTAGACTTTTACTCTCTTCTCTCTTCCTCTTCCTAGGTAAATCTTAAGCTAACTGCCCTTAAGGCACTTCACAGGAGCTAGACCAAGTTGTAACCTACCTGCTGTCTTTTAAAGACCGAAGCAGGCCAAATAAATAAGACCGTCCCTCATTTAAACACTTAACTAAACTCTCACTTCACACTCATTCAGGGAACCCCAGGTAATCGGAGACATGGGTAAAGTAGGCAAAACTCTCACTCTCTCTCCCTCGTCTCTCTCCAAACCAAATAAGCCGATCAGAGCCACCACACTTATCACCACCCAAACAAAAACACTCAAACACACCACCCCAACAACACCAAAAAGACCACACACGCTCACATAAAAAGACTACACCACCACCACAAACAAACACACCAACCACTTCAGATACAAACATGCCAACACTAAACACAAACACTTACAACACAAGCACACCTAGCACAAGCACACAAAACACAGACACACCAAAACAAACCACAAACACAAACACACCAAGTACACCAAACACGCCCGGTACATCAAGCACACTGAACATCTCAAGCACATCAAATACACCAATCACAGACACGCCAAAAACAAACACACCAAACACTGACACAGGAGACAAGCCACAACAAACACTGGAAGCTGACACAAACACAAACAACACAAAAACACCCACACATACACCAGACTCTGAAATCGTGCTTCCTACACCACCCCCTCCAGTACAATCACCCATCCAGGACACCTACGCTGACGTCACCACAAGGCCACCCACCCCCAAAACAAACAGCTACACGGAGTATAGGGCCAATCTCGCGCCTTTGTATCTCCACAAAAGCCAGGCAACACACATACACACAATCACCAACAAATTTGACACAAAATACAAACCTACACACAAGTACACAATACACCGCGCAAATCGCTCCGGTGACTTAGCTCTAAAAATGTTCAGCCTGAGTGACTACCATAATATGGTGGAACACCTCAGGAATGAGGGCGCACAGTGTTATCTCCTCCAACACCCAGAAGCTAGAACAGTTAGGTTTGTCATAAAAGGTCTGTGCGCCCCGTTCACCGGAGAACACATAAAATCAGTACTGGCACAACAGAATTTTGAGGCCATTAGGGCAGTGCAAATGCACTCACTAGGCAGGAATAGACACCCCCTCCCAATGTTCCTAGTGGAAATGGAGGACACCCAGGAGAATAGGAAGATACTCGGCCTCAAATACTTGGCCCACTTTAGAGTCAGAGTAGAAGAGTACCACTCTGCTCCAGAGCCCAAGCAGTGCCGACGCTGCCAGCAGCTATGGCACTACTACAGAGAATGCCAGACCCCCACACAAGTTTGCGCCAAATGTACAGGCCCCCACCCCTGCTACACCTGCAAAGTGCCCACAGAGGAACGCCTGTGCGCCCTCTATGGCCAGAAAGGTCATGGAGCAACTTGGCGCGATTGCCCCAAATACCTCTCTGCACTGGAACGCGCAAGGCCCAGGGCACAGCCAGGGAACCCCAAACCCAGGAATGAACAGACAAAATTACCCCAGGCTGGCCCGTCATCAGCAGAAGGGCAATGGTTTACTCAGGACCGCAGAGGCAGAACCCGCCCAGCCCCCGCCCCTTCTGCAGCAGTGACCAAGCAGGTCGCTCCTGCCCAAGTCACGGCACCCACAAAGCGACACTCCCCAACACAACACACAACAAACCACAACGACACACAAAACCGCTCCCACACAAACAACCACACACCAGGCAACACATACAAAGGGACCAAGCTTTTTGGTCCCAAAGTCGCAAACCCCTCGCAATGCATTCGAAAATGGCCTTGCACTAGCCGACTTGCTCTTAAAGTTGGGCTACCCAAAACTGGAATTAGGCTGGAACTCGTTCCTCCAGCACGCAAAGTGGCTCCTGGAGCAAATAAACACCAACAGTGACCCACTTTTCCTCTTTGACCATGTCACGCATTTCCTGGGAATTCTCGCACAGTTCACTTGTTATGAGTAACACACCCACCGTAAATATCATATACTGGAATTGCAATAACCTCAAAAGGAAGCGCAAGGAGTTTACAGAATTCCTCCAAAGGAATTCAATCCAAATAGCGCTAATTAACGAAACCCACCTGGGACCTGTAGATCGCTTCTCAGTCCCAGGATACTCAGTATACCGAACAGATAGAAATAGGAGAGGCGGAGGGACAGCCGTAGTTATTCAAAATTCAGTACAACACCACCAGGCGTTTGTCCCCCAACTAAACCGAATAGAAGCTACCGCGGTTAGTGTAAAGCTTCTTAATACCGAAGTTACATTTATTGCGGCATATAATCCACCCTGCGATATTGACACGGACGACATCGATACACTATTGCGTATGGCCCAAAAAGTAGTAATAGCAGGGGACTTGAACGCGAAACATTTCCTCTGGAATTGCGTAGCTGCAAACAAGGCGGGCAATAAACTACTAGCATACATCAACAGACACAACATACTTCTAACAGGCCCTGAAGAGCCGACATTCATACCAAGAGTACATACACACAGACCAGATATACTAGACATTGCTCTCCTCAAGGGCATTACACACAACACAAACACACACGTAATTAACGAATTAAACTCAGATCACCTCCCAGTGTTACTAGAAATTGAAGCCCCAATCACTTTTAAATCGGAACCTCCAAGACCCAATTACAGACAAGCAGACTGGGAGTCCTTCGAAAACACACTACAAAACATTATACACGATCACACAATCGAGACACATGAAAAACAAGACGAAGCAATTGAGCATATCGTAGAATCAATTAAGCTCGCTACCGAACAACACATCCCAATCAGATATCCTATAACTTCTACACAAAGATTTCCACGCGACACTAGACAAGCCATTCAGGACAGAAATCGCGCGAGGCGTAAATGGCAAAAATCGCGTAACTTAATAGACCGTAATGCGTACACGGAACTAAGCATTCAAGCAAGCGAACGAATACGAGAATACACAACAAATCAGTGGCACGATGTGTTAAGTAACATCAACCCACAAAACCATACAATCTGGAAAATAGCCAGAAACCTAACGCGTACGTACACACATGTCCCTCCCCTCCACACGCCTAACGGAATAGCGGAAACTCCCCGAGCCAAAGCCGAAGCATTTGCATAACCCTAGAGGCGACATTTGAACCGAATGCCTTTCCGTCAGACCAAGCATTTGTGGACGAAACGGAAGCAATGGTCGTGAATATCGGTAGAACACGAACGCATAATAAGACGCGAAAAACGAATGCGGGTGAGATCAAATGGATCATTAAACACCTGCCCTCTAGGAAGGCCCCAGGGCCAGACCAAATTCCAAATATAGTACTAAAACATCTGCCAGCCAAAGCACTGAAGCTACTGGCAGATATATTTAACTATACAATTGAAAAAGGCAGATTCCCTCCACAGTGGAAAGAGGCCAAAATTCTCATGTTCCCTAAACCGAGAAAGAGCCAATCACAGCCTGAAAACTATAGGCCAATCAGCCTATGATCAAGGTTTTAGAGAAAATAATACTCAAAAGACTTACGAACCACATAATAAAAAATAACTTAGTAATTAACGAACAATTCGGATTCCGGGCACAACACTCGACAACACTACAACTATTGTGAATGACGGAATCCATCACGCAAGGATTCAACGAAAACCGATCCACAGGGGCCATCTTCTTGGATATTGAACGGGCCTTCGATCGCGTGTGGCACGCTGGTCTACTCAGAAAGCTCATATCACTGGAATTCGCGGACTCTATGATAGCCATAATAAAGGACTATCTATCTCACCGAACGTTCCGCACGGCAGTCGAAACAGAGACATCAACGCGACGGCCAATCAGGGCAGGGGTCCCACAAGGAAGTTTATTGGGGCCCACCCTCTTTAATATTTACATAAATGATTTACCAGAGACGATAAGAGTAGACCGATATCTATATGCGGATGACACAGCGCTTGTCACACAATCAACCATGCCGAGGATTATACGCACCAGGCTACAAAATGCTCTAAATGATTTAGAGCCATGGCTCACGAAATGGCGCATAAAGGTAAATACCAGAAAAAGCCAGGCAATTGTATTCACCAAGCGAATTAAGCACCGTCATGGTAAACACGGCCTTCAGCCATTAACGCTTGGACAAGAGCCAATCCAATGGAACAGCAAAACCATCACCTACTTAGGTGTAACAATGGACCAGGGCCTTACGTGGAAACAGCACGTAGACACAGTAAGAGCCAAAGCCAATGCACAACTCAATAAGCTATACCCAATAATCAACACAAACAGTACTCTAAAGTTAGAGATGGGCACTACACTTTATAAAACACTAATCCGGCCCATCCTAACATACGCTGCACCCGTATGGGGACATGCAGCGAAAACACACATAAAGAGACTGCAAACGATGCAGAATAGCGTACTCCGAATAATCGCGAGACTACCCGAAGTAGCTCCAACGCTCCAATTACACGAGGAGCTAAAAGTACATTCCATTGAACAGTTCATAAAAAGGCTCACCTGTAACTTACTTGATAAGAAAAACAAAAACCACAACGAAGTAATTCAAAACCTAGGAAATTATGATATAACGCACGACAAACATGCAAGGCCACTATCTCTATTCCAGAGAACTATTGGTCTCGGGGAGCCAGATGTTGACATGCAACAATATCTGGACAACCTAGTTAATTACCCCGATGTTATCCATATGTGAACTGTGCATCACTCTCTCTCTCTCTCTCACACACACACATTCATACCTACAGTTTCTCTTCAGATAACCCTCAAGTCCTTATTTATAAGGCGGACCCAGGGGGATGAGGGCCCCCTCGGGAGTGGCACTGGCTCGCACCTGCATTTCAGGCAGACTGCCCGCCAAGTGTGCACTCCAGACGAACAGGCGATACAACGGACATGCACTCACCCAATTGACGATGCCGGATGGTATATCAACAACCTTAATTATGAATTGCAAACGACGCCATACGGCGGAACGTAACAATTATAATTACACTAGATTGACGACGCCACAAGCGCACAAATTACCACTAACCTAAGAGACTAATTGTACGCACTTCCTTTGTTCTTAGTGTATGTACATGTATATTTAGATTGTTTCAGGGATCCAGCATGCAGGGTATCGACACGCTCCCAGACTTCTGAGGCGCACGAACAGACGCGGCGTGTACACGCCAAGCAACATAGCACCCTGATTCCTGACAGCAATCACAAATGACTCCTACCAAACCATCCATGACTCCGCTAGGGGGCAAGCTGGGCTTCGGTCAAGCTCGTCTCCAAGCTCCTAACCTTCTCCGTCTGGTTACGCTATGCGAACCATCTCTATCTTCACCACTGAATGCGCGGGTGCTACAGGCGGTACCGCAGCAGGCTTTCACCTTCCTAATCCGGTGGATGGGGTTTTTTAGTGGGTATGGCCATCTTCAATGGCGATTCCCACAGTACCATGGGGTCTCGTAACAAGATTTTTCCCCTCCACCTAAAAAAAAAAAAAAAAAAAAAAAAAAAAAAAATGCTAATAAAACGATGCAGAATAGAGTACTCCGAATAATCGCGAGACTACCCGAAGTAGCTCCAACGCTCCAATTACACGAGGAGCTAAAAGTGCATTCCATTGAACAATTCATAAAAAGGCTCACCTGTAACTTACTTGATAAGAAAAACAAAAACCACAACGAAGTAACTCAAAACCTAGGAAATTATGATATAACGCACGACAAACATGCAAGGCCACTATCTCTATTCCAGAGAACTATTCGTCTCGGGGAACCAGATGTTGACATGCAACAATATCTGGACAACCTAGTTAATTTCCCCGATGTTATTCACATGTGAACTGTGCATCACTCACTCTCTCTCACACACACACACACACACACACACACACACACACACACACACACACACACACACATTCATACCTACACTTTCTCTTCAGATAACCCTCAAGTCCTTATTTATAAGGCGGACCCAGGGGGTTGAGGGCCCCCTCGGGAGTGGCACTGGCTCGCACCTGCATTTCAGGCAGACTGCCCGCCAAGTGTGCACTCCAGACGAACAGGCGATACAACGGACATGCACTCACCTAATTGACGATGCCGGATGGTATATCAACAACCTTAATTATGAATTGCAGGCGACGCCATACGGCGGAACGTAACAATTATAATTTACTCTAGACTGACGACGCCACTAGCGCGCAAATTATCACTAATCTAAGAGACTAATTGTACGCACTACCCTTGTTCTTAGTGTATGTACATGTATATTTAGATTGTTTCAGGTATCCAGCATGCAGGGTATCGACACGCTCCCAGACTTCTGAGGTGCACGAACAGACGCGGCGTGTACACGCCAAGCAACATAGCACCCTGATTCCTGACAGTAATCACAAATGACTCCTACCAAACCATCCATGACTCCGCTAGGGGGCAAGCTGGGCTTCGGTCAAGCTCGTCTCCAAGCTCCTAACCTTCTCCGTCTGGTTACGCTATGCGAACCAGCTCTATCTTCACCACTGAATGCGCGGGTGCTACAGGCGGTACCGCAGCAGGCTTTCACCTTCCTAATCCGGTGGATGGGGTTTTTTTTAGTGGGTATGGCCATCTTCAATGGGGACTCCCACAGTACTATGGGGTCTCGTAACAAGATTTTTCCCCTCCACAAAAAAAAAAAAAAAAAAAAAAATGCTAGTCATTCCAACACCGCCGTCTCCACTTTCATCAACACCACCGTCAACACCATCTCCGAACTTCACCCAAAAGAACCCGTGGAAGCCCTACAAACAGAAGTCCGAACACTGCAACACCACCTCAACTCTTCAAGAAAAGCCACCAACAAGAGGCTTGCTGACTGAAACGTTTACTTACTCACCACACCATCGGCTTCAACGCTGCAGCGAGACTTCTTAATGAACTTCGAGCTCCAGTGATTGAATTGGACAACGCCGAAATACTTGAATCCATCCAACGTGAGCTTGCTCGGCTTGAGGAAATCCCAGACCCGCCTACTGCTCCAACAACACACGAAGCAGGAACACAAATAGAGGAACACCTCTACGAACCTCAACCCCAGCAGACAAACGCCATCAACAGTATCAACGGCAACTTCACCAGCCATACACCGCAACATATACGTCCAGTTCTCCTCAACAAGCACCACCACAACGAAGAGAACAAGAATCAATCGGCTTCTACAACCATGGTCACGCACCTTGTGACGAGATGTGTGACTACATGCGCTCTAGCGGCAAAACTCCTAATTTCCACAACAGACGCTCACCCAGATAATCCAGATTCACCCAGATAATCTTCCGCCGAACTCCCCGTGATGTGCCAGCCAGGGCCTCGGTCATGACTGTCACCCGGCTACCCTTCACGTTACCGGTAATTAATTACCGGGCAATTACCTAACTATCGAGGATGCTCAGCGGAACCTCATCCCAACACCACACTCCTCCCAATTCCAAACTCTCTTTACTTTCATCAGCCGCTCGGACGAAGGAGACTGACATGCTTATTTCCGGTGTGGTGATCTTCACCATCTGATATTCAAAGTCAATGTTTGCCTGCATGGCCGTTAGGAAATCTGACCCGATGATTAGTTCCGCCGACAATCTAGGTACGATTAGCGCTATAATGTCTATTTCCATCCTTTGAATTTTGGTCTTTATCAATATTTGCTGACTTATCCTTGCTTTGCTTCTTCCAATGGCCAATACACAATATACACCAGATACGGGTAAGGTCTGCAGTTTTAGTCCACGCGATTTTAAATTGTTGAACAGTTCTTGACTGCGCACTGTCACATTCGACCCGGTTTCCACTATTGCGTAACAATTCATTCCCCCTATCGCAACTGCGATCCTAGGCGCTTCCACGATGTCACACGTTCTATCTTCCTTCAGATTTCTCTCAACCTTGGGTTACTCTGTGCTGTCCTTATTAATACTTGGTTGACTTATCTCGTTCTCCTTTCGGTTTCCTTTTATTTCGTCATCGTTCGGGGTACATAGCGGAGAATTTATGTCCCCGTTTATTAGTTTAAAGACCCTCTTTCATTTTCGTGATTAGGTATTGCTGGTGCCTGAAATACCAACGAAATATTAAATGCAATGAATAATAAGGAATTCATCATAGGTATTTTCTGTGATCTGGCTAAGGCCTTTGATAGTATCAATCATGAGCAGATTCTGGAGAAACTACACTTTTATGGCCTGGATAACCTCTCAATTACTTGGGTTAGGTCTCATTTAGCAAATTGAACAAAAAAAAAAAAAAAAAAAAAACCTATTGTCAACAATAAAGAATCAGATCAAGCACAATCAAACTTGGAGTTCCGCAGGGCTCAATATTGGGTCCATTCGTCTTTCTTGTTTTCATAAATGAGTTACCCGTTAATCCAAAACAATACTTTTTGCAGATGACACTGTGTACTCATGTCTCAGAAGAAATCGTAAACATAACTACAACTGCATTTATGGTGTTGAACATTTGTTTCGAAGCCAACAAATTAATTCTAAGTTATGGCAAACATCATATATTCAATTTAGAGCTAGGAATAAAATTGTTCCAGAGTTGAATATTACTTATCACAACTTCGCCATAAATAAAGTAAGCTGTACAAAGTTTCTAGGGTTAGAAATAAATGAACAAATGAGCTGGAACAAGCATATACTCAACTTATTTCCTAAACTCAGCTCAGCTTGTTTTGCCTTGAGATCCATGTATGACTTGCTACATCAAAATGCTCTGAGAGCATTATACTTTGCCTATTTCCATTCCGCCATGAGATACGGTATTCTTTTCTGGGGTAATTCCGTACAGAATGGGAGGATCTTCATCTTACAGAAGATAGCACTATGAATTTTAAGTGGTACTGGAACCTGTCAATCATACAGACCCTTATTTAAGATGATAGGTATTCTAACACTCACAAGTCAATACATCTTTCCACTTAGTGTTATGTGGTTGATAACTACAACCTTTAAATTCAGTTCTCTTGTACATAGCCACAGCATTAGACACAGATATGACTTACACAGGCCATGTAGGTAACTCCTTGTACATTTATCAGAAAGGTCCCTGCTATTCCGCCATACTAATATGTAATGGTCTTCCTTTAGCTTTAAAATTATTGTGTAATCCAAACGACTGTTTAAGATTTAATAAGTAATTGAGAAAGTTCTTGCTTGCATACTCTATTTACAGCATAAGGGAATACTATACTATAAGTTATTTGAATCACTAGTTTTAACCCTATTATAATGCTTGTGTTTAGGTGTTAGAAAAAAATTGCCTGGTTCTATGACGTATTCTATAACCTTGAGCCTGGGTCTTTCTAGGATCAAAAGAACAAGATGCAATACAATACAATGCAATACAATACAACAGAGTTGTAGAATAGCTTTAAGTGTCCCTTTGATTTTCTGCACTACTTTGGCAAGCAAATAAACATGCCTGATCTTCAGCTATTTATATTTTCCGTTAACGCGTTGGTTAAGTTTGGCTTAATATCTTGTGTGGCTTTACATCAAACTTATAAAATACAATTGTAAGTTTAGCTCTAGCATGTGTTGTTACTATAAATTCATTGCGTTATAATTTTTAACCCCCCCCCCCCCCCCCAAGAAATAGTTAATAAAACCAGAGTGGAAGTTACTGAGAAGTTATAGATTCGGGAGCAATTTTATTTTAGTGGTTTATTTTTAACAGCATTGACGAAATTTATGTGCAAGTTGAAATGAAGTCGCTATATAGCCTCTGTGACAATTACCTGACTGCCTCTAAGGATTGTCTTAAGTTCATATGGTATTTAACAGAGTTCACATGACTAGGCATATCGGCGTTGTAATCAAGAGGGCGATGGATTGTGCTTGTATGTGAAACGCCATTTTCTATTTAGTTCATGGTGGTTTTGTGAGTGATAGATAATGTGGGATAGAAAACGTGATAGCGCGGTAGGAAGTAGTGGAAATAGGGAGTGAACAGTCGTTCCAACTACTAATGCTTATTCATACTGGGTAAGTAGGCGAACTATTCCAAACATAGGTACGATATAAATCGTTTGACATTTGTGAATTCTGTTCGGTGGCACGTATCAAGTTACTTACAAGCGCCCTGTTTTTCATTGTCAGTTGTTTTGTAATGGTCTTAGCTGGAGAAATCACACGGAAATGACGTTTTTAAGTTTCACAAATATAGTAAAATGGAAAACAGTGCATTAGTGCTGCTGACAAACGATTCATGGTTCAGATGACATTTTGTAGCACTTGTCTGTACCATGAAGAGATGGTGTAAGATTAATCTTCCAATACTAAAAAGTAGACACTTCTTGATTCTTTTACAGTTTAAAATTCATGTTGTAGGTGCATTTACGGTGCTAAAACCTACTGTCGAGTTTACAGGGAACGCCTCCAACTACTGCGGACTCGGGTGGAGATTGTAGTTTTGTGAATCTGTAATGAGTTACTTGTTCTTAGAGCAACATAATTTTATTCCATACAACTGTTTTTTACACCCATTTGTGCTGTTGGCTAAAAATATTGGTTACTCGTATGCAACATTTGCGTTGTGGTTATTGTATTTGAGGTTATGATTTAAATATTACAATCAGCCATTTATTACGATAGGAGCAAACAATTTTGATGGATGTATAATTATTTACAACAGGAATGTATAAACCTGTACAGGTCACACTCACAATTTCAATAATGAGTTTCATTCTTTGCAACCAGTGAAGTTTCATGTACAGCAATGTGGGTGTGCTTCTTGTAAGATGTTGAAAGTTTTACTTTGCTTTAGTCAGTTGGAGTGGCCTAATTGATGTATCCAAGTGATGCAGATGTGACCTAGCATCTTATTTTCTTTAGCATGTAGCAGTTCACGATCCTTACAAGTTACATGCAAAGCTTATATTAATCATTCTGCTTGAGATATTGTAACAAGCTCATAGCAATTTTTTTTTTGTGCATGTGACCTACTTTGGACTATGTAAGAGAGTAGGTTTGTCACTCTTCGTTAAAATACAAAATTATGTTAGTGTAAGCAGTCATTGTTCTGGGTTCATTCAGTTGGTGCATGAAAATGAACATATCAGTTTTTATTTCTAAAATCTCAAAGTTCTGCTTAGGTTTAAAAATAGCTTCTCTGCTAACTTTAAATTTTCTCATTGTAAATAAATTGCCTTTTAGGTCAAATGGTTGCTGCATCATATTTATGTAGAATACAGTTCACTCACATTGCACAACTGAACTTCTTTTTTTGGTTTATTTGGTCCATTGTTGACAGAACTAGGGGACATTGAACATGTCATACAATTGTGGAACATGCATTATGACCAATAATAGGCATGCCACCACCAATAATGATTTCTCGCCTGCCTTGCATTACGTAAGAAAAGAGAATGAGGATTTGTAAGCCACCACCATTTCAAGAGTTAATCTCAATTCCTCCATAGTATATGGGGAGTGAGTATATAACAACTAAATCTTTCTTAGAGATTTTATGTTGATTAGGATTGTCTAGTAGTTTAAATAACATGTAAGGTTATTATAAATTTGTATTGCAGAATAGTAACATTCTTTTTGGAACAGTGTAAAGCTATTTGCTTCACAATTTAGGATAAATTTACACACATTTAAGAAAACTTAAGGTTATAATGTAGGCATTTTCCTTCTGTGTTATGTGAAGTCCCATCTTCTAGAACTAATATAGCTCATTATGTGGATAAAAGTTAAATATATTAAAGATAAGAGGTAAGGAAGAGGTATTTTGAAGAAAGGGGAAAGGTAGAATAAAAGACATAAAAGAATACTGGCTGGTAATAAGACTATTTTGACAATACGTTTTATAAGTAGGTATTTTAAAAGCAGTGAAGCTAAAGTAGTTACCTATATAAAGCTGCACTAAGGCCTCACTTCAAGTATGCTATTGAAAGGTGCAACTTGAAGAGAAGTAACTAACTGCTAGACTTTGTAAGAATAAAACCACAGAGTATGAATATTTTTCCCAGTTAAACAAATGCTATATGGAGATTAAGAACTAGTAATGCTGCATTTTGTGTTGAAGGAGCCTATTTAGAGAACATCTAAGTAAATATTTTGTATACGTAGCAATATGTTGCTGTAGTGCAGAAGTGTATGAACCAACAAAACACATAATTTTTAAACAAAACATGATGGGGCATACCACAAAGTTACCGTATTACAGCTCCAAAAATAAGTTGCTAATAAGAAATTTCACATAGTTCTAAAGATTTTGAGTTGCACCTGTAATAAAAAGTGGAAGTGCCTCTTTGTTCTTGCTCCTTGAGGTAGAAACACAGTTTATTATTGAGAAGTGGAAGGATATACATTCTACGTACTACTCAGATAGTGTATTTTTGTGCTGGCCATACAATAGAGTCAATAACGGCACAAATGAAGTATCAGTTTTGAGAAGTTTGTTATGAGAGAAAAAAGCTGCTAGTGTTAGGTGAAACACTCATGTTAATGAGCATCAGATTTCCTATGTAACCTCTGATCAAACAGATATCTGATCTAATGCGAGTTCCTTCCTGATCTAAAATAAGGAATTTGGCAGCTGTGTTAATTTCCTTTCATAACATTTTTTGAAAGAGTAGCTTGGAGCTGGTTTTCTAGGGCTGAAGTTGAAATTTAAAGAATATACTATTTTCCATGATTTGGCCTTTTTGTGCTTCAAGGGTTGAAAACTATCATTTCACAAAACTTTTAAGCTGAGGGCAGCTGCTTGAGATACTGAAGTTATAGACATATGCAGCAGTTATAATTTTGGATAATTAACATAAATTACCATGTGCAATCAACCACCTTGTAGGCAAACATGGAGTGCAGATGTTTTCAACAGAATGGGAAATAAAGTAACAAACTGAAGTATTTTACTTACGTGTGCAATTTAAAGAAAATTCACATGACCAAAGATTATCAGTAATTTTTTCCAAGTTCTCTACAGAGTTGTCATTTTATGTTGCAAGAATATTTAGCAATATTATGTTATTCACAATGCAAATTCATTTGTACATTGGATGTATATTGTCAGTCATATGGTAAACAAGATTCTGAATCCCATATTTGTTAAAGAACATGCATGAATTTGGATATGTGAAATAAGATATATGGAAAAAAGATAATTCGTGCTTCGGGTACACCTAAAGTAGCAGGATTTCTATGTATATCCGGTATCGCAGGAGGACTGGTTGCCTTCTGGTTCCTAGTTGCCACTTACATATATCCAGTGATGTTTTTCTGGGGGAACGCTGGCGGATGTGTTCCCCTGAACGTTTTTTGACCACCAAATTTAAAAAGTACGAAAATTCCCCGATAAAAAGTAGGTAATGTGATTTTATAACTACTGATTGGTTTTATTCATATTAGTTGGGTTGGCTTCCATATAAAGAGGTTATAGTAGCATGAGAACCGATCGCAGCCTCTCTTTGCCAGCATAAAAAATAAACCCATAACAACAAAAATCCCTTTGCTATCTTCTCAGCGAGTTTCCTGTTTACTGTTGGTTAATTGGTGTTTATGAATACTGTAGGGTGTGCTTGTGACTGAGCAAAGAATGGAAATCAGTACTCTTTGGATGTGAACAGATATGTTCTGTGTTTGCCGGTATTGTTCAGTTCCTCGCAGTGATAGAAATGGTAATAAGTTGTTTACTCTTAGCGGCTTACCAAAGTTTGTAGTGTGCATGTGGTTTTTCGAGTTAGAAGTCACAACGAGTCAAAAAATAACTATTTTACGTGGCCTCCAGCATCCAAGAAAATAAATGAGCAACAATGAATGCATTTCAAATTATAATGCTGGAAGTTTGACCATGAGGAACAGTTTATATAATCATTACAGACAGTAATGTTATCTGCTCTGCTTACTTAATTCCTTGTGTTACATATAGGCTACTTAGACTTAAATTCAAGTCCAGTCCGAGTGTTCCTCTGAACATTGCCCACACACTGCTTGTACGTTTAAAACACCAGCAGTAAGTTAGTTGGCATAAATAAATAATAGTTCCTCTAAACGTTTTTTTTAGAAAAAGAGTGCTGCATATATCTAAACAGTCCTTCTCCTGAAGATTTCTCTGTGACGTTGCAGTGATGATGAACTCTTCTTCCAGGTGTCATGTGGGCATCGTTGCTTTCTTCTTCCATTTGGGATCCACTTCATGATCATATTTGGCAGTCTTTCTTCTCCCATGTGGCAACCATGTCCATACCGAACTAATTGTTTCTCCTGAATAAGTAACAGGTTTTAATATTTAAAAAGGAAAGTTATGTGTATGGTAATGAATGAACGGAACATTGCTGCTCATAGCGCTCCCATTTAAAGACATCTACACATTTTATAAGAAAGAGGAAAGGAAGGAAAGGAAAATGGACATAATCACCATTAGGATAATGAGAGAGGACCTTCAGGCTTACTGTGTTCTGCCTGTTTGATCTCAGTGCGTACCATGTGTAGGAACATTGAACCTGCCTTATAGCACTTAACCATCAAATTTCTAACACTTAACCAAATGTCGCCCATCACCTTTCATGTCTTGCATGGCATGTAAATACAAAAGTAGGAGTTGGTTGTACAATGCCACCATTTGCAAGGTATGTCTGGGAATTAAGCAGTTACATTCTTAGGAATTTTGAATTGAGGGATTTGTCCATACTGTATGGAGTATGTATTTGAGAATGGTTTTAATTCTATTTTGAAAGCATTGTGCTTGTTTCAGATTCCTGAGCAAGTCACTTGGAAGCCTATAGTACACTTATATTGCAAAATTGTAACATCCTTTTTGGAACAAGTTTAGATCATTGTCGGGCCCTTGCAGATCACCTCCATGTCCGATATTGTGTTCATATCAGATAGGTTTATTGTAAAACTGTTGATTGTCCGCAGGAAAACTCTGGGATGAATATGTTTAGGTATTCTCCAGAAAGATCAAGATTTTTAAGTCTGAGTTTATAGGGGAATTAAACTTGACTAGAATAAAAGCCAATTACAACTGCAAAGGAAATTTAAGTTCAGTTTTTATTTATGGATATCTTAAAGTATTGTGGTTCTCAATGTCCCATTCTATATTGGGCATGAAGGACTGCTTAATTTTGTTCAGAGGCCTTTTTATGAGCCTTGAGGTTCTTTTACTTGCCATAAAGTTACAATACAGCACCATTGGCTTTACTTCCCTTTTAAAAGCAGCTTTCACATGCTCCAAAAAGTTCATGCCCTTCTCCAGGTTTGAACCTGGTTGAATTCAGTAAGCTGAGACCATTTTGTTGAGGTGTATAAGGTACAGTTGATGTTTTTTGCCAAGGGATTTCATATGTATAGCTGGGAAGAGATGGAACTAGAGCTGCAAGTACAAGTCTGGGAGAGCATGTTACTCTACATCTCATGGAACCCTGGCAAGAGAACTACAAAAGTGAAGCACCAGCTAATGGTATTTTGAATAGAGCTATTGCCCCCCCCCCCCCCCCCCCCCACTATGCATTCCAGTATGACTATAGATGAATCTTGCAATAAGAAAAGTTGTGAAACAAAAGATTTTACAGTGATACCAAAGGTGGTGTAGATGTTATAGATCAGATGTCTCCCAAATACAGCATTATACTTGAATTAATGTAACTTGTGTATTCTGAGAGTTCGCTTGGTGTGAGTTACGTGAGTGGTAGAGGCGTGGCAGAGCGATCTGTTGCCATGACAACCAGACTTGACCTTGAAGTAGCCAATGGACTTTGTGATGGGATTGCATGGTCACAAAGTCTATTGGCTACTTCGAGGTTAAACCTAGTTGTCATGACTACAGACAGCTCTGCCACGCTTCTACCATGTGTGTAACATTCTGGGGGAACTGTCAGAATACACAAGTTATGTTAATTCAAGTATAGAGACATGAAGACGTGCTGGCTCATGGTTCTATAACATTCTAGATCTAGCAATAATTAATGCTCATACCTTGTGTAAACTTTTTACTGGCTGTACAATGTCTAGACTGTCTTTCATAATGAAAGTTGTGGAAGAATTAGCTATGCTGTACAGGAATTTACACCCACATTGGCTACTGCCTCTATCACTCATGGCTAATGGTAGGGATGAAGGAATATTTATAGGCGCTAAATGCAAGACACGTCAAGTAGCATTACACAAGAAAAACTGAGCAGAAGACTGCAAAAAGTGTCATTTCAATATCTTTGTAAATATTTCCTGCTACTTTAGGTGTAACCATTTTTTTTTGTGTGTGTGTATACATATATAAACCTGTATCTGTGTAACTTGTATGCCTTTTTTGTACAGCTAATTTGTTTACACATAGCATAGAGCAAAAACAATTTGTATACCTACATCATTTCTACTGTTCAAGAAAACATTCATGTATGCATGAAGTAAAAATAAATAACCTCTTTCTTTACTTAGAGCTATTTGCCTGAGATGAACTATAAAGATGAACAAAAGAATGAATTTGAAAAGCAGTGAAGCATAGTTGAATTGCCAACAAACTATATAAATAGGTAAAAGAGCTTAATAACAAATAATACTATGTTTGAGAAAAAAACATTAAACATCTGAAACCAGCAGCAGCACTGAAGCTGGATTTGATCCTAGTTTCCAGTTCAGAAGTTAGTGTACCCTCTGTGCCACTCTAGTTGGCTGGTAAGGCATAAGTAACAAATTTCATCAGCCATAGTCAAAAGAGCATCTATGTACGTGATACTGAGCAGAAACCAAATATATATAAACTTGCTCCAGAAGCTAAATGCAAACTGGACTCAAACCTGGCTTGTAGTTGAGAGGTCAAGTTGTTCCCTTTATTACATCACAGTGTGCTAGCAGACAATGAGCAAGAAATGTCATAAGTTTTGCTGACAAAAATTGTTTAAAATGCATAAGAAGTATTGCTAAAGAAATGAAAAATACCTAGCAAAACACCTTTGTGTAAAGTATGCTATACGAGGTACTATAGTCTGTGAGTAGTAAGTTGAGAATGCTACCTGCTCCAGAAAATGGCCAGAGCTATCAACCACTTGTCAAATAACAATAGGCATGACCACAAGGGAGGGTCTTGCTTGTGCCAGTCCAACACTTGAGGGGTCAGTACTGGCCATGTATGCCTAGTTTTTTGGTGCAATCTGTGCTCTGCTTCAGCTCTATTAGAATTTGCTCCCTTGTTAAATTTGTACACTGCTTGTAAGGTGTAGTGTTATACTGTTTTGTTATAATAGTAATGACTGCATGTGTTATAACGGTAGTGTAAGTGAAAACATTATTACATTGTATGTTCTAATCTAAGTTACAAAATGCTGAGCTCAGAAATGTTTAACTTTATTGTATATTTGACAATATTTGTTCTCGTATTAACTAAAGATGAATTTGAGGTACTTAAAAATGGTCAGCCTACAATATCTGTCAAAGATGTTATTGGACAAACAGCTACTGCAACTGGAGTATCTCGTGCAAGTGAATATAGAATGTTAAATGGGAAGGTAAACATAGACAATTCAGAGACCAAAGTCAGAACTTTGGGTAAGAAAAGGCCCAATAGTACCTTGACAATGATAAGCATTGACTGATTTACAGCATTGGTCATCGAAAGAACAATTTACTCCTTATATAAGATAAGCTTTGTTCCCAGCTTGGTTGATATCCACAGAGCTTTGAAAAAGGCTAATTTAATTGAGGGCGGCATACGGGTAGTGTGACAGATTAAAATCTCTGAAATTTTGGTATGCTAAAAACTTTGTAGTACAAAAATATTTAATGGAAAAGTCTGTCGTAGCAAAGCAGTTTCAATACTTCAGACAGCTTCAAGAAATGGGAGCAAGTGGTCGACCAGTTGTTTATCTAGATGAAACTTGGATAAATGTGAACCATACTGCAGGTAAAATATGGTTGTGTGATAAACCCGACAGTGAAATTGACATATGATTGTGCCCCTGGATAAAGGACAGATTCATTATAGTACCTGCTATATTCTAAAGTATTTGTTTTATTTTTGGTCTAAGTCAAAGATTATTGGGAAAAAATTGACAGTATTATTTTTAGGGAATGGTTTGCAGAAAACTTACTGACATCCCTCCAAACAGTCTGATCATTATGGATAATACACCATATCATTCAGTGGAACTAAATAAGGCTCCTGACACATCCTTTTAACATCCAGGTTAAAGAGCAAAATGCAAGCCGGTTATGTGAAAAAATGTTAAATATGATACTAGATCAACTAAAGTAATATACTACTTTAAGCTGATGAAAGACCGATGTAGAAAATATGGAATTGACAGTTTCACGGAGTTAGCAGGGCATACAGTAAAGCGTCTTCCTCCCTAGCATTACAGTTTCAGTACAATTGGGTTGATGTTGCTAAGCATAATGTAACATTCAAGCCCTTTGATGTAATAACTCCTTGAAAATGTGCTATCAAGGGGGATGCAAGAAAATTAGAAAGTGTGGAAAAAGAAACATTTTTATTGGGAGAAAGGTGGAGTAATTGACGAGACTATCAATTGATTTGTAATCAGCCTTGGACACACCGACACTGAGAATGAAGTATGTGCTGAACACTATGGAGAGGAACAGTCCGCCATTAACATTCCATCACCCCCTAATGGTAGCAGTGCGATTGAGGGGGTAAGTGTATTTGCGTCTTTGTCTAAAATTTTGTCTCAACTTACTCCTCAGTGACTATAAGCTGCTCAAACAATAACATAATTATTTTTGCCTACCATTATTCTATTGACATCAGAATTGTAAAATTATCTTTTTTTTTTTTTTTTTAAAGAAATTTACAATTTATTCCCAGATTGCATTTGAGGTGTGACCAAAATTCCCCTTTTATGCAGCTAATTGTTTAGCAGCATCTTATATGTATAGATGCTTGAAAATGCTTTTGAGTTTTAGAATAAGACTGATTTTTGAAAATTGTCAAGATTTGGACTTACAAATTTATATCCTTAGTAGCATGAAATGAGTAAATTTTTGTGCTATATTTGAACTATCCTGAATGTTTTCATTTTCATCTGAGATGAGCCACTTTCAATATGAAATATTTTGTCTTTAAGTGTACTAATTTTGGTGTAATTACTGAGTGAGTTTACTTTTTTTAATGGAAGATTTCCTAATGACTAGTTTTCAAACCTTTATACAGCTATCCTGAAATGAGGTGATTGCTAGTTATCTCTGTATGGACAGAGCGTGATGTCATTGTGTGGGTAGTACCAGCACAAAACACTACCTACAGTGCATAGTGTCTCAGATGTGTTCATTAGTTCCACACAGTAAAAGCCTGCTGCAGGAAAATCGAAATATTCATGTATTGCTGAACTTGTACAAGAATTTGGGAGTGAATAGTTAACTGCACATGGTGACAATGTTGAATGTAAATTATGAAAAAAGTATCTACAATGTTCCTATGTCGACTGCACCTTGCCGACTCTTGTGATCATGTGACAGACTGACCTCTCCCACTTCCTACAGTGCAAACTCCATGTTTTGTTTTCTGTTTGAAGCTTCGGTCCCTACTAATGACAGTACATAAGCGGAATCTTACCTCTGCTTTTTTAAAAGTAGAAACTGCACCAGATGAATTTGTACCAGTATTTTTTGAATTCGAGAAGATTTTGAGAACTATTTAGTTAATGTCATTGCCAGGAAGTTTTGAAACTTTGTGACAAATATTGCACACATTCAGTTGTGAAGACAAAACTGTTTGTTGCAACTTCAATTTCACTAATAGCATTTTACACTAGGCTTAGAAATTATTTTTTATTTTTCCCCCTGAATGTGTTAAAATGCCTATCATGTTTGCAGCGTTTGGCATGACTTGTTATGCATTAAATACACTTGAGTGTCTTGCAAGAACTTAGTTAATGATACTTAAACTGGATGAGATTACTCTCCATGAACACTGTGAGAAAGATTGTAATTCATTATTTCTTTACTTCTTTCAAGCAGGCCATAAAATACTTAAGGCCTGTGTAAACGTGAAATGCTGCAAATACTTGTTAGTTCCTCTCTTCTGTGGCAGATTACATAAAAAAAAAAAAACATTAAAGTTGCACAATAAGCCTTAGTTTTGAAATTGTGCATCCAAGACATTCTTTTAGAAGGAATTCCACTTTAGAAACCTAGGTAGTCAATAGAACAAATATCAAGAAATATGATAGGATGTTTTTATACTAGCATATATTTTGCTTTAAGCAAAGATTGATGTTAAGATCCTATTAAAAGGTGTTCTATTTCATGTAGAATGATCCAAATCCAGTTCGTATAGAGATAATGCAGGAGTACAGCTGGATTCACCGTTCTTGGCCCCTGGAGGAAGTAAATGTAAAGGCTAAAAGCGAGTTTACTTACCAAGCCAGGTGACAGCAGACAGCAAGCGAATTGGTGCGTCAGCGTCATATGCTACTCCTCACATAACATTCTACTTCGTAAAGTAGTTTGTACAGTCCATGCAGAAAAAACGTCTATACAATGTGCCTAGCTTAATTAGCTGTGCAAATGTGTTCGTGTTAATACATGCATCACTGCAGATATTGTAAGTTTGGTCTTTTTTCATTTAAAACCCAGTTCTCTCACTTTTCTGTTTAAGGATGACTTGCTGCCCTGGAAGTTAATGCCTTCTCTTAAAATTCTAAGTAATTTGGCTATTGTAGGAGCACTTTTTATTGCCTCACGTTCAAGAGGTCGCAAGTTCGAATCTCGCTAAGGGTAAGTTATCCGAGTAAGGTTTTTTCCGAGGTTTTCCCTTATCCTGAGAAGACGAATATTGGGTAACTTAAAGCTCCATGTACCTCGGGCTCATTTGAGCATCATTTCACCCATTTCGTTCATTCACCGTCCGATGACATTACGTTGGAGGATGTTAATTAAAAAAAAGAAAAAAGCACATTTTTCCTGAACACATGAATTATGAATCGTTCTTCTAACGACACATTTATCGAAGTCATCTAGATCTGTTACTCATTTCAGAACTTTTTTTGCCTGGAGTTCCAAAAGACGTGTTCTGATTTTCATGTTGTTCGCGTTCTTGAACAATTCTTTTCACTGTTCTTTCTGATGCTCCTGTGGCATCTAATACGCGTTTTTGAACTTTTTTAATTCTTTTGAAAAACTCTTCTGATGTAAGTAGTTCTTTGCTTTTAGTTTTTTTTCTTCATGTATGCCCATACATTTGAAACAATTTCGCTACTCTGATTGTGTAACGTTTTGGATCCTAATTTAGAAAGCAGTGGCAGCATAATTGATTTATGCTATGATCAATGTCTCATAAATTCACTATATTCACTTCTTATCGCAAATATCTTAATATGTCTTTAATTACTGCACGCTGCACAAAAAAGCAACTATGAATTATCAAGGACTGTTGAAATGCAGACATCAGTACCTTCCCCCTCCCCGCCCCACCTGTTGTGCATGGTTTCACTCCCAGAATTATATGAGATGACGAGAGAGAAACTATAGGTTCACCTACAGGACTTCCACTCAAGGTCAGGGGCCAAGAACGGTGAATCCAGCTGTAGAGCACGGTTTGTTGTCACTAAACCCTGAAGTTCATCAAAACTGGGTTTACTGGGTGAAAACCAGTTTAAATGGGTGGTCCTATGTAGAACCAGTTTTGCCTAGTTTGTGGGAAAATTGCTTTTGAGTAAAATCTTTTAAATCAGTAAATACTTGGTCAGGGTAGTTCCTGCACAGTATTAGGTATTTGTGTGTGTTAAGATCTTTAGACAGTGTGTTCACTTCCTTTCCCTTCGGGAGATTCCTTTGCCATGGGTGTGACATTCATATGTAGAAATGGAATGCAGGTGTGTATATCTTAAAATATGAATGTACAGAAAACCAATAAACTGAACAGAACATTACTTTGAATTACCACAGTATCTCGTTCAAGTTTGAAATTCTTATATCTGGTAGTATGAGACACTTGATAATAAAGTTGTCATGGGTGTGGCATAGTTCGGAGGCAACATAGTGCAGTCTTGTAAGTAATTCAATATTTCTGTGGCTTTTATTGAATTTTTCATTCAAAAGTACTAGGATGTTAATCTGCATAGTTAATAAATGCTTATTGGCTTTACTTGAATCTCGTTAATTTCACGAAATAAAATTATCTGTTATGGGTGTAACATTGTGTAAATATGCCATTGGCAGCCATGCCGGAATCCCCTCCGTAACCAGGTAACCTCTAAGTGATAATATGTTTGAAATTAAATGCAGTTGGCATATGATATATTAAAACAGTTTAAATACATGAACTTTTATAACAGTTAAATTTGTTATTGTAAATGTTATTATAATTAGTTTGTTACTTACAAAACACCTTGTCACAATGGTTAGTCTCATTCATATACATTTAGCTGACAAGGAAATTCGTACAGAACCTCACTTCCAAAATATTTTAGAGTGGAAGGAGGCAGTACAGTAATTATTTGATTGTAGCTGACATAAGAAATGTCTTGATCATTGGGTTTGAAGATTTTGCAACTTGAATTACTATAAAAATTCAAACACATCATTTTACTTCATCACCCCCTACCCCTTCAATGAACTCTGTTGAATGGCCGCATACACATGTTTTTTGTTTTCAGTTGTAAACTTTACCAAGACAAATGCAATTGAGTCCATAGGCTGCTGGCTTTGAACTGTTACATTTGACACTAGCTGCTGTTCATTCTCACTGGAGTCAGAATAAACATCTGAGAACTGATACTTGAATAACTTGTATTGTTCCAGAGTTGATACTACTGTTTGGCTTGGAATAATGCTATCTTTGACCATTTGAAAATAAGAACCAGAATACTAGATGCACTATTAACCGGGCTTGTGGGCCGTGGTCTATTGGGTTCCTTCTTCTTCCCAAATGTTTCGTCTGCGACTACGGCAGACATCTTCAGTGGCAGACATCTTCTGCCGTAGTCGCAGACGAAACGTTTGGGAAGAAGAAGGAACCCAATAGACCACGGCCCACAAGCCCGGTTAATAGTGCATCTAGTATTGACATCGGCCGTGAAAGCCTTAGAACTTTGAAGAACCAGAATAGATTGGCCTGTGTTAAACTAAAACCTGTAAAACATACTGTGTGAAATTTGGTTTAAAAATTCAGGCAATTGCACATTTACATGCACCTCCATAAAAATAATTTAAAATAATCCTTGTAACAGATATCATTAGCACAGTGTATATTGTCATTTTGATCATATATTACATAAACTTTTACATAAATTGTTATAAGAATTATGGTACAAATGATGCATATGTATATATAGATACCTGTCATGGGTGTGATACAAATTTACAGCAGCTGTTTAGAAAATAGTGAAAAGGCTATTGTAAGGCAACCTGTAATCCATTCTTATCCTGCAAAAGCTAAAAGGAAATAGAGAACTTTGCAAGAAGGCCCAATTTCACAAAGAGAATGAAGCATCCAGTCTCGCATTATATGAGTAGATAAGCAGGATGAGTTGATAGATGGACAAACAGAGAAACGGATTGAGTTTGCAGTGATTAACATCATATGAGTACGCATGAAAATTATATTTAAGAAAAGGTTTGCGAAAGGAAAAAAATTATGCATAAAAATGTAAAATTGGTAAAATACCACAAAATATGCTCTATGGCATCTGGATATACCTAAATGGGCTTTCATAATGTGCATGAAGATTTCCCTCAGTTTTTCATCTGAAGTCTGTTATAGCTTTAATAGTTTCACCACATCTCACTGTGTGCCATGTGAGCTGTTTGTAAGCATTTTATGACTCAGTTTTAATTCCAGGAAGAAAAATTGCAGTTTGGCCTGCATTGTACCAGTATTAGTGTCGAAATTAAAAGTATCCAGTATCCAAAATATTCAGCGAACATTGAAGTAGAACAGGGAGAAATGTACAGAGAGACCCAAAAACATGAGAACCGCTACACGGTGTTTTTCACTGCGCAAACGGAAACACGGTAACAGCAGCTGATGTACACAAGGTTATGTGCATGACTTGCTTTTTTTTGCTCTGGAAATGCAGTATACAGATGGCGGTGATATGTGGTTGAATTATTACCACATGCTTTATTATCTTGTCCTGTACTTGGTCACAAAGTGTATTATGGCTCAGCATTTATTTTCTACTGCACATTGTGTATTTATTTATGGTTCGTATGTGTTAGCTCAGTTAACTCTGCAAGTGAAAGTGGTTTGCCGAAAGATTTCTAGGTGATCTGTGATTTCTATCTCTGGGGAAGCATAAAGTGTACAAGACATACCCACACACCCTGGAAGAATTAAAGCAAAATATCCATCTGGAAATTGCCAGCATTTTTCCATGCGAACGATGGCGAGTGATGGATAATTTCCTAAAGAGGTGCCAAAAATGTATGGACTATGGTGGCGAGTTTCAGCACCTCTATTAATAACATTTGTAAGTAAAGTCTTTAAAAGTAGTTTTAGAAATGTATGGTTTCATCCACACCCTTCTATGACAGCGGCAGTGTGTGCCGAGGATGCGTACAGATAGAACAAAGTGCAGCTGGTTCAGTCTTTTGGACCATCTGTTTCATTAGGAAAATTGAATTATTTTGTTGTTTAGCGACACTGTCAATTGCCAGGATCACATCAGCGGCGCCGGTGTGCCGGAATTTTGTCCCACAGGGGTTCTTTTACATGCCAGTAAATCTACTGAATGGAGCTGTCATTTTTAAGCACACTTAAAAACCATCGGTCTGGGCCGGATTTGAACCTGCAACCTTGGGAACAATAGGCCAGCTTCTAACCAACTGATTTGGTTTGGTTTAAGGGCGCTCAACTTCTAGGTCATCAGCGATAACCTAACCAACTGAGCCACCCAGACCAACCTGTTACATTAAGGATACTCCTTAGAACTGATTCACATTAATAGGAGAATGGGAACCAAAACGGAAATGAGAGCGGGAAGTAAAAGAGCATACAAGATTTTTGTTCACAGTAGCATGGTAATGAGAACATTTATTTAATCTAATGTTGTAGACTTGTGGGCCATTTGCCATTAGTCTTCTGGCTTCCCAATAGAGTTGACCATTTGCCCCATTCCATAATCTTTGGAGTGCACCACACTTTCTCAGATGTTTGAAGGGCATGGGATTGTCATTGTTACACAACATGCAGTTTAGTGAATCAATAATTTTCATACAATGTAAGTGTTCCACCAGCCAATCATGGCTGTGAAAAACTCTTACATTTTCACTTCTAGATGGTCCTTTTGGTGTTTATTTAAGAGTGATGCCCATTTATTTTCTCTCGCTTAATTTTTTAAGTACTTCATATCTTTCAGCCTTAAATAAATTGTTAATAATTTTTGCTGAATGAAATGATAGAGTAGATACTTTTGGATTCATAAAGTTTGTCCCCTTTTTTGCCAAGAAGTCGGGCTTTTCGTTCCCTTTTATTCCAACATGGGAAGGGATCTATTGGAAAACTTTTCCTGTCTCTTACTGCTATCTTAGCGATACTCTGATTTCTCTAATTTTTTAGGTAACATTACATTCCAATTTCCCTATGGCTTGGATAGCTGAGAAGGAGTCCAATTTTACATGTAATTGGGAAACGACAATGTTCATTGCTTCTAATTCTGCATCGAAATTGGTGTTTAATTTTCCAGCTTCAGCATAAAATTGGAAAAGTTTGCACTATACACTGGCTCCTGTACTGCATTCCACTTTGATTAGTGAGAACATGGGGCCATGTGTCCTCTGGATATCAAGTATTCATAGTTCACATTGCTAAGCTTTTTAATATGCTTCAGTTTTGCCTTTCTTTACTTTTTCAAATAATTCTAAATTGAAAGATACTTCTGTGTAATATAGCAGATTTTCTGGTTGTTCCAATTATTCTACTTTTGTATTTGGTATGTATTTACCTCTAATATCATAGTGTTGTATAAATCCCCTCCGAGTTTTAAGTTTCCTCTGTCTTGATTTATATTCTAACCAAAAATTCATAGTAGGAAGCTGAATCAATTTTTCGTATTGTACAAGTGCCATATTTTTTAATTATGTATTCATTGGAACATTTCCAGTGGCAATTTCTAATGCTGCTAAAAGTGTAGTCTTTACTACTCCTGTTATCCTCATAGCTTGATTTGGAATTTTTTCTAATGTATGCACATTAGCTGTTATCAATGTCTCGCTTCCATATAATATTATTGGTTTAATGCAGTATAGGTTTTGTTTAGAACTTGTGAACAACCCCATTTTTCCCTGTTTATCTTTTTAATATGTTTAATCTGTTTCTCGCCTTTTCACTAACCTGTTGGATATGCTTTTGCTAATTTAGCTTTGGATCCAGAACTACACAAAGATATTTCTCTTTCCTAGTTTCTTTTGTATCTTGACCATTATTTGCACCTCAATTTTTGGAGGCTTATGAGTGAGTGAGAATATTTGGTACATAGTTTTTTCAAGATTTACTGTTTATCTGTTTTCTGTTGACCATTCTAGTATTTTCGTGCAATATTCATTGTTTCAGTTAGTTTGCTGTAATGCTTTTTTGGTTGTGATACCCAGATGACCGAATCCTCTGTAAATAAAGCTGTTTTAATTCCACTTATGCCATTATGTTTGGCTGGCAAGTTCTTTATCATTGCATTGAGCAGCATGAGGCTAACAGCACCTTGAGGTAGCCCTATGTGCTCAAATTTTTATGTCATTCCATTAACTCTTGTTGCACATAATCTCTGCCTTGTAAACCCTCTTATCCACTTGAGCATTTTTTCATTTACTCCATATGATTGTAGTTTATCAAGTAATTTTGATCTCCATACCATGTCATATGCAGTCCCACAAAAACAGCAAGGGTTATTTTGTTTTCATCCATCCTGTCTTTAATATCCTGGCTAAATTTTAGTATTTGTTGTGCAGTTGTTTGGTTTTTTCGAAATCCTGCTTGTTCTTTGCAAAGAATGCCTTGCACCTCAAGATACCCATTTAAGTGAACGTTAATCACCCTTTCCATTGTTTTTTCGAGTATACTTGTTAGGGATATAGGACGATAGCTTAAAATTTTGTCTGCAGGTTTCTTGGATTTCAGGATGTGTATGATTATAGCTTTTTTCCATTCTGAAGGAATTTTATGCAAAACTTGATTAAAGAAACGTAGACATGTGGTTTTGAGCAGTTGGTCCCAGGTGTCTCAGAAACACTGTATGTACATTATCACTTCCTGGGCTCTTTGTTTTGATTTCTTTGATATCATTTTGAAGTTCACAAATACTGAAATCTGCACTGAATATCTCAGTATCTTTCTCCCTACATGGCATTTTTCCTTTTTTACTAATATCTTTCTCTGTTTGCTTCACCAGTTTTGGTAGGGGTATAGTTCTGGTATAATGTTTTGTAAAGGTCACTGCTAGTTGCTTTTGTTGCTTTTTTATATCGTTTAGAATTGGCTTTTTTTGATAGCCTTGATTTTCCATAGATGATATGTATTTATGTATCTTCCTGCCATTTTTCCTGTAATCTAACCGGGAAAGAACGTGTAATGTCTCTTCTTAGATTCAATTATTTCTCTTTTCATTTGAGCAGTCTTTTACCCCCACTTTACATTAATGTGATCTTTCGTTCTTTCAGCTTCTCTTTTAGCGTCTTCTCTTTCGTGTTTCAGTTTTTGAAGTTCTTCAGTCCAGTAAGGTTTGTAGTTAGGCATTTTCCTCCTTGGGATATAGTGTTTGGCAGAATTCAGAATTACTGTTAAAATTTTTTGTTTTTATCTGATGCTTCTTGTTCAAAGAAAGTTTTTGGAATTTAGACTTAATTTCAAGCTTGTCCCTATAGCCTCTCCAATTAGCTCTTTTGAAATTCCAGCCACTTCTCTTGTTTTCTCTGTTTTTGTCTGTAAATTTATTATTTTTAATAGTAGCCAGTATCATTCTATGACTGTAGCCTGCATCATCTGTAACATGTCTTTCTATCCTAGTTATGCCAGCTGAAACTATGAGTAGATCAAGTTTCATAGTTGCTCCATTATAATGCAAATAAGTAGGTGTGTCTTGAGGATTATATACTAGTTCAATACTGCTTGATGATACAGTCTCTAATTTCTGTGCCAGTGCTGTTTATATCTCTGTATCCAATTTCATGAAAATGGGCGTTGAAATCACCTAGGAGAATAGTCTGTGCTATATCAAGGTTTTATAGTTTAGGTGTATTCTTTGGAGGATTGTATGTTCCATATATTTTAAAATGCTCTTTGCATTTCCATATATCTAGTTTAATTATTTCACTCATATCAGTGTCATTCATTTTGTTCACTATTGCAAATTCGTTTATTGTGCTGTTTTTAACTCCAACTATTCCATTTGCTATCTTGCAGGATTTTGAAAGTGTATTTGATAGCCCCTGAATTTGTAGTATTGTAAACAATTTTCTCTGAAGTTTGCTTCCACAATAATTAAAATATGAAACTTCTTTTCTATCAAAGTTTTGGTTACTTCTTTACTTGGGACATCTCTCCAGCATTCCATTGTAGAATTCTCAATGGGGTCCCCTCCCGGACATCTGATGGAGGGGGGCCTTTTTACGTCTGGAGATTATTCCATTGAGTTCCTTCATCATTTTGAGCATGGAAGTAGCCTTTTTGTAGTAGGCACCAATTTTTATGTTTTGGCAGCTATATCACACACTCACAATCCCCAATGTGAATGGAGGGCTCTGCATCTACCTATGATCATCGGGTTCACTGGACCTAGCCAGGAGGACAGAATATAGTCCACCGACCATTCCCCTCTTATGCCACTTGGAATGTTGCTCCACACTGTCGAAGGCCAGTGTGTTTCCTCGTTGTGGACTGTTCTTAGTTCCCCTCACCTCTTACCAACCAACCTCTAAGTTTCTTTCCTGTTTCTGGAACCCAGGAAAGCTTCCCATTAATTTTGAACATTCACATTACAATACTTCTATTTTAGCTTTGTCATTCTCATTCTGTTTACTATTCTCAGTTATTATGAACCAGCCTACATTGATCAGTCTTCTCATTATTTGTTGCAAAAGAGGGTTACTTGGAACACTGTAGAAATTTGATTTTATCCTGTGTCTCCTGTGATCATAAAGTTTGTTGTGTTAAGGATTTATATATTTAGTAGTAACCTATAGAACAAATACATATAGGCAAATAATATTTCCACCTGATTACTTAACAGATGGTGCTTATTTAAACGTGTGTTCTTAGTTACCCACAGCAAGGATGTCATTTAGAGCACTTATACTTAAACTTTTAATATTCTAAATTAGAAATGCTGCAGTTTGCTTCGAACACACAGGATATTTACAAAAATGATAGACATTTAAGAAAATAAATTAAAAAATCACAAGTATTACTCTTACAGTATTTTATTGAAAGAAAATCAGATTACATTTTACTCCTTCGAATTTCTTGAAGCAAAAGCGACCTCTTTTTCTAACTGGGTTTGATAACTTTCAGTACATTATCCAGACCTACTGTAGAAATTTCTGGAATGTTTCTGAAATAGAATAATCCTGGTGCTTTTGTTGATTCCCTCATGAAGTTCAGGGTGAAATTTTGTACTGCAACATCTACCTTTTGCAATAAACATTTTCTTTTGCTCTTTTTTGATATTTTCATCATAAATCAACTGTACTTTAACAATACCTCCTTTTCTTACCGCATTGGTAGAAATCTTTATTTCCTGAAGTTGCCCGCCTCGGTAGCATGATGGTTAGCATGTCTGCCTCACGTTCAAGAGGTCGCGAGTTTGAATCTCGCTTAGGGTAAGTTATCCAGGTAAAGTTTTTTTCCAAGGTTTTCCCTACCCTGAGAAGACGAATGTAACTTAAAGCTCCATGGCCCTCGGGCTCATTTGAGCATAATTTCACCCATATCATTTCATTCATTCGTTCGATATGACATAATGTTGGAGGACGTTAATAAAAAAATCCTGAAGCAAAAATGCCCACATTTGATTCCTCTGTTAATGTAGTCTTGGTGTTAGATTCTGAGTCCATAATTACTGGATGATTTGAATAAGTCCTATAGTTTTGCTATATTCAGATTGAGAAATAAGATCTTCCTCCATTTAATTTATATCAGGAGGGACATTTATTCTGTTTTTTGGTTCTCTGTATGTCTTCCCACTTGCTGTTGTTGCTGAAAGAATTTCCTGAAGACTTTTCCTTCACTGTTCTCTAATTCCATCTGGACTCCTAGCTGGTGAATACTGCACGGACACTGCTTAACACCTGTCTATCAGTATATCAAGTGCCACATTCCTTAAATCTTGATTTTAGGTTAGAGGAAGCAACATTATTAGGTTGACTTCATGAACTTTGCTTGGTAGAGCTGAAAACACTTTTGGCAATACCCCTCTATTCTTCAGCTTTCAGATGTTCAAAACTTCTTTTCATTTGCCTTTTAAAAGTCTAAAAATGTCACCTCAAGTGGTTGAGTTAAATGAGAACTGTTAGAAGGCAGCAGCAAAACCCAATGATACCCTTGCACTGAAGCAGCATTTTAGGGAAACATGGCTACCTAAATTATCCCCAATTTGCATTTTCACATCTTTTTGAAACATTGTTGGGCTGTTGTTTGAAACCATTCCTCAAAAATAATTTCATTAAGCCATCCAGGTTTGATTCTAGTGTAATGACCAGAGGGTCCTCTTGTTGCCAAGTTTAATACAGCTGCTCTGATTTACAGCATAACATAGGAGAAGCAAAACTCCACTTCTGCTGCCACTAAACATCACTAACACACTGTATTTAGTGTGTTCTAATTTTCAGTTTGGCTATTTAGCGCCTCTTCTGGTGATTACTTTAACCTTTCGAGGATCATCTTTCATATTGGTTTCATCATAGTTCATAATTGCACTTGGAGGAACATCTCTCAAGCTATTTCCCATTCATCAAAATACTTATTGTCACATTTTAAAAAGCCACGGTCCTTTCAGTGTTCTGTGCATGTGTTACTGTTGCTCCCTTATGTCTAAATAAATCCTTTTCTACCAACTATTGGCTAAGTTTATCTCTTCCGGGCTAGTAGCTCGAACTCTGACTAGTGCAGGCAATGGATCACCTCACCCTGAAGATGCCAAGTGCAGTACTTGGCAAAACATCAGTATCTTTGATGCCTTCTAGACCACGGTCTACTAGTCCGGACGAGATAAATGTAGCTAATAGTCAGGATGCATCCCATAAAAGCCTGCAGTTTGTTCACTAGCTCAAGGTCCCTGGGAGGAATGCAGCAACTGAGTACGTCAGTAAACAGTTCCATATAAACAGCTATATTTGAAGCTGGCATCCTGCTTCTGGGCACGCTTGCGATAGTAGTGCCAACCTTGAAATGTGTGTTCATGCTAGATTAATGCAAAGAAGTTATTCAAAATAGCGGAACTTAAATGTTATTTTTAGTTCATGCAGTATATTTAGCTTATAAAGTAAACTATTTTCAAGTACTCTTTCTCCCACTGGTCATTGTCTACCTTTTCTATATGAATTCAAAAACCCTGCCAGCCTGTTTCACTCATAAGTGATATACCATTGAACATTATGTTGTGCAATTCCTGTAAGGAAAAGTCACCTGTCATATTTCTTTAACTATTTGCTTTACCTGGGCCCAAGCTAGTTCTGTGGGATTGAGATCACACATGTTTGGGGGTAAACAAACGACAGTGTGGCCCAATGAAACCCAGATTGCATCTGCTTTAGAAACCTCTTTGTTTCTTTCAATCATTCTATATAGATCTGTTTTACACATAGAACTGTCACTCTGAAACCCTCTGCCCTGCAACAGCAAGATCATATCAGATTTCACACCACTCCTAAGCAGGGATTTATCTACTTCCACACTCCTTTTTCCTTTACTTCCGACATAATGCTAGTGACTCATGTGGTAAATAACTTTATTATAGGCTATTTTAGCAAACTGTCAGCTGCAATCACACATCTGCAAGAAAGAGGGGTGATTATCCTCTGTCCTACAGATGTTGGAAATGGTGTTGTCAAAGCTATGCCTGAAGAAATAGAGATTTGTCACAACATGGAAAGTGTAGAAGCCAGGAATCTAGGACTGTTTCTTCAGGATGTTGTATGTTGAGCTAATCTGACAAAACAGTTTCATTCATATTCTGTGAGTGATGTAGCCTGTTTGAGGCACTGCCCTGTGATGTATTGAAGTGGAGAGGACAGTTTCTTCATACAATAAAATTTTAAATTACAGGAAGAGAGTGAAAAATAGTTGGTTGTTTATTGTAATAAAAACTATTGATGAAATTATGGTTAAAACCTTGAGCTATATTCCATGCTAGTTGATGTACTGGAATAATATTGTACACCAGAGAACTCCCTCTGCACTGGACAGAGTGGTTTGACCACCGTAGCAACTACAGTGACGGTAGTCTGCCAGCAAGAACTGCTGGCAATGCATTCTATTGAAGAAAGAGTGCTTTTGGGAGAACTCATTTCTCGTGAAGGTGGTAAATTTATGAAAAAAGTGAAACGGAAATTTTGTATATATTTTCCTGACTACACCATTCCAGATCCTGATAGTGTACATGATTTGATTAAGAAATTCTTTGAAACGGGCAGTTCACGATGCATCAAGAAGTGGCAGGCCTACAGTTTTAAGGCCAGAAAAACTGGAAGAAATTTTGAAAATGTTGCTTAGTCCTACAAAATCAATGTGCAAATTATAAGAGACTGGAGTGTCTAAATAGACCGCACATACGGCTATAAGAAGGGAACATAAATTGTACCCCTGTAAAATTTCAGTGGTGCATAAATTAAAAGAAAGTGATAGTGAAAAGAGACTGATTTATTGTGAATGGTTCCAGAAATTTATAAATCGACATGGTTTTGATGTTAAAAATGAAACTTTGTTTACAGATGAGCATGATTTCACCTATCGGGATATGTAAATTCTCAAAATTCATGAGTTTGATCTTCAACAAATGCGTATGCATTGAGAGATGTTGAATCCAGAGAAAATTGGAGTGCAGGTTGTCATATGTAGAGCGTGCATAATACAGCAAATCTTTTATGAGACCCCTGTGAATACCGATGTTTGCTGCTCTGAGATTATTTATCCATTTATTGCTTGGCTGAATGAAAATAAAAATGAGCACTGGTTTTTCCAAAAGGACAATGCTATGACACACATGTCAAACAAGTTGCTTGGACTTCAAAAGTTTCCTGGCAAAAGAATTATCACTAAAAGATTTTGGCCACCATGGTCCCCCGATTTAATACCACCAGATTATTTCCTTTGGGGTGCAGCAAAATCAGTGGTATACACTAATAATCCAAAAACAATCGTCACACTGTAGAGAAATAAAATTATGTGCAGCCTATTTCACAAGAAACATTAGTGAAAGTATTTACAAATAAGTGAAAAAGAGTTGAACTGTGCCTTCAAGAAGGAAGAAAACATTTCCAGCTTCTATTATGAATGTGAGGGGTACACAGTTCCAGTTTGATTATAAATGTCATTTTCTAATGGCTGCTTGACGGCCTACTAAGTTGCAGTTACTAGCGCATATATGCCACTGTGTCCAGTGCAGAGAGTTAGCTGGTGCACTGTACAAGAGACCATAATTACTACTTTCAACAACAGGATTAAAAGTCAATGTTATTAACAATTTATAAAAAGCGTAGTTATATAGGGGAATGTTACATTTCGTTATGCAATTAAAATACTTTTGGTGCACCATTTTACATTTTTAGGGCATATTTTCAACTTATTTACTACATAAATGCATGCATATACTCATGATTTTTAGTCCATATAAATCTGCCTGTAGTCATCACTTTAACTGCAGCACTTATAGTGGTTTTGCAATGCTCATGTCAGCGGCCTTTTACATTTGGAACATATTGTGTCAGCAATGTTATTAACTCGTATACAATTATCACTGCTTTTTCTTTGGGTTTTGTACATCATCACTAGAGCCCGGATTTTTATGTAATATCAAGGTGCGAAATATGTACATATTTATGTAACAAAAAACATCAAAATATGTAATGAAATATGTAATATCAACAAAATATGTAAAATTATGTAATAATCTAAATGCTAAGATTACAGCCTCAAATCTAAATGCAGACTGCAAGTTACCTAGAATTTTGTAATTTCATCGGTCTATAAGTACATAAATTAATTACAATGAGTTAAAATTTACTAAATATAGAATTAATTATAGGAAAAATGTTTTGTTTTATGCAGAATTTACCTAAAATGTATTTTCAAGTAACTAATCATGAAATAAAAAATGTGTTTTGGATTATGTTTATTAAACTTACTCATTTCAAATAATTATTTTACTTAAATTTTATACGGTAAAGCAATGTTGAAATACTGAACCAATTTATCAATGAGTGACAAAATCAATTCAAAATAATTAACTTTTATAATGTGGATGCATTTTCAGTTTTTTATCTCTTGGCATACAATGAACCAGGCATTCATATTTTGAGTCTTTTGCTTCTTTCAACGTAGTGAATAACCATATACTTTTCAATATTTTCAGGGGTCATTGTTTGTCTCCTATCGGATAAAATGTTCTTATAAGCAGAGAAGGTTCTCCCCACATCACACGAAGTAACAGGAGCATATTTTAGCATTGGAATCTGATTTGCAGAGAAATTTTTTGGTAAATCGACACTCACCATTTAGCACTTTAGACACGGACACAAGCGCAGAGTATCCTGGATTCCTGTTTAGCACAGCTTTGAATTTTTCACCTACATCTCACACAGGGGATTTTTATAGCACTGAATTCTGTGCGGTGCTTTCTCGAAGACCCTTTTTGCTGATATCAACTTATTCACACAGGGAAAATTACTTCTTACTACTTCAGCAACACGTTGCAATGCATGGGCCAAGCAGGTACATTCGGGTAGAAAATCTTAAGGGCAATAGCAGCTTTAATCATGTAGTACGCTGCGGCATCTGAGTACATAATTAAACCTTTTCCTCACACACACCTCCTCTGGCCACAGAATCTTCATCCCATCATTTACAAATCTTGCAATTGTAGAATTATTTGTTTGTTCTAGCACCGTGCAACAGATTAGAAATGGGTTTGCTGGACTTACGGAATCCAGTTTTCCTACTACTAAATTTGTTATGTACTGACCCATGTCATCTGTAGCTTCATCGACGATAAACCGAATACAGGAGTCTCCAATTGCATTCCGCATATGAGCAAGTGCTTCTCCATAACACACATGAAGATACTTTTCCTCAGAGTAGATTCGTCAGGAATAACTTTCTTGCAATATTTTTCTAGAAAGGAACGAAATTGAGGAAATTGAAGTTTATGCCACGGAATATTAGCTGCAACCATTGCACTGCACAGGTCTTTAAAAAAATCATTTCCGGCCGGTTCCTGTTGCATTTGTGTCAACGGAACTTGCTTTCGAGAAAACTGTAGGTGAGAAGAGCAGTTTTGATATATTGTTCCAATTGAGATTTCATGGAACAGCCAATTGTTTTACCGCATGCTTGACAGACTATTACTTTTCCGTCGGTTGTAAAGGCAGTATCTAATTTCACCCATGAATTTAACTTGCAGGATAGCGAGGACGCAACTGATGCCATTTTACTAAGACTTGCAGGAAACTAACTGCAGTATTATCGCCTCGCTATATTGGTGGTTGTCCAGCGGCTCACTTTGTTTCCTTGGAGCTATTATATTACAAGATGCTGACTACTGCGACAATGGTAACAATGGTAACAATCAATTTCTCCAGTCCTTGTAAATGCCCAAAGCGCTACGAGAAACATGACACTGGAGGTAAACATTGTCGAGCGCCACCTGCTTTGATATAAACGGACAACAATCAGGACAAGGCGAGGCGCTTATTATAGCATTCTTAATTTAACTTGCATCCTATTTCGCAGATTGATTTTTGTTGTTTTCAGCAAAACTTGTGAAAACAGTAGTTTATAATGTGACTACAATATTTTTTTAAAAAGTAATAAAATTGTAAAGAAACCCAGAAAATATGTACGTTTTATGTAACATCGTCAAAATATGTAGTAATGTGCAAAATTTGTAAAAAAATGTAAAATAAAAATTTGTAAGGGAGTCCCAAATGACGTAATTTGCCAACATTTTTACTTCTCATTGAAATATTATGCAGGATTTAAAATATGTAATTACATAAAAATCCGGGCTCTAATCATCACACACACTTTCAGACTTTGTGTAGGACACACAATTTTGGCTAGAGTAAACTTACTACCCTCCAGCCAGGAGTCAAACGAGGCATCCTTCACACAGCAGGTAGGACTTGTGGTTTTGTTTTAAAAATATGCAAGTCCTATAAAAATTGAAAAATGTTCATCACACTGAAACCCTTATATTTCTTATGGTAGAATAATCAATTACCAGTTCTCAGCAAAATGACAGTAAAGCACTAAAGGTAGTTGTTTAGTCTTGACAGGTTCCCTCACTTTGGCAATATATTGTTGCAGTCTCTTCAGATGTTGGTGTGTCAATGCTATCATTGTCCATTTCCCCAGTTCATCAATGAAGGTATCAAGGGCAGTGATTTTCTTAATTAGTTTTGTATCCAATTTTGCCTATGTAACTTCAGAAAAATTATCTGCTATGTTTTCCAGACACAGTATCAGTAAGGTGACTTCTCTCTTTCCAAGGCAGCCCCACATTCCTGAAACAAACAGATCTCTCACTCTACTTGCAGAATACTAATGACTTCACATATGCAACCAGGTTGTCATATGCTATACCTTTATGCAAGTTCTTCAAAGTTATTATGCAGAGTTGAAAATTGGCACAATACATACATAAATGGACATCAGTAGGCAAATGTAAAACTACCATTTTAAATCATAGTGCATAAAATTTTGATCTTCCAATATGGCATTTTGAGTGTTCCTTCATATACAGGTGTTAGGGGTATGAGTGCGCAGACTTCGTGTGCTGGGAGATCCAAAGATGACTAATAATAAAGTCCAATAACAACTCCATCTATCTTGAAAGTTAAAGGAGATAATCGAACATCATTGAATACATTATCTGCACAGGGTGGCAACACAGGCCGAATGTTTTGTTTTGGTTTGTGGCCAGGCATGCGTTCACACCTACTACGGGTGAAGGTCTAAACTAGGCTAGCGCACGAAATCCAGTTTGCCATGTGCCTGTGTGTTTCTTGTCAGCTAATGCCAGTAACGAGGGATGGGGTGGTTTGCTTTTAAGCTATTCAATCGTATGTATGAGAACTAAACTAAAAGCTGCGCAAGAGGCTACGCATAAGGTGTAGTCGGATGATCAAAGGTAAGCAACTTCAAATGTTTAGTATGGAAATACCTCATTCGTGTAATTGTGTAATTAAAAACAGCCACCTTTTGCTAAACAGAAATATCTATTATAAAGAACATGACTTTGGAGCCGGGACAGCCTAAATGGCCTAAGACATGAAGAAGACGAAGAAGGAAGAAGAAGAAAATTATTAATGGTCAATAACTGCAAACTTAACAAGATGTCTTTTACAGTAGATGTTCAAAATGTGCTCCATGAGAATCTATGCAGGCATTCCATCTTCTTAGCCAATTTTGCGCTACCCTCATTAGAGCTTCTGTGTTCTGCTCAATCTCTAGGGCTGCTTCAAACACACGTGTGCAAAGATCATCAAGCGTTGTGCTTCACGTGTGTTGCAATCGGTTTTGCCCTAAGCAAGAAGCATATCTAAATACTCTTGATTTGTAAAGACTGCCATAGTTCTGAATGCATTTAATGCACCTGAAGCACTGACAGAATCTGCTGTTGTGCACGGATGTCGCAGGGGTAGTTGTACTGTCAACATTCTCTCACTTTCTGTGCTTCTCACAGGCTAATGTTGCAGGGTTGCCAAGCGTATCCACGACTTTATTCTAATAGACACGCTGGAACCCAGTCCTTTCATATCATTTTGTGGCTAAATGAATCATTTTAGCAACATATGGTAAAGACATAAATAACGCATCTTTTGTAGCTCTACCTCGCTGTTCAGAAGTAGACAGTAACGGAGTGGGGAGATATTTGCAATCACGCTTATGACCAGTTTTAATTTTTATTTATGAAACTATGCACTATAGAGGAAAATGGTACAGGAACGTATGTTTCAGTTTAACGCCAGGAAGTTGCCTTTGAAGTCTGCACACTCATACCCTTAACACCTTGTATATACCAAAAGTGTCTCCTGCAACTGTTGTAGTGATGGTGTATTTTTGTTGGTGCTCTGTCAAGAACAGTTCCATCTAGCTTCGAGATAAAGTGACTGCAATTTGTAATGCACTTCATTTGTAGGATGACAATAATAGTGATCTGGTTTTCAAAACACTTGTTTAGCAGACCTCATGTTTCTTGTTTTGTCCACCATGTATTTTGTTGAAGGTGGTGTTGGTGTAAAATCTGTACCCTTGGAGGGAACTTGTAATAATTGTTAGAACTTGCAGCCATTTGTTGTAGGATTTGCACAATTAAACAGTTGAATCGTGTGGTATACATTTCTGGCAAGCTGCATGTGCTTCTTTTGGTTCATTTTCTTTCAAGTATAGAATTTGTACTTTAAAGAGTTTTGACAGTATTGTTTTGGTGTATTCATTCAGCTTTAGTAATTTCTGTTTTCTTGATATATACCTTAAGACTTGGCTTTACTGATTGTTTTCTTAACATGAGTAACACCTACCTCTTTAGTGGACTGATTCAGGGAATCTGATTCTTGTTCAGTACTTGATCAGCCATTGTCATTGTTGACATTCTTTCCAGCCATGTAGAATTCAGAAATTTTGTCTTTTGTTTAATATTACTCTTTTATGGATATGTAAATGGTCAGAACACTTCACTCTCCTGTGGCCTCTTTCAGAAGGAATGTCACACTAAGTCCTTTACACAAAACACCCAACTCACTTGCAGATACCGTTGAACTACAAATTTTATGACTGACCTTAGTTCACCTGTTAACAGCTGAACTGTGAATCCATATGCCTTCCTGTGTATGCCAGGCCAAACACAGAATTATTTAGATGTTCCAGATTGTTCTTTTAATGTTTTGCTTTAACATTTGCTGTTTAATGTTTTAACTATTTTGAATGAATGATAGAGTACTAAATCTTATACACCTTGGGCTGCCCCTGAGCTAGGCCCTGGCCTCTTCCCTATTAGGGTAGCCCTTCGATATAATTGCTTTCTACATACACATTACCCATGTTTACCCTTTCACTAATGATTTCCTTCTCCCACCCTTTAATTTTTATTTCTGTTTTCTTTCATCTTCCAACCCTATTCCTTTCCCTCTTAACTTTTCTTATCAGTTTCACTCTTATTAACTTCTGTTCATCAGTTTACATTACAGTTTCACTAATCTTCACTATCCCAATTTAACTACTTCACTATAACCTCCCTTTCACTGTGTATAAAAACCCTCTACTTATTCATTTATGGATTACCCAACCATTTTTTTAACCTTCTTACTCTCAGCGAAATATCCCTTTTTCTCCTGCTTAGCTCTCCCTTTCCCCCTTTACTCTCACAGATATCTGTCCTCTGTGGTCATCCCCCACCTTGGCTCTTTCCCCCGTTTCTTTCACACACCACATCCTATCACTTTGTTTTCTTGCATTTTGCTCACATTTAACCTTGACACACTTTGCACTGGAACCACACGTGTTGCAAGATACTGAGTAGTCTGTTCTATGGTAATTCTTGCTGATGTTTGATCATTTCCCTTTCCTTCTTGCTGCAATGACTGCTAGTCCTGCCTCTGCCCATCACTTGATCCGTTTTACCTCTCTGCTGCCTGATCAACTGCGTACAGCTGGAAGTTTTTAATGTATACCCTCTTGCCTTCCTTTCTTGCTTGTCTTCGCTGATTAATTAACTCCTTCATTTGCACCCTTTGTGCAAATACTAAGCCCTTGTTGATGTAAATAGTTGATCCTAACTGTTTTAACATTCGCTTTTCAATGTTTTAACTTTGGTTTTTATTTTTAACCTTTACTGCTGGCAGTTTGTTTTGCAATTTTTATGTTTTGACTTCGGGCCCAAGTGACCTTAAACCTTACTCACAGCCTTTATACCATTACACCGAGTGGTTATACCATTCACTTGTCACCAGAGTGGCCTGTGTTCGATTCCAGGCAACCAAATTGGGATTTGTGGTGGATGAAGCAGCGCTGGAGTGGGTTTCCTCTGGATTTTCTGGTTTCCGCTGCCATCTCAATCCACCCGTGCTCCATCTTCATTCCATGCATCATCAGTGTTACTGCCTGCAGTGCCATATGTAGTAAAAGTGGGCGTTAAACACTTTAAAAAAAGCTTCATCCCTCTCTTAACTCCCAGCAGACCAAAGCACCGGTGTGTGACTTATAACCTTATATTAGATTACTTGAGTGCACAGATTTTGCATGATAGTAGATTCAAATATACCAAAATCCAATTACAAATATCTTATGAAAGGTGAAGGAGATAATTGAACATTATGGAACACATTACCTGCACATTCTGGCAAGAAAGTAGTATTGAACAGGTGACTTTTGTTTACTAATTGATAGGCTTCTGCTACTGAATGTATTTCATTATCGTAACAAGGTTCATTAATTTGTTTATTTTGTATTTTCATGATAGTACAGTTTAATTTTAATCTTAATGATACTAATGGTGTATTATTGTAAACAAAATAAGCAAATTGTGTAGTATTAACAGCAGATGTTAAAATATAGTATGAAAGAAGAAAACTTATTGCATCAGAATATAGCATGTAAACAATTTTTACTTATTACAGCATAGGATAGTTATTTCCTTTCTCTTTTCTTTGTTTTCCCACTTTACACTATCCTATTTTTCCAACTCCAAACTCTCAAAGCTCACATGACTAGGGTTCGAACTTCTATAAAGCTATCGCCAAATGAGGTGATAGCAAGTTACCTACAGAGGGGCGGAGCATGACGTCATTGTGTGGGTACAGTGCTGGCACAAAACACACTGTACTTAGTGTGGAATGTATTCATTAGTTCCACACAGTAAAATGCCTGCACTACGAATATTGGAATATTCACGTATTGCTGAACTTGTACAAGAATTTGGGAGTGAATATTTTACTGCAAATAGTTACGATGAATGTAATGCAAAACCTTTATCTGCAACATTCCTACGTTGACTTACCTTGCCTGCTCTGTGTTATGATCATGTGACACACTTGCCCCTCCCACTTCATATAGTCCAAACCCTGCAACTTATTGTTTCCTTTATGAAGGTTTGGACCCTACACATGACATATTCTATCATGTTCCAAACAAAAATACTTTTTACGCTTCTTGCAGCTGTATCTTTTCATTCTGGACATCCTCTTTGGTTTAGTAAGCTTGCATGCATCAATGCTTCCTGCTGCTTCTTCCTGCGAACCTCGAGTTTCAGGTCAGTATTTTTGGAGCTTCAACTGTAGTTCTCTATGCAGTCCTACTGGATACTTGCTCCTGCATAAAAGCTCTTCTGATACCAGTTGCTCAGGCAAAGTTCTAAGGAACAACCTCTTCTTGTTCACTTCTGGTCCATTCCCAATTGCTACTATTTGAGCATTTATACCAGCTGTATTTAATATCTCTAATAACACAGTGTGACAATGAAATTTGCCATGGAACAAAAATATGAGATTCCTATGTAACTCAGTTTGCTTATTGCAATAGCAAAAACTGTTTTTTGCCACCACCTAAACTTTTCTCTGGTGATGCAATTTCATCTGTGTAAGACTACATGATTTTTGCTGTTGTGATACTCATCACATTCTGTTTATTATATCACCACTGTATAAAGAAGGGGATATAGAAGTTTGGTCCATGTAAAATAGAGTTGCACTTATGTCAATCAGTAGCTAGTGAGATCATTCAGTGTCTATTTCTGAAGTGTGTTTTTGAATATCCTAATATGAATAATATTAGTGCATATTTGAGTGGTTTTCCTGCTCAGCAATATCTAGGAAGTGCATTAATTCACTGAACCTTTTCTGTTGTGTGTGGAGAGTTCACAACAAAATCCCAAAGGTATCTCATTTCTCTGCTTGTCAAAAAGGTATACAATTTTTATTTTGAATCAAAGGTAGATGAAGGTGTTGGGCACCATAGAACTGTTGCTCGTGTTGTTCCTGCTATTTAAGAGGCTGGTTATATGGAACTCACCCGTCTATGCCTGTTGGCATGCCACAGGTGTGAAGGGAACCTAGAGATCACATTACAGATTGTTACTTTTGTTTAACAAAATCAACAGGAATCTGAGGTAAATCAAAAGGCAGTTTCTTATCCAAATTTGGAATCTGCCATGCACCTAGTTCTGTATTCTGATTCTCTCGGTTCCAAAACCACCAGTGGAAGGATGCTGGAAGATGAAACGGGCAATGATAGTGACAATACAAAAGATCATGAAGTTCACAAAGATCATGATTACATGCCATCCACATTACAGCTACTATGCAGCCATTATCACGGCAGCATTGAATGATTTTGTAAGAGATAAATCTTTCAAAAAGACAAGCAGTTACATGGGTCTCGTCTTAAAAAAAAAAAAAAAAGCTTGCTATAACCAAGTGCTAGTATATCGCTCCGTAAAAGACAGCTTGGTCTATCCACGTTTTTCTCAATGACAGAGGTTTTGGTATATTGTAATGACAATATGATGGGTTGCTTAAAGAATTTGGCATAGTTCATAATCGAAAGAGTGGTCCTTATTTATAGATTCCCCTAAACGCAGTCTCAAAGCTGTTCTCTTACATAACGGAAACAACAAACGTTCCATACTAGTGACCCATTCAGTTCAGTTAAAGGAAACCTATGGTAACATGAGACTGCTTCTGAAATATACTGGCTATTTGAATCACAAATGGAAAATCTGTGGTGATCTCAAAGTTCTGGGACTACTACTAGGAGTGCAAACTGGTTATATAAAATACTTCTGTGTTTTGTGTCACGGGAACAGTAGGACAAGGAAAGACCATTATATAGTCAAAAAGTGGCCTTTAAGAGAAAGCTTCAATCCTAGTGAAAGAAATACATCGCATGAACCCATTATTAACAAAGACAGTGTGCTGTTACCACTGCTGCATCTGAACTTGAGTTTTATGAACAAATTTGTGAATACAATGGACAAAGATGGTCAGGATTTTCAATATTTAACATCCAAATTTCCTGCCATCAGTAACACAAAAATTAAAGGTGTTTTCATTGGATCTCAGATTCATGATTTGATGAAAGATATTACCTTAAAACATTGATAGATACTGAAAAAGCAGCTTTCTGTGGATTAAAAAAATTATGCAACAGTTTCTTGGCAAATGTTAGGTCTGAGAATCATAGGAAACTGACAGAACACATGCTGGAGTATTATAAGGCTGTGGGGTGCAACATGTCCTATAACATTTTCTTCATTGCCATTTGGATATTTTTCCACCTAATCTTGGAGATGTGAGTGACGAACATGGTGAGAGATTTAATCAAGTTATAGCTGCCATGGAAAGAATGATATAAGGGAAGATGGCACCAAACCTGCTGGCAGATTACTGCTGGATGCTCCTACAAGAAGTTTCACCATTCACCCGCAAATGGAAAGTTTCTAGGAAAAGTATCTAAATTGTGAGTACATTGTATGCTTTATTCAGCATTATCGTTTTTTGAGGGAGGTTTCATAATACAAAAAATATTATATATGTATTTTACTTGGCAACAGGCTCCTCATCTACTGTAAGAGTCATTCCAAGTTTCTTTAAGGTTGCCAGTTTGTTGCTACTTATATGAAATATAGGTCAAGTGGTTCACACAGCACATCTTTTCCAGAAAAATTGGTACTTGATGGAACTTTCTGATATTTTCGTAATCAGCATATATGAATTGATAAAGAACACCTACTTTTATCTCAAGACAAAACAAAGTTAAAATTTTTTGCGCTGTGTAATAGGTTCATCTTTTGTGCCACTTTCCACTGTGTCAAATTTTCTTTCCTTCTCTCGGGTGGCAAATCAACTGATGCGTATCACTGCCTTCTTCACATAGACAATGTCAATGAAATTGCCCTTCATGGAGATCATCACTGTATGGTAAACAGAGAGCTATTTCTAAGCTGTATGGGTAGCTTAAATCATGTCTTGTGCATTCCAGACAGTGTAGAAGGAATGGACAAATTTGGTTCCGTGGCCTTCAGTCGATGCAAATGCTGAAACTCATTGCACGTGTTATCCCAATAATGACAGCTTATTAAGCTTATTAAAAGACCAGCAATACATTATCAACCAAAAAAGTAATGAGAGGGTGGCCTTTTCAAAGTCAAAAACCAGAAAGTGGTGCAGGAAAAATGTAGGGCTGGCACTTCCTGGATGCACTGCAACTGACAGGGTTAATATCATTGTGTGGCTAAATGACTCATTTTAGCAACAAATGGAAAATGCACAAATAACTCCTCTTTTGAAGCTCTACCCCTCTATGCTAACTGCAGAACTAAACAAAGGGATGGAGACATATGGCAACTGAACGTTCAACCAATTTATTTTTTATTTATGGAACCATACACTACAGCGAAACAGCTTAACATCAAGAGGGTGTTGTTAAAGTCTGTGCACTCATAATCCTAATGTCTTGTATACATGGGAAAGAAATTTCAGTCACAGTATTACATCATACACTGTAAGCCCAAAGGGATTTCCCTTCTGATTTTTTTATTCTTGTTCCTTCAGTTAACAAGTGCCCAACAATACCTAACATACATGTTAAGTGATTTGTATTTTGCTATTCTTGCCAAAATGCTGAAAGTAATATGTAATGACAAAAAAAATTTTGTTGTTTAACGACGCTGTCAATTGCTATGATCATATCAGCGTTGCCAGTGTGCCGGAATTTTGTCCCGCAGGAGTTCTTTTACATGCCAGTAAATCTACAGACATGGAGCTGTCGTCTTTAAGCACGCTTAAAAACCATCAGCCTGGGCTGGATTTGAATCCGCGACCTTGGGAACAGTAGGTTAGCGTCTAACCAACTGAGCCACCTAGACCAACAATATGTAATGAAAGTTTTCAGTTGCAGCAGTATGATAAAGAATTCTTAACTACATTCAGCATAGATGGAAAAGTTCTATATTGTCAGCCTTGTGAAAAGTCAAGAGCTGATCAGTGCTCCCAAGTAATACAGCATTTATCTGGCAACAAACCTGTCATTGTGGCTTCTTTTTCTACTAAAAAGCAGGTGTTATCATGTGAAACAGGACCCTCCACTGCAAATTCAGGTACTTATAGATGTTATTTATATATTCAGATTTGTGGAGTTCTTTCATTTTGGTGGATGTTCCTCTATTTAAAGTAATAACCCAGGAAGGCCATCATGTAGATACTGAGAGTAAGTGCTAATGTGCCTCTTACGAAATATGCAAGAGTGACTTCATGTAACATAGAATGATCGTTCTCCCAACACTGGGCAGTGCTCCGTGACAATTGGTAGAGATTTCTAACAGACAGTTAAGAGAAGATGTTGTGTGCTGACACTCCAAAGAATTTTCAATGAATTGACATGTGATGTCATTAATTTATTACTTGAGAGTTGTTAAAACTCTATTACAACTTGTTCTATTATGGTAAGCAAAAATAAACTTTTTTGTCTTTTAGTATATATTTTCAACTCTTCATTAAATATATTCTCAATTTTAATGCATAAAAATGAATTAACTTTTTAACACCTAAAAATCTTATCTACTGATTATCATTAAATAAAAAGAATGGGGAGAGTTCCTGCATTTGCGGCTGTCAGTTGCCTCCTATCACTAGCCACAAAATTGAGTCTGAATAAAATCTTACAGAAAATCTACATTAGAACATGGAAACCGTTAACTTGGTAATGCAGCCATTGCATAGTTCTGCTGAGAAAACTTAATCCAGCGGGCTGGCACATATTTTCGGTCTTTTTAGTAAAGTTGGTTCTTAATTGTGGTTTGGTAAGTGTTGTGAGCTGCCAGGAACTGTTGCAACTCCATACCTTTTTACGACTAGGGCATTCTTAGCATGAAAAGCTCTGTTGGAGACACATTCTTTAGTGCGTGATGGGTATCAAAGATTGGCCTTAGAGCTTCTACAATCCTACTTGCTGGACCCATCTCCCTTAGATACCCAAGTTCTATATGAGCTAACAGGGCAACATTTATAAACTTAATTGCTATTTGTATTTGTAATGAGAGATATTCCAAGGGTTGCAGGTACACTTGACTATTTCCCTGCTTAGCAGTTTCAGCTTTTTCAGCTTACCAACAAGCAGAAGGATAGTGCATGTGTAAGCAACAGAAAAAATACACAAGCCCTTAACAGACATAAATGAACTGCAGTTTGATCATTTCAAAATCTTGACACCAGCATTTATTTTATACCATGTTTTGAAAAATTAAAATATATCCTCCAAGTGTGTTGTCATTGGGAAGACAATTCTCTGTATTTTCCTACTCATTCAAAACAGAGAAAAAGTTTTTTTCTGAGCATTTAAAAATGCATTCTTCACATTTACTGCAGGTAGGATATTGTTGGTATTACCAAAGAAGTCAGAACGCTAAGATATTGCATACAACACAGTTCTTCAATGGTGCAAGGTAATAAATTATAGAATATTATGATTGTGTAAGTGATCATGCTGTCAGCACTGGTGCTATGAAGCTTAGAGTTCCTCATTGTGCATGTCCAAATATATATATATATATGTATTGCTATCTCCTCACAAACATGTGTGCGTTGCTCAGAATTTGATAATAAAATCATTCTTCTTGCCTCCCAATATTTAGACTAGATCTTCTTGATTTTGGAGAATTTCACATACAATTAAGTGATCAATGTTCATTAAGTCATTTTTTTTACATAATCAGCACTGTGGGGAGGTCATTAATCCAATCTTGAACATATTTCCACTCAACCATGGCTTGAGATTAATCTGAACATTGCAACTGATGATTTTCTTGGTAGATCTGGATCTTTATGGTCACCTGCAATGTCAGGCAGATGTCACAATTTTTGTTTGTGAAATATATATATTGGAGATCCTTCCAATGTTTTTCAGAAGAAACAAGATATTCATCATACTTTTTGTGAAGATGCTTTTGATTAACCTTTTAACTGTTTCATAGGGGATATTTTGTTGTTTGAGCAATTTTGGAACCCTTCTTGGCCAACATGTCTGCTTGATCATTTCTAGAAATTCCAGTGGGATGGTATCTATTGGAAAACAATATGTTTATTTAAATTTTGGAGATGTTTAATCATACTATGAATTTCCTTTATTTTACCCATTTTAGGGTAGTCAGTTGAAATAATAGCTTGAATAGCTGCTTTGGAATCTGATAAGAGGACTGTTTAAAAAAGTTATTTATCCAGGTGAACAGATTTTGTAAGGATGTATAAATTGCATCAATTTCTCCATCAAAACTTAAGTAAATTCCAACATGCTTATAGAAAGAAAAAAATTTACAGGTACTTCAGCAGAATCTTTAATTTAATATTCACATGATTTTATTTTGCTCATAGGATTGCTACACTCATTCTTGTTCTACAAATGTTCATATTCACAAAATAAAACTGCACTTTTAATACTTGTATCATAAATAACTATTCTGATTACACTAGCCTGCAAAAATTTTTTTTCCACTGCCGGTTTGAGATCTGAAAGGTGTTATTAGCTAATTTTGATGTGCTAAATTGAATGGTGATTACAGTTCTTCTCTATCATGTAACGTTTTTCTACAAATCAGTAAATATTATAATGAAAATAACGAAAAAAGGTATGTTTGATGTGAAAAAAGTGCATTATAAGATAATAAAAAATTTCTCCGTAAACAATAAAAAAAATACCTACGTACCTGTAAAGTAGTTACATTTTCCTTGCTCGGAAGGATGGCTGCGTTGATTTACCTTCATAGCCTGGTTGAGTGATTTCCCTTTTCAAGCACCAACAGTAGTCTGCTAGCATTGTAACATTCCACCAACCCTGATATCTCCTCTCCATCTCTTTGATTTCTTGGTGGAATCTTGCACCTTGTTCATCACCCAGGGATCCTAAATTATCAGGAAAATAGTCTAGATGCGAATACAATAAGTAAAGTTTTAAACTCATATTACATCCAAGTATTTTTAGCTTTTCTAACATATTTCTCACAGTTACTTCATATTGCTGATCCTTTGTATTCCCCAGAAACTTATTCACTACTTCTTTGAAACCACACCATGCTTGAAGTTCTCTATCATTCATGACATCCAAAAATGCACTGTCCTTCATTAGCTGCCTTATCTGAGGTCCATCAAATATGCCGTCTTTTATCTTAGCTTCAGACATCACAGAAAATTTACTACTCAAATATTTGAAACACGAACCATTTTTGTCCAATGCTTTCACGAATTGTTTTATAATACCTACTTTTATATGCAATGCAGGTAATATTTTCTTTGGATCAACTAGACTGGCACGAATTACATTTTTTTTCTCCTGGTGTTAGACTTTTTCACTTAGGCCATTCTCTCGTTGTCCAATGTTTAACCCTATCTCTACTGTCCCATTTGCATAAAAAACATGGGTATTTTGTATAACCTCCTTGTTGCCCTAATAAGATACTGGATACCTTTAGGTCCCCGTACAATAGCCATTGATGTTTCTGGTAATTAATCTTTTCTAAAATGGTTTCAAGATTTCCATATGACTCCCTTAGGAAAACAGAATATGCAAGTGGTATGGAGGCAAATTCGCTTCTATTGTGCAATAAAACGGCTTTTAGCCTTAGTTTTGAAGCATCAATAAATAAACGCCAGTTGTATTATCATATGTTGGTCTTCCCAGTTGCTGAATTAAACCTGGTACATCACTGCAATAAACAAGCTGGTCTTCCATATTTAAGAGCTTGGTAAATTCTTTATCTCTATACCTATGCCAGGAAGATGTGCGTGCCTCAGCCCAGCATATTTTTCTCTTTTAATCTCGATCCTAGTAATTTGCTCATGTCCTTGGTAAGACCTAAGTCTCTTACTAAGTCGTTCAACTCTTCTTGACTAAAATGCTGTGACTTGTCTTCAACAGTGTGTGCTGGGGAATACTCGTCAACATTGGAATTTTCTGTTGACCCAGAGACCGAACTCTCAGTATCCTCTGGTTGAGTTGGTGGAACAGGAGTAAGGGGATCTACTCCATGTGGCACAGGTCTCAGAGCTGATGCAAGACCATCTGAATATTTAATTTTTGATTTATTTCTTTTTATTGTACCCAGATGCGTTACACATGCAAAAGTAACAATCAATGATTTTTTTGTTCACACCATATCATAGGAATCCCAAACTTCATTGATTTTTTTTTTTTCCATTGTACCGCTGCCTTAGTCCTTCGCTACATGTTTTGCAAACAGCATGTGAAGTCCATGTTTGATTTTGATTTCCTAGTTTAGCATTAAATTGTGCAAAATACACCTTTTTAATAAATGATGTTAGTTTTCTGCTTCTGTAGCAAGAAAGAATCACACACATAATAGAAGTTATTAGGATTGTTCACACATTTTCTCCTAGAAGAGGTTGAAGCCATTGTTAAAAATGTTACCACGGCACAATACAAACTAAAAATAAATAGAAATGATGCCTTTTCCGGAAATTGCACTACAGATCACCGAGTCATAAGAAGCAATTAAAGTTAAGATATATCTTAAGACAGATGTGTCCCTATATGGGTGAGTAACGGATGTTTGTCTAGCATTCAATGGTTGAAAGCTTTATTGCCTGCACATGTTCGTGCAGGGATAAATACTAGCCGCTTGCACTCAAACTGCTTACGCTAGTTATCAGCTCATCATGGAAGAACATAAGGGGTGGCTTATTTTGTAAATATACAGTATTTAGGCTCTGAAGATCCACAATGAGTGTTATGCATCTTAAGTTATAAAATTATAGACCTATAGTAATCATTATAGTTTCATACGTATGTGTTACTGTATAGGTCTAGTGTCTGACTTAATTAATCAAATGTTGAATTGCATAAAAATGGCAGGTGTTATGGAAAAACATCATTTTCGGAATCAGCACATTTTTTTCCATATAAATACCCAATGTTCATCAAAACCAGGAAACTGTTGCAGGCTGGTGTTACTGACAGTTGAATATATTCATCAATTGAAACATTTTGTAGCACTGAACAGTGTTAAATATTGTTTCTGTTAACTGTATGTGCATAGTTTGCACATGTTTGTTTTTATTGAATACCTTTGTACTATGTTTCAAACCTCTTGGATGGTCTCCATATAGGTAACAAAATTCACTGTCTTAATGAAAGGAGAATGCATAGTGAACAAGCTGAAGTCACCCATCAATAACCACATTTACTAACTCAGAGGTGTACTGCAAAACTTATGTCCTAACAGCAAACTTCCACTCGAGAATCTAATCGTCTTGCATAGAATTGTTACATCTCAAATTTTCTGGGACAATCCTAGATTATAATCCATGTCCCATAAGTGCTTTTTGGGAAGTATAAATGCCCTGTATTTTACCAAATTTGAAAATATATAGATTATTGCTTCTACAATGATATATTAAAAATCTCCATTTGTAAGTGAATGTATCCGTTGTATTACGTGTATCAAAACAATAATACAAATAGACTTATTAAAGTCCATTATCAAATTTTCATTACATGATTTTAAAACTGCGCAACTCACTGTTTGTTAATCAGGTACAGAGAATTTCTCAATTTTTTTGGACAACCAATTGCATCAACAAATGCTTTGTAATTGTTGAAAAGCTAGGGTTGTTTGGTCAAAATATTGGTATTATGCTACAAGTGAAATAAAGGTGACTTTTCTGATTGTTTTGACTTTTGCAATGGCTGCTAAGCAAAACTGCAGGTTAAATAATAAATTGCAAAAATTGTTTATGCACAAAAAATAGGTTTTAAGAGAAATAGCAATGAATCAATCATGCATATAGTGTAGTTCTGCAAAGTCAAATTTCACAGATCATTTGAAATTTCCAAAACTTAATCTCTTCAATCTGATTTAATTTCTGAAAAAGTTTTAAGAATTTTTTAAAATTTCTTTTTATTTTGTAACCATGAAGCCTGATAGTGACTTCTACGAGTTATGAGTAAGAATTTGTCTGCTTCCAACACTGTCAACCACAACATAGTTTTTATTTGCTACTTTGTACATTAAAAAAAATCATTCAAGAACTGTTCACTAAAAATAAATTCCCATCTGTTCATCAGAAATATGGAGTATTGTTAATATCTTTGCACCATATACTATGGAATAATTTGTTTGTCAGTTTGAAATGGCGCAATTTGTTTCTGAAATGTTTTGCACTGTAAATAACTAAAATTGAAAAAAATTCTGATGTATTACATTCACATGATTTCCTCTACCCTCTATCATATAGTACTGGGTATATAAATTATTAGAGCCTGGATTTGTATGTGAAATGAAATACTGAAATATTCATGAAAAATCCTAAAAATATGCACCATAATATGCAAAAGTAAGTGCATAAAAATCAAAGCAGCATATTATAGAGGGTAATCTTGCCTTATTTGTGATTTTTTTTTTTTTTATTTTTTTATTTTTTTTTTTTTTTATTTTTTTATTAACGTCCTCCAACATTGTGTCATATCGGACGAATTTGTGATTGTTGTAAATAAGGTAAGTTGCCCTGAGGTTTTCTTGTGTGAAGCTCCCATGTCTCTCAGTGAAGGTTTTATACAATGGAAAAGCCCTTTCTACATCGTACGATGTCACAGGTGTATGAAGGAAAAAAAAAAAAAAAAAAAAAAAAAAAAAAAAAAAAAAAAAAAAAAAAAAAAAACAACAACCACCACGGCCCTTCAGTGTATTCCTCCTATGTTATAGTTTTTTTGCTGATTTTATAAATTCTTTTGTAACCAGGGTTTTTATTTAATACCTGAGTAAACTTATTGAATGCAATTTTTTCACTGAATTTCTGCAGACAGTGTATTTGAAATTTTGTGTATTAGAGAAAGTGAATATAGTACTGTCCCGCTAATCGAAAATCTGCCTAATCCAAACAGGGCTAGGAAAAAATATATAGCAAATTTGTTCTGAATTTTAAATTGGAAAAAATAGAGAGTAAGGTTAAACTAGTTTTTCCAAGTAAAAACGTAAATTTATTAGCACAGAAAAACATGAAATAAATGCTACAGGAGTAAACAATGAATCTGTCAGCTATCTTACACACAAAAACTAAAAAACGGAAGGCCTAGACCTAATAACAATGTGCATAACAAAGTTTTAATAAAATTTTTTACGTTAACGAGGAAAAAAACAGGAAAGGCAAATCAACACTTACGTGAAGTCAGTAATCTTTCGATGCAACTCTGAAACGACTTGACAAGAGGCAATGTTTCGCCAACTTCTATTCCGACTTTCACCAGGCTTGCTTATAAAAACATTACAGTAATCGGTATTCGAGCACCAAAATACAGTTCTAAAATAAATTACAGCATACTGTACCAATTTCCTACTTTTGTCATTTTAATATTTAACACACAAACGTTTAAGGTCGCTATGTTGTGTTTGACGAAAATCCATCTTAATCCAAATTTTCGCTAATCTGAACAGGGTTCTGCCCCAATTAGTTCGGATTAGTAGGACTCCACTGTACTTCAAATAACTACTTTGGGCCTCCAACTGTGTTATAATTTAAGGTAATTTCGAGAACCGGCTATGAATATGATCTTTCCCTCGGTGCCATTTTCAGAAAAACATTGCTGAGCTATAGCAATGCTAGCTGCATCTTCCACATATAAGGAATTTATTAGTGTTTTCACTTCACTGAAATGTTCTGCATAACATGAGAGAGCTGAAACCACATACCTCTCCGAGTTAAAACTGGTTCAGGGGGTAGGGGCAGATCTGGAAATAGTTCATGAAATTTGAACTCTTAGTGACAGTTTCACAAACACACTTAACACTGGAGACAGATCCACTTCTTTATATTTGGCTCTAATAGTTTCAGCGACATGATGTAAACTGAGCAAGGCAGTCAGATGATTTAATTTGGGACAAAGAATTTTCAGTCCAGCTCTCGCTTCAAACATCTGCCGCGGATGTAACAGGATTCTGGGTCCTGTAGAAATATCATTGCTTTATTGTGAATTAATTGAAATATCGCAACACATTGTCCTGTAGCGTCTGGCATCTCAGCTATTGAAATAGATTTTTTTCGTGTCCCAATGTATCCTATGTTTTAGAAATTGCATCCTTGAAAACACACTGGTCCATAGTTTTTGTGCAATGTAGACTCATCCGGTACCCCTTTAAGTGTACACTTTTCTAAGAAACTCCGATGCTGCACATTATTCAGTTTTCACAATGGAAGTTTGGCATTTACCTACTTGGCTTGTAGTTAATTGTTGATTTAAAGAAGACTACTTCGCGACCCGGTCCTTATGACGTGCTGTATTTGTGCAGAACAACTTGCAGAAACTTTCACATACCAAGCAAAATAATGTCTTACTATCTTGACCAAAAATATTACTTCCAAACTCATTGACATATTTACGTAATACGGCAGATAGAGATGCTTTTGTGGACGGCATTTCTCAAACCAAAGCACATGAAATAACTTCCTCAATTATCAACTATCGACACGCAACTGAGCTCTGAATCAGCTGTCAAAAGTTGATATGCAACAGAAAACGAAAAGCGCCAAACCATGTGAGAACATGCCTGACACTGATTGGATTTCCTTCGACTTTATGGCTGCTATGGGGATTACCTTGTTTTGTTCGTAATCTTAATTGAACAATGTTATTTCACAAGTCACCTGGGTGTACTACTTGGCAAAGCGACGAGGCGTGTTGACCTTGCCTGTCGAACGCTACGATTGCTTATCTTGTTACAACAGCGAAGTAATAGTAACTTGGCGTATAGTCGGTGATAAAACACAAATCGATGATCCCTCGTGCCTCCCGATATGACACGTTGCTGTCCTGAAGATATGATTGCATCTGAACAGAGTGTACACACACTGTCTCGCCGTTATTGTGCGATAGGCTCACACAAACAGCTGGGCAGTTTCACGTTCTTTCCGATACGCCTCATGGCTTTGCCAAGGAGTATATCTGTTACAAGGATGTAAATAAACACGCTGTACTCACTGTTGATTGTCGGTCATATATATGCTTAGATAATTTGATTGCTGCTGTCATTCCGAGTTTTGTTAGAACACACGTCCATTTATAAATAAATACGCATGTTTTTTATATATTTTTTGCTTGGTTGCTTCAGAGACATTAAGTACTAATAATTAGGGCTCGGAAGTTCATGCCCTAAAAATCACTGAAATATGCATGCAAATATGCTCTTAAAAACTTCAAAATATGCCAAGAAATATGCACTATTTCATTAGCACAGTTCATGTCCCTTTGTAGTAGACGAGTTAGTGTAAATGATTAAGTTACCCTATTCCTTAGAGGTTGAAGCAAAAGTGGTTCCGTTGCTAGTATTAACTGCTAAGTTGCAGTTCACAACCAACACTACACAAATTTTCAACAGTAAAACGTCGTCTGTTGTCTGGCAAAACACTTCTGTAACGTGAAAAACTTCTTTACATGTCACAAGATGTTATAGGGGCATATTTAAATGATAACTGTTTCACAGAGAGAGTCAACTCTCTTGGTGCGACAGATGGTTTTCTTTCGAGGATGTCTCGAATATCGCACATCTGTTTATAACCAGAATTTTTTGAAATTACATAATTCACTTTCTCTTTCACTTTTTGTCCTATGCTACCAGGAACCGAACTTAGATCACATATTGTTTTTTCAAGCACAGTAAGTGATTCATGCAAAGGAAATCCTACAGCTTCCAATGCCGTTATGGCTGTTAGTAAGAAAGAAAAATGGGCAGATATGAAACTAAGATCCTTCTTTAACCCAGTGCCTGACAGAATATTTTGCATAGTTTGTATTGATGAAGTATCGCTCGAGTCCAATGAATTAACCTCTTCGATCATTTCTATGTGCTCAGCATAATATAAAACTGCAGCGACCCATGTTCCCCATCGAGTTAACACCCGTGTAGGAGGAAGTCGGATATTAGGTGCTGTTGATCTAAACAACTTAACTCTTTTAGGAGATTTAACAAAAATTCTCTTTGTACTGGACACAAATCTATCTACCAGTGGGAAAGAATCCCGTATTGTCTCAGAAATTCGATGAAGAGCGTGTGCCTAACAAGTTATATGAATTAAGTTAGGAAAAATACCTTTCAGAGTTTTTCCTGATTTTACCATGTAAGGTAACAAATAAAAGCAACCAGTTGTATTCGATACCACATGGGCATTTTAATTTCAAAGAGTCCATCACAAACTGTGTCACAGTTACATTGTCAGTGGCCGACAATTTGCACATATTAAGGAGATAAGCTGTAGTCTTTTGTTCATTATTTAAGGCACCCACGATTATATTAGCAATAGAACGGCGTTCAGAATCAGAGGTTTCATCAACAGACAACCACACAAACTGATCCGCTAAATTTTGTATATTTGACAATACGTTATTGTAACAATGTCCTACATAAGTCTTACGCAGTGTACTTTCTTCAGGCACATGTTGTTGAGTACACTTGGCAAGAAAGTTTTTAAATATCGGATTATTAATTTTGAACAAGGGAATATCAGCAGCTAAAAATGCTTGGCACAAGTCATAGGAAAATTCAGTAACCCTACTTCCTAAACACACTACTAATTGTTTTAGAACAGGTTATTTGTTTACGAGTTTTCTGATTAAATTCTCCTTATGTTTTGCTGTGTTTATGTGCTGAACTATTTGAAATCTTTTCTCACTCCCTATATTTTTGTCACACGCTCCACAAAACAGTGCCCTATTATCTGTAGGTATTAAATCACCCGAAAACTTTCTGTAAATTAATTAATCTAGCACTCTAAGTTGGTTTTATTTTCGGCATTTGAAGAGCTTTTTAACATTTTATACGCCTAATTTAATTTGGAGGGAACCAGTTCACAACACTCACGTTTGAAGACCACGCAGAGGCAAGCGTTGCTATAATCGTGCTGCTCAAAACGTTGACCTGCACTTTATCTTTGTTAATATAAACCTCCCAGATAACGCACTGATTATTCTCTACGCACAAACATATAATGAAAGGATGGAAACGGGATTCACTGCATGACAACATGACTCAGCATTTCTTCCCGCCACCTGGCGAGTTACATCATCATATGCAACTCTACCAATATGAAAAATATTATCCAGGTGGGGGAAAAAAAAAACCCACATAAAAATCATTAAAATATGCTATATAGAGGCTATAGTATTGAAATAATATGCATTTATCAAAATCAAGAAAATATGCAGTTATATGCACCATAAAATCACGTCCAAATAACTTAAAATTCCATAATTCGTGCACATAATGTAAGAGCATACATTTTTAACCCCTATGAAAAAACATGCAAATGCATGAACTTCCTAGCCCTACTAATAATATTACTTAAAGGGGAACATAATTTAATGCCACATTCAAGAGTAAAACATGCGTTTTTTCCCCATTTTACTTAAAATAAACATTTTCCCTCCGAATATTAAGCATATTTTCAATTACCTATATACAAAAAGAACAAGCGCTTTGCACACAAAGCAGGGGTCTTTAAATTATTCGTAAAGAAGCTTATATTTCTATCTACTTCATTTTAATCAAGACAAACCTTAGTAGAAACAGCTGTACTACACATTTTGTTGCAGATACAAAGGGTACAGGAATAGTCAAGTGGTTCAAAACTGGGTGCTATATATTAGCCTTAAAATTGCATGCAATCACGAGAAACAACTTAATGTCGACAGGACTTCAGAAATACGCAAAAAAAAAAAAAAAAAAATAAATAAATAAATAAATTGAGCAGTTTCAGTCACTAATGACACATTGCGGAAATGATATACAATACCAAAAAAAAGTGGTATTAGAAATCAATTGTGTGTTTTAATCTACATTTTTGTGTAATAGGTCTTTATCAATTAATGTTTACCAGTTTTGTAGCTTGATATAAAATTCCTTTCTGCATGAACAGGACTTCCGGCATATCCACAGAAAATTTGAGATATGCATTTTGACATGCAAGTATTTTTAATGTATAGTATTTTAATCAAAATCGCTAAGGGCCATATTTTAGGAAATTATTGCCTATAAAGGTCAGTTTCAGGTAGGGTTTCCTGGAAACCTTCGCGCCACAAAGATACTGAACTTAAATACCAAGCTGTGGTTGTATTCATCCGACTTTTCATTTTTGAGTTGTGCTGTTCTGTCTCATGCATGCACATTTTCTAAAAATGCTTGTTTTTCTTTAATTCAGGGAGGCCTCAAAACATCTAGTTCTGATGCAATTATTGAATTTTTGGATTGAATGAGAACTTCTATACCTACTATATATAACGTAAATGGTAGAGAAAGAAACACTTCCGGTGGTTGTAAGTCATTTTGTTCCACTTGTTTGTATAATTGTGAAAATGTTGCAATTCACTAATGAGAAAGGGAAAACTGCATATATCTTCAAAAATGTAATTTTAGAACTTCTCTGCAAATATGAACTAACAGATGTCATAGCTCTTGCTACCAATAATGCGGGCAAAATATTTTATTTAATCATGGAGGCAAGAATGTTTCCAGTTAAAGTTGAATTCATGTCAAACATTTTATGTGTGGGCTGTGTTGCGCATATTCTTCACAACAGTAATCACAGTTGAGTGACATATTACCATTTGATGTAGAGGCAACTGTTTGCAAGCTTTCTTCGTGGTTTCCTATAAGATACTCTTGGACTTGTGCGAATTTGCTATCAATCTATTCTTGAACTTTCAAAATCAACATCACTGTTACTTTTCTAGCTGTTGATAGTATGTTTTTATGTTTTCTGGTTTAAAGTAGTATTGTTTTCTCTAAAAAGGCCTCTGCTAAAATCATAGGAAGCTTTTTGAAAGTCAGATTTCAATATATTCATTCAGTCTTTAAGGTTTCAGATATAAATGCAGAGCATTTGTACTAAGGAAGTTGAGAGAAGGCAGCAAAGAACATTCTTACAAATCTCCATTCACTCACTGATTTAAATTCGCCAAGGTCGAGCACTTTTTTTTACCTTCGGAAACTCTGCATTACACACTGCAATAAGAAGTGAATTTAAAACTAAAATTGTCATTACAAGAGAGAAACATTCTCTGATGCTTTAATTAGTTTTACAAATACGTCATTAATAAGGCTGTTGGTTCTGGTTGACATGCATTAAAATTACATGTCTTGTTTTGGAATTAAAGTTGACATCAAACTGCGTAAGCTTTCACGGCCGGTGTCATAATATAGTAATATAAAGTTGACATATTGCACCAAAAAATGGAAAGCTCTACTTCAAAAAAAATATGCCACTGACGGACTTCGAAAATATCTCCCGTCACATGTTATGCCTATAAATAACACCACAATAAAAAAAAGGTATTCTATGATTTTCACCAATTTTATGGTGATTATGAATAAATACCCTAAGGGACATTTAACATTTTGAAACGGCATTTTTTTAACTGCGTTGTTAACAATTTGCAGGTTGATCATTTTTGAGGTAGCGTTGTTATGTTCATAACGGCTACCTGAACCACTACAATTAGTGAATTTGAGTATAAACTTGATTTGTACTTCCCACGTTCATTTCTATTCTGAAGGCATTTTTTATCAACATCTAGGAGGCTTAAGTGAAGCAGCAGGTTATGTAGTAAACTGTGATATATACCGGTAATCATAATTTTGTGCGTTTTTCACACTAACGTGATTTATCCCCCCCCCCCCCCCCTCTAAAGTTTTTTCTTTTTATTTTCGTGAAGTACGCTGTATTTTTCCAATATTGTATGTTTTGTAGTTTTTAAAGGCTCCGCTTTTATTTCTTTTTCGGTGGAGGGGAAAAATCTTGTTACCGAGACCATCTGGTATTGTGGGAGACGCCGTTGAAGATGGCCATAACCACTAAAAAGCTCTTGCCACCAGAGTTGGAAAGTGAAAGTCTGCTGCGTTACCCCCTGTTGCACCCGCGCATTCAGTGGTTAAATTAGGGCTGGTTCGCAGTGCGTAACCAGAGGAGTGAGGATAGGGAGTTGGGAGACAAGCGTGACTGAGGACCAGCCTGCCTCCTAGCGGGGTAGTGGAGTGTAGATTGAATTCAGTGTGATTGTGAGGAATCACGGTGCTATTTTATCTTATGTAGCTTCGGAGCACTGCATCTTGTCGTGCGCCTGAAGTACTCTGTGCGCGTGTCAGTACTTCGCATGCTACGTCCCTGAAACAATATAAATTAAACGTGCACATACACATAAAGTATGTACATTATTAGTTAAATAATTTTACTCATTGAGATTGATCGCCAGCGGTGTACATTGTGTGATTACTCCGCCTTACGGCGTCGTCTTCATCTATTTCTAGCGTATTTGTGCCATTTGGCATCATGTGTGTGTGTTGCTCGTGTCCATTCGAACGCCAGGTCATCTATAGTCCAGAACTGCAGGTGCGAGTCTCTGTCACTCCCGAGGGGCCCCTCCTCCCTCAGGGACCGCCTTATAGTAAAGACTTGAGGGCTGCTGATTACCGCGAGAGAGAGAGAGAGAGAGAGAGAGAGAGAGAGAGAGAGAGGGAGGCACAGTTCACGTGTGAATAACTAAGTTGTCTAGGTATTGTATGTCAATTGCTGGCTTCCCGAAACCGATAGTTCTCTCGAATAGAAGTACGCTGAAGCTGAGGTTTTTGATGAATTGCTCTGTGGAATGCATTTTAGCTCCTCGTGTAACATGAGCGCTGGAACCACTTCAGCAATTATGCGGAGTACTCTGTTTTGCATTGTTTTGGATCTTTTCATGTGCTTTGGCTGCGTGTCTCCATACAGGGGTAGCATACGTTTAGGATGTGTCGGATTAGTGTTTTATAAAGTGCTGTTCCTATCTCTAGCTTTAGCCTCCAGGGACCTACTTCGGTAGGTACGCACTTAGGCGCACCCGGGGTCCCGAGCCGCTCATCATTTCACCCTTTCCATATTCATCAACAGTGCCACGTGAAGCAGTTTTTGATCGCTACTCATCACCCTCTTCCACTTTTAGGTGTATTCTGATTGTTAGTATGTAAGGCTTGGGTTTATAACTCCTGTCTCACCAGCAGGGATCTTTCCTATCTCCGTGGTCATGTCCCACGGTTATCAGCGCGGCTCCCTACTTGTATGCTCTTCGGAGGTCTCAGCCGCGAAGGTTGGGCGGACCCTTCACACTGCCCTCATGTGTAGCCTTAGGTGCGGAGCCCGTCCACACCGTCATGTACACCCACGTAGCTCTCTGAGGGCCCTGCCTGTATTAATTTCCCGACGCCGTGTACCGTCGGGTTAGTATCACCGGCTGGACATGTTACCGCTGACGGAATCCCGGTGTAATCAACCACAAGTCCCCTGAATCTACGCTGACTCCTTTTTTAAAATTATTTGTTTAACGACGCTGTCGATTGTCAGGATCACATCAGCGTCGCCGGTGTGCCGGAATTTTGTCCCGCAAGATATCTTTTACATGCCAGTAAATCTACTGACATGGTGCTGTCGTTTTTAAGCGTACTTAAAAACCATCGGTCTGGGCCGGGTTTGAACCCGCGACCTTGGGATCAGTAGGCCAGCGTCTAACCAATTGAGCCCAGACCGACACGCTGACGCCGTTGAGGCAGCGTAGCCTAAAGTGGGGTGCCCCAGGCAGTTATTCCTGTGGTAAGGGCATAAAGCCGGGGTGTGCGTGGTGAATGATTTGCCCACCTGGACAAGCACTTGAGGTCGGAGGGTAGTCCCTCTGACGTACGCTTTGAGATCAGTCATGGAGGGGTCTCCATTGCGGCACAAACCGTGGAGATTTTGGTGTCTTTTATCATTTGACCCCCGGATGGCAGGCTGACGCCGACGGTTCCGGATGGGGGCCCAATTCAAAATGTATCCGCGCAACACTTCATTTGACCGTTTTTTGGTATTGATTTTAGCATGTGGCGGGAAAACGATGAAGGATCTTAGCCCCATTTATATAAAAAGGGAAGGAGACCGAATATGTGGCCCGGTTAACGCGACCAGAGTTCGAGACGGTACGCTGTTGATCGAAACCAACACAGACCAGACCCAGAAACTGCTAAAAGCGAGTATGTCGGGATTCTACCCAATTCGGGTAGCCCCACACAAATCGCTCAACACATGTTGGGGAGTTGTCACCAACTCCAGTCTGGATAGTCTGTCGAACGAGATTACCAGTAGCCTCTCCGGCCAGCGTGTTTGTTAAGTCTACCGTCTTACTCGAAAGCAGGATGCCAATATGTGCAGAACCCCATGCGTTGTTTAGGTTTCAACGGTTTGGCCATACCAAGACCTTGTGTAATAATCCTGCTATATGTGAGCGTTGTGGTTTACCAGCCCGTAAGGACACATGTACACGGGATCCTCTCTGTGTTAACTGTGGAGGGAACCATCCATCCAGCTCGCGTCAGTGTGCGAAGTCTCCGGATGAGAAGTGTATACAGGAATTGCGCGTGAAAGAACACCTCACGTTTCCAGAAGCGCGTCGTCGCTTTGAGCAGCTGAAATCTGCTACCACCACAGGTTATGCCATAGCTGCCCGACGCGCTCCTGCAAACAGCGTAGCGATTCAGCTCGTGTAAATATCCTGCTGTTTGAGACCGTTGTGGTTTACCAGTCCATGAGGAGACTTCATGCACCCGGGATCCGCTTTGTGGGAACTGTGGAGAGAGCCATCTATCAAGCTCGCGTTTGTGCTCCACGTTTCTGGTCGAGAAGTTTATACAGGAGTTGTACATGAAAGAACGGCACACATTTTTGGAAGCACGTCGCCGCTTTGAGCAACTGAAACCTGCGACCACCACAGGTTGTGCGCGAGCAATCCGCCGCACTCCTGTCCACACCGCTGCCTTTCAACACGTTCCCTTCCCTGATGCTTCAATGCAGATTGACTTACTAGCGAGCACCTCTCCACCGTCTTGTGGTACAATTGCAGTGGCAACACCCGCCGTGCAGACACCCGCTCACCAGCCATCCACAAGCAGTGGCTGCATCGTTCTGCCTGTAAATACAAATCTTCAGTGACCTAAACCCCGGGCGAGTAGTCGTTCATCCTTAATGAAGTTCCGCTCCCGCTCAACGAGGCACCAGAGATCTTCAGACTCCCGAACATCGGAGGCGTCACCAGAGGATGGCGAATTTCACATCGTCGGTCCCAAATTGGCAAAGGTAAAGAAGATGATGAAGACGAAGACCACGCACTAATCTCTTTTACTACGGAAATGATCCAGTGGAATGTTAATGGATTCCGGGCACGTGCTCCAGACATACAGCATTTAGTCCCTCAACGTTCTCCATCAATCGCCTGTTTAAGAGAAACCCATTTGCAGCCTAATGATACTCTCCACCTTCGTGGTTTTTCGGCATTCAGGCATGACTGCAGCTGATAGGCGAGCATATCATCTCTGCCACCCTTAACACACCGCTGCAAGCTGTAGCTGTACGTGTCCAGTTGCAGGGCCTGTGCTTGTTTTGAATGTCTGTCTGCAACCGGTCAGTATCCTATGCGAGAACGACCTTCGCGCTCTTTTGGCATAGATTTCGCCACAGCTAATCTTTATCGGTGATCTGAATGCCAAAAGCACTTTATGGGGCATCCGACACTAACGATGCCCGTGGGTGCCTTGTAGCAGACGTTTGCGATATGTCCGGCCTAATTTTGTTCAACACTGGCGCCTACCATCCTATCATCTGCCTATGGTACACACTCCGCCCTAGACGTTTCCTTTTATAGCCCGTCCATGGTACACCTTCCTTGATTAGTCGGTACTGTCCGACTTATTTGGCAATGATCATTACTAAAGGCCGGAGACGTACGTTTTTCCATAGGTACACTGCACATGGACTTTACTGTTATGGATCGTGCATGTAAACAACTGCAGATAGATACAGCCTGACCATGAAAGAACACAATCACCACGTTTGCAGCTCACTGCGAGAAGAAACAAAAACGGCCGCGTTATACCTACTACACCTTGACCTTGCGTCTGCATAAACTTGCAAAGCAATGCTTCACTAGTTCGCAGAGTACAACGTCGCGTTTTCGACTCTTGCTTCTATAGTGACAGTTGTTTGCACATTTGATGGCAGTGCTGTATTTCTGACGTCATTCATACTCGCGTCCAGCTAACCTGTATCGCATAAGAGCGCACATATCTCCGGCCTTTAGTCACTACCCCATGAACATTCACCTATCCGGCCACCATCCTGTGCCAACAAGACATCCTCACTGGATTATTTCCAAGGCCGACGGGTAAATCTCGTTACCTCAATCACCTCACCGACGATGTTTTACCACCATATATGAAATGGTGTATTTTACTTGCTCTATCCTCGCGGATTCCAGCATTCCTCGAGGTTCATCTACACCACGTTCATGTACCTTGGTGGTCCGAGAAATGCCATTTGGCTATTACAACACGCAAGGGTGCTCTGCGTGTTTTCAGTTCACATCCTACGGGTAAACTTTGCCTTTAAACCAGGGGTGTCAAACAGCACTCACCAGGCGTGAAAAATTTTCCCCTATTTTCGCTCCCTCCGTGATGATCAAATCGGAAAACGGGAAAAACAAAGCGAAAACCGGTTCTACTAGCGCGTGCTACTGCAGTTAAGGAGGGGTAGACCCCTCTCTTCACACCCTCGGAGTGATGTTTGACATGCCTGCTTTAAACTTTCTCGTGCCAGGGCACGTTTTATACACTTCGCTGTGCAAAACGCAGATCCTGGAAAACCTACGCCTCTTTCCGTTCTCGTCGCACGTCGGCACAAAGGGTGTGGACTGCTGTTTGGCGTATGTACGGTAGCTGTCGCCGGACGATCATTCCCAGCCTTGCCATCAACGGCTCGCATTACACCAGCGAGTAGGATATGGCCGACACCCTTGCTACTCCCTCAGCTGCTACTAGCCAAACGGATAGTTGTTATAGAGCCTTTATACCTATCAAGGAACCTGCAAAGCAGATAGTTCTCGATTTTAACAGTGACTAATGAACCGTACAACCCACCTTTTACTGAAACGGAGCTGGCGCATTCTTTGTCCCTCGCCAAGGACTTCTTCTGGTCCTGATGACATCCACCGTCAAATGCTTCATCTTTCACCTGCGGCACTCTCCTTCCTACTGAGCCTGTACAACCGTACTTGGCTTCAGCGGGCTTTTCCATCTTCCTAGCGCAAGGGTATTGTCATTCCCATCCCTCGGCACGGAAAAGACCGGAGTCTTCCCTCTAGCTAACCCCCAGCCCCCTATTTGCCTAACGAGTGTTGTTTGTAAGACCTTCGAACGGATAATAAACACTCACTTAGTGTGGTGGCGAAGGTTTACGACACTACCTCGCGCAATGGTATCCTCCGTACTCTGCACGGATGCGGTTTACGAGGTCATTTAGCGATCTTCCTTTTTAACTTTTTAAAACTTCGCAGCTTTCGTGTCCGCATTAGAAACACGCTCTCCTAAGAGAGGATCCAGCTGAATGGTGTACCCCAGGGGTCGATTCTCAGTGTAATGCTTTTCGCTGTTTGCCATTAACGGTATTGCTAGTGTTGGCAGCGGAATACCGATGTCACTACGTTTACTTTGCGATATATTATCGCTCTTATAGTCTTGAGCACATCGAACATCAGCTGCAGTTGACCATAATATCCATCGCCGAGTGGGCGCATTGCACCAACTTTCAGTTCTCCCCTACGAAAACCGTGTATACACTTTCGACTTCGTGGTGTACACCAAGGCCATCTTTATCTAACAGGCCTGTATACGGAAACAGATTACGTTAATGACGTCATCACGGGAGGCTTATGTTTATTACCTATTTGTTTATTACGGGAATGCTACACAGCAGTACGTGGTTGGAACGCTAAGAATGCTTGTGCCTTACAACGTGTCAGTAAACAATTAAGTGAGCGAAAAATTAAATTACAAAGTGGTATAATTTTCAATACAAAATGCCTAGGAAGTGTTGTGTGCCGGGTTATACCTCAAACTATAAAACTAGTGTAGAAAAGTATGTTACAGTGTTTTCGTTTCCAAAGGATCCCACAGGAGAGACCAGTGGGTACGTGCTATTCACAGGGATAATTATGAACCAGGTGTGGTATGTATTTAACATTTTTCTGAACAGCACATAGTGAAGGAATTTACTGCTACGCGAAATGATGGAAGCGTTTTGTAGCACCCAGAACAACTCCTAAACTTACTGAAAATCCATAGCATTTTGTAAATGACCCGAAGATGAAAAAATTGTTGATTTTCAGAGCTTTAAAAATAGAATTAGTCACATGAAATTAGAGGGATTCACCGTCATCATAAAAGAAAACGATGTAATTTTTGTGAAAATCGATACTGAAGAAATTCCTAAAATTGTAGCAGCATTAAAAATTAATTCCAATTTTATTATTTAGATTCTATAGGGTAAAATTGTAATACCCAATAGTAAGTTTAAATGGATTCTCGGTAAACAAATGATATTGGATAAATGATCTAAATTTGATGCTCTTTTGGTTCACAATAGCAAGTGAACAAACAACATAAACTACTTCAGGCTGCCAACATTTTAAAGGAATGTTAGGAGGACATGAATGATGATTCCACAGAACATCTAAAAACTAAGTTCTTAGAAGAGCAGGTAAAATTTGTCAGTCAAAAGTAAATTAAATATACGCCCGATACCCTGTTATGGACGTGCTCAATTTATTTTTCTTACCCAGCAGCTTACAGACAGTTAAGTGATTCCAATGTTTTTTCTTTACCCCATCCTGATTACCTCAGACAACTTTCTCAACCCCTCAGTCCTGATAGTAACTCTTGCATTTAAAATATTTATCAGAGAAGGTGAAAATGCTTAATCACGAAAAAGCAGTCAATTTGTTGAGACATATGAACAAGAATTTCTTAAAGTAGAAAACCAGAGAAACTTAATTCTACATTTAGGTGCTCAGACATATGACATTAATATCGGTGCTGACTGTAATGCTAGTGATTGCGAGTTAACGGTCTGCTATTTTGACGAGGAAAATAATAAAAGTAATAACCAACATCCTCTTGAAAAACTACTGCATTATTAAACAAGACAGTTTGGTATTATCTACAGGAAAAAAGAGAGACAGACAGACAAACAGACAGACAGACAGACAGACAGACACTGGAAATATATTCGCATTGCGAACGTAAGAAGCATGCTATGCCATTAACAACTATGCAAAGCATGTTTTCCGCTAACATACTAACACATTAACTTTTAATACGACATGTGAAAATATAAATGAATCGACGCTTCTTTCAGCGCAGAAATGCTGTAAAACATGTTTATTCCGTATGAATTGCTTGGAACGTCAGCCTCGCGTTGTGACGTCACGAATCGCATATCCAGGCCTGTTACTTAGAGATGGCCTTGTGTACACCCTCCATTTGCGTGGCACACTGCTGCCGTTTGTTTCGCACCTCAAGTTCTTGGGCCTTCACCTCGACGTCAAGCTCACATTGGAGCACCATATTCGTATTCTTCGTGCTTCCTGCGATCGCTCGCTGTGGGTACCCAGGGCTTATCTGGGGCATCCTGGGGCGGCGATCGCACCGTCATGTTGAGGTTGTATCGCTCTTTGGTCTAGTCCAAATTATACCACGGCTCTTTGATCTATGGTGCGACGTCCGCCTCTAATCTCCGCTTTTTAGACACTCCATCATACTGGTATGTCTCGTTACTGGGGCTTTCTATACCAGTAGAGTCGAGTGTCTTGTATGCTGATTCCGGCGAACCTCCAGTGTCTGTCCGACGCTTGTTGCTTTGTTCCTACGTGGCAAGATTGGCCGCTCATCCTGGTCATCCTTCGTTTCAACCTGTGTTGCGTCCAGATCTCGCGCACCTTAAATGCGGAATACAACTATCTCCCGTCCCAGGGCTTCGAGAACCGCACACGCCCTCCGAATGTCTGCCTTAGAGCGGTATTCATATGGCCGCTCTCCTCCCCGACGATTCCAGCGTGCAAGCTTCGGCCTGGAGCTGTCCGACTGTGCGAAGATGGTTAACCCTCATTCGGTGTTTTGCCAACTTTTCACCTAACTTCTGGGTCATTACCGAACTTACACTTCAGGATTTACCGATGTTTCCCAGTTGGGTAGTGCTACGGGTTACAGTTTGTGTACAACGGTGACGCGCACACGTACCGACTTCCAGACGCCAGTTCAGTTTTTACCGCCGAGCTGTTTGCCATCTGTAATTTCTTACTTTTCATCTCCAGTTCAATCCTGGACATCTTATCATTTGCGCGGATTCTCTTGAGCGCTCTTCAGGCCCTGGAACAGTTCCTTGGCACGCCATCGTTGATTCACACACTCGTCTCGCAATTGCCATCGCGCGGATACAAGTTTGATTTTACATAGATCCCAGGCCATGTGGGTATTCCCGGTAATGAGGCATGCGGATACGGCTGCAAAGTCACCCTGCCGCTTGCCAGAGTTTTCCACACACTTCCATTCCGGGATGTGCAGCGGTACTTCTGCCGGCATCTCTTTTCGTTCTGGCAGCAGCACTTCCGCTGGCACTCTTGCGAAGAGATCTGCCACTCAATTGCGGACTATTGAAGACACCTTACAACCCTGAGGACCTGATAAACTGCTTCTCGGCGGCCAGAGGTTATTCTAACTCGGTTACGAATAGGTCGCACACGTCATCTTTTGTGTGGCGACCCGACCCCTGTGTGTCCCACGTGCGATTTCAATTGTCTGTGTCGCACGCCTTGCTTGATTGTCCGCGATATGCTCTGGAGCGCCAATCCCTTAGTCTGGGTTTTAGTCTACGGTCCATTCTAGGGGACGACCCAGTATCCGTAGATAAGGTGCTGCGCTTCGTCGCCGAAATTGGGTTCGCCAAACAAGTGCAAATTTTTACTCTTAGCCTTTTAATTTTGCGGTTTTAGAATCTGAAGTCAAATTTGCCTTTCATTGTTTTTAGCGTTTAGCCATTCACTGTTTAACGTTTTAAAATTAGCTGTGTGGTGTTTTAACTGTTTAACCATTTTACTTTTGTGGTATAGCTTAGCTTTTTAACATGATGTTTGTTAGTGTTTTAGCCTTCAGAATTTGACCAAATGACCTAACTCTCGCCGGGGCATTAAACGCCACTCACTCTCACTCGCTCGCTCTTTTTCCTGAAAATAAAGCGCACGTCACCGAAAACGTTAGGACGACGATGAAATTCATTATTTCACAATATACAGCACCTTCAAATTTTGCCACTTCCTGGAATGTTAACTTTTACGTGAGGTAACCCATCTGTGAAACTTGAAAAATCGCCATTTTTGTCCAATTTCTGTCAAACTTTAAGGGTAGACGTGTCACTCAGAGCTAAAATGATATGTCAGAACTTCCTAGAATGGTTTTTTAATATACGTTTTTAATATTTTGTTTTCTTTTTGAATTTTTGTAAGCTTACGTGAAAAATGGTCCTCGGTGTATAGTTTTCAACCAAAGACGTCTCAACTTCTACAGCTAATCAATGACATATAATGCTGCAAAACTTGGACCGTTTCTTTGTTTGGGAGAGAAAAAATAAATAAAAATAATATAATCCAATTTTCTGAAAATTTTATGAATTTTACAAATTCTTTTTGGAATAAATACTTTTGTATTAAGGTGCAGTAAAATGTAAACCCACGTTTAATCCCTATGGTTTAAACAACGCATGTACCAAGTTTCAAGAAATTAATTGGAACACTATGCACCAACGAGCATTTTGAACATATTTATGTATCAGAAAATCATATGCGGGGAAAAACGTTGAAGTTTATAATAAAAATGTATTTGATTAGAACTGGCCTGCACCATATGTGGGATCCTCAGAGGCCCTTTTAGCTTGCGCTTTAGCAGTCGCCCCCCAATTTCTAAGCTTCCTTGCAGCTCTGTAGGCCCTTCATGAATACGTAGCACTATTCTTCAGACGACGCTTATACCTAGTTTTACTTAATTTCTCCCAAATACATTGGAATTTCTGCCGTGAACGTCATATTTTACAGGCTGTGAAGCTTCGCAACCCATGTTATGCTCACTAATCGCAGATATTACACAAATTTCTATTTTTTTTTTTTTGAAACATGTTTCTTTTGGGCATTTTTTTTTCAAATAAGGCTATGCAAAAACCTCAGTGGCATTTTGTGTTCAGCTAAAACTCTCTTGGAAGACCTTTTTATGGGGGTTTACCCTTTATTCTGTACATTGTGAAAATATCACAGGCCAGTTATTTATAAACTAGGTATTAAACTCTGAAACTTCCAAATAACTTAGTATCTTTACCTAATGCACAACTGTAATTTGTACACTTCATTGACATAGTGTTTTGGCCTATAATTAACTATCATTTCATTATTATTATTATTATTATTATTATTATTATTATTATTATTATTATTATTATTATTATTATTATTATTATTATTATTATTATGATTATTATTATGATTATTATTATGATTATTATGATTATTATGATTATTATTATTATGATTATTATGATTATTATGATTATTATTATTATTATTATTATGATTATTATGATTATTATTATTATTATTATTATTATTATTATTATTATTATTATGATTATTACTATAACTTAGTTATATTAACTCTGCCAATCATTTCTGTTATAAAAATCCTCTTATGTAAACCCACATACAGTACGAGAACACAGAAAATTAACACAATTTCATCACAAATCACCACGTGGTTAGTATTTTTTTTTTCCACATTTCGTTCCAGGTAAACCAAAGAGTTCTGGAATTTCCTAAACGCATAGCTGTCATGTTTCTCAGGTTAGCCAACTTGTTTCCGCAAATTTGCCACAAGAAACCGCGTAAATCAAATTTAAAATGAACGGATATTGATTCTGAAAAATATTGCAAGCACTGCTAGTACTTGTGGGCATTTAAATTGGCGCATTTCCTAGCACATGCCCATTTAAATCCCTCAGTGACATTTCATTGGGCGCGCGTGACTAAACAAAAGCATGAAAATGAAAGCCAAAGGTTTAAACTTATTTATGGCATAAAAAGCCAAAAATGAAAAATGTCATTTTTCATGCATTTTTCACCGATAGGTTACCTTAAGGCCTATTTCTAGGAAGTCATTGAATCCGGTAATCCGTTGTGGTTCTTACTCAACTATATTAAAATCTATATGACTACGATGTGTAATTAAGTAGTGCAGACCTTTAAAAAATGTAACTAAAGAACTACTAGAAATTGGTTTTCAAAAGTTGGGCAAGGTTTACTGTGTGGCTATACACCTGTTAATGAAACACACTTCGAGCCAATTCAGAAGATTTAAGAATATAGGTTCTCAAAATAAAATAATTTTTCACAATTAAACCAATTAGAAATCACGTTGGACTAGCATATAGGTGTAATCAAATGTTTCAGTATTCATGTTAATAAATGTGACCGTGTAACATTCCTTCCGTTCAAGATGAGTGTTGTCCCCCCGCAATGTGCAATGCAAACCAGTTTTTCCCTTAAAGCAATTGCACGATTTATTCACTTATATGTGAAATAGGTGTTTGTAGGTGTTGCGTGATTACACGGAAATGGGAAACTGTTATAAGTTTACACGTACATATGCTCTACCATAGCAAAAGTTTCCTTTTAGAGTGTTACTCTTCTTTAGAAAGGTTTTACATAACCAGAAAGCTGCATCCTGTTAAAATATAGTAGGCTGCGGCAAGGGTGCCTGCCACTGATGTAATATCCTGTTTCAATTGAGTCTCACTCTTCACTGGTTGATACTTGGAAATGTGTAGGAGATAAAATCCGAACTGCTGTTCATTTTACGTTGGAATAAATGGTCGTGCTCTGCGTATTAAACAACATAAAAAGTTCGTGAAAGTATCTTCCAGCAACTTTCAAGAAAATTCATCCGCTTCAAACTACCCTTTATATGGGAAAAATGTTTTATTTTCTCCAAAATGTCTATAATGATATTAAAATACTGTGTTACATATATTTGCAACACAAAAGGTGTATCTTGAAGTTTCTATGAATAACCTGTGAAGTCCCTTTCATACCAAATGATTTGTGTATAATTGGTAAATCATAAGGGGTAGGCAAAAGCTTACTGCCCAAACATACCTGAGTTAAAGCCCACAACTTATGTCAAATACATATGTTTTGTCGTGTTAAACATTTCGAGATATTCTTTATTATTTCAACTTTCAAATGCGTACACTTTTTTGAAGTGGTAAGTCGCAATTTGTTTTATCTCGTCATGCAAAGAGCATGGAATTTCAAAGCCTTCACATAACGATCCGCATTTTAAAAGAATCTTACGTACGCTTTAACTTGCTGTATTCTTCTTATAACTACAACAAAATGTGTAAAGAAAGTTTCTCGTTTAACGAGAAGCGGGTAGAAGAATGCGCTTTCGTAATTTGTAGAAGAGTAAGTAGAGAAAGTCATGCGAGTGCAACACTTATTTTTCTCAAAGAAACCTCGTGATGCTAGCTAGAATTAGGCACACGCCAAACGAAAGAATAAACGTAAAATATAAACAAATTCCGAAGAAATCGCTGCATGTAATAGAAAAAGATTCGGAGAGACACAGACAGACAGACAGACAGACAGAACCAAAGGCACGCTGTAACCGTATGGAAATCAACATGGACAGTTAATTTTTCACTCATGAATGAATTTAAGTGATAATGCACATTTTATATAAAATGTATTTGTTGCAGTAATAATTGCAAGGGTAATTTTATTCTCAGAAGTCATCTGCTTCTTAGGCAGGTATGTAGATACACCTGTTGCTCGGTCCCTGTCCGTTGAACAGGTGGTGCATAAACACAGAGACCCAAAAACATCCGAACCGCTGCGCGGTGTTTTCCACTACGCGAACAGAAACACGATAACGCAGCTGCTGTACACAGGGTCATGCGGTTGACTTTTCTCTGCTCTGAAAGTGCAGTGTTGAGCTGACGTGATAACGTGTGGTTGAGTTATTACCAGTGTGCTTTATTATTTTGTCCTGTACTGCCTCAGCATTTGTTTTCTAATGCACAGCATCTATTTATTTGTGATTCGTATGTGTTCATTTCGGGGTGCACTCAGCCTCGTTAGGTCCCTGAGGGACCAATTGAGGAGCTACTTGATGGAGAAGTAGCGACCCTAGGTCGTGAAGACCGCATAACTGGCTGGGAGGGCTCGGGGCGCTGACCACGTTTCACCCTCCAGTACTGCACTCAACTCATGATGCCTGTAGTGGGCAGAGGTGGGGGATGCAGTGGCCGGCGGCAAGTCTTGGCCTTTCATGGGCTATTACGCTAGTTTTTGTTTGTTTGTTTGTTTTTTTGTTAACTCAGCTCTCAAAGTGAAAGTGCGATTTGCAGAAAGATTTCCAGGTGATCTGCGATTTCTATCTCTAGGGTAACTCAAAGCATATAGTGTACAAGACAAGTCCCCACACTCTGAAAGAATTAAAACAAAATATCCGCCAGGAAATTTCCAGCAGTTCTCAACATGAACTACGGCGAGTGATGGATAGTTTCCTAAAGAGGTGCCAAAAATTTATGGACATCTACGGTGGCCAGTTTCAGCATTTCCTTTAATAACATTGATAGGTAAAGGCTTTAAAAGTAGTTTTAAAAATGCATGGTTTCATCCACGTTGTTCTATGACAGCGGCAGTCGGCGACGAGCAACGAGGACGCGTACAGGCAAAACAACGCAGCCGCTTCGGAGCCTCTTGGATCACCCGTTATTTGTGATACGGAAACTACACTACTCTCGCTGATCTCTCCTTTATTGTAAGCCCATTCACCTATCAAACGATCGCTTCGTGAAGTACATAATGCTCTGAACACAGTGTACGCAGCCCAAGAATATTTTGAACCTATGTCATCGCATTCTTCTAGCCAGCCATGTGTGCCGGCATCGTCTTCGCATTTTCCAGAGAATCACATCCTCTATTCGGGTCTGAGGATCACTTACGATCCCTGTTTAACAGTCTGTTAAACGAACTCTTAAGCGTCGACAGACAAACGCACCTTCCACAGGCACCTTCCAGATAGGAAACACAATTTCTTCCTGGCGTGTTCTCCAGAAACATTCAGTGAATCTAATGGACGCTCATAACAAGTATACCCCATAGAACCCATGGAGGACATGCTGCTATCTCGTCTTAACCTGCACTTGTAGTGCACCTTCCACTTATTTTTCTATAGAAGAATTCTGTGTTCGGGACTCCTGCTGTGTCAATTGTGGAGATCATTAGTCCAGCTCGCGTCAGTGTCCGAGGTTTTTGGACAAGAAGTGCATCGAGGAGTTGCGTGTCAAGGAGCGCCTCACCTTCCCGGAAGCGCGCCGGCGCTTTGTTACTGAAACCTGCGAACACCACAGGATATTCGACCGCAGTCCACCGCACTCATGTACAGTCTGTGGGCTTACAACATGTCCCTTTAGCCGAGGCTTCAACCCAGCCTGACATCCCAGCGAGTACTTCTCCACTGCGTGTGCCACACCTGCAACGACGACTACATTTGCAGCCGTACAGACAGCAGCTCGCAAGCCGTCCAAAAGCCGTAGCCGACGTGCCGACACACCCACTGTTCGCGCCTGCAGCCGCACATCCTCATAGAAGTCCCGTTCCCGCTCCGTGAGACGCAGGGGAACTTCTGCCTCCCGAATGTCCGAGGAGTCCCCAGAGGATGGTGAATCTCACATTCTAGGTCCCAAATCAGTCAAGGTTAGACTGAAAAGGCTGAAGACTAAGCACTAATCTTTTTACTTTTACCATGGAAATCATCCAGTGGAATGTTAATGGGTTCCGGGCACGTGTTCCGGAAATACATCATCGTAATTTTTCAACGCTGTCCATCCATCGTATGTCTTCAAGAAACCCATTTGCAGCCTCATCACGCACTCCATCTTCGTGGCGTTTCGGCCTTTAGACATGACTCCGCAGGTGATCGGCGGGCAAGCGGTAGTGATACTATTCTGGTGGCGCATACCATCTCTGCCACCAGCATACCACTTAACACGCCGCTGCAAGCTGTGCGTTTCGCACCGGCTTTCAGTTCTACCCTACGAAAACACAGTGTGTCCATTTCCATCGACTTCTTGGCGTACTTCCTCCTCCTGATCTTCATTTGTGTGGCACACGTCTTCCGTTTGTTCCGCACCTGAAAAAATAATTATTCTGTTTAACGACATTGTCAATTTCCAGGATCACATCAGCGTCGCCGGTGTGCCGGAACCACACCTAAAGTTCTTGGGCTCACACCTCTACAGCAAACTCACATGGGAGCACCATATTCGTCATCTTCGTGCTTCCTGTGATCGTTCGCTACGGGTACTCGAGTTTTAGCTGGGGCATCTTGGGGCGGCGATCGCACGGTAATGTTGAGGTTGTACCGCTCACTGGTCTGGTCCAAACTAGACTGGCTGTTTTATCTATGGTGCTCCACCTTTGAACTCCGCCTTTAAGACACTGTCCATCACACTGGTATCCGTCTGGAACTGGGGCTTTCCCAACTAGTCGAGTCGCGTGTCTGTATACTGATTCTGACGCATCTCCACTGTCTGTCCGACGCTCGTTTTTACTTTGTTCCTACGTGGCACGGTTGGCCGCTCACCCAGGTCTACCTTCCTTTGAATGCGCGTTACGTCCAGACCTCGCCTACCGTAATGTTCGGAATACCACTATCTAGCGTCCAAGTGGTATACGATTTCGTGAACTGCTCACTGAACGTACTCTGACCACGCTCTCTGTAGAACGATCTTCTCTAGGCCGCTATCCTCCTTGGCAACTCCGGCGTGCACGGTTCGACCTGGAGCTTTCGGGCTATGCGAAGATAGCTAACCCTAAATAGGTGTTTTGCCAACTATTCACTGAGCTCCTGGGATGTTAACGAACTTTCACACCGGTATTTACCGACGGATCCCAGGTGCTACAGATGTAGTTTCATGTACAGCGGTGAGGCTCTTACGTACATACTTCCGGACAGCAGTTCCGTTTTTACTGCCGAGCTGTTTGCCATGTTTTATTTCTTACTTTTTATCTCCAGTTCCGTTCCTGACAGTTTCATCATATGCTGCGACTCCATGAGCGCTGTTCAGGCGTTGCACATCAGCACTGATAATTAAAATCCAGACACTTGTTTCACAGTTGGTCTCTCGCGGATACCAGTTTGTTTTTACATGGACCCCAGGCCATGTGGGTATTCCCGGCAACGAAGAGGCGGATGCGGATGCGGATGCGGCTGTGGCTGTGGCTGTGGCTGCGGCTGCGGCTGTATGTCGTTTGCCGGTGTTTTCCACATACGCTCTTCCGTTTAGGTATGTGCAGCGGTACTTCCGTTGCCACGTTTATTCGTTTTGGCAGAAATCTAGGGAAGAGATGGCTGGCACCCAATTACGGGCAATCAAGGTCTCGGTAAAACCCTGGCTGACTTCTTGCAGGGATTCCTGTCGGTCAAAGGTTGTTTTAACGCGGTTGCGGATAGGTCACACAAGCGCCACTCATGGCCACCTTTTGCATGGTGACCGGGCTCCTGTCTGTCACGCGTGCGGCGTTCAACTCTCCGTGTCGCACATTTTGATTGTCCGCGATATGGCCCGGTGCGCCAGTCTCTTGACCTGGGTTTTAGTCTGCGGTCCATTCTAGCCAACGACGTAGATACGGTGCTGGGTTCGTCGCTAAAATTGGTTTTGCCAAAGAAGTGTAACTTGTGTTTTTAGTATTAGCCGTTTAATTTTTGGTATTTACAAATCTGCACTTGTTTTGCTGTTTAGTTTTTTAAACCTTCACTGTTTTACCATCGTCTTTTTAAGGTTTTAACTGTTTTTAATATTAACTGTTTTAGCGTTTTTTAGTTTTGTGTTTTAGCCTTCAAATTTGACTCGGGACCCAAATGACCTGTCGACCGGCCCTTAAGCACCACTCATTCACTCACTCACTGCTCTTGGAGGTTTCAGGCCCATAGGAACCATAAGAATAGATCTTCCTGTCTAGTCTTGCATGACACGGAGCAGGCATGAGGGTCTTTGCACTCCCAGCCCCATGCTATCTACGTTTGCTTGAGGTGGTGGTGCCGTAGACTTTGAGTTAGTTCTTCAGCATTGTATATGGTTCTGGCATGGGTGCCGAGGATGATTATATTTAGGGGCACTTGACTACCAAGTCATCATCACCCTTATAAAATGAATCATGGCAAAAGCATCAATACAGAATAATAATCCTATCAGAAGTCACAAATATAGATAAATATACAGAACAGGGCATGGCAAATTCTAGAATTAAAACAAATTTACAAAAGGGCTCCAAAAGATATGAAAATTCATATCTGTAAAACTAAATTCTTAGTTGGAAATGTACCACTACATTTAAAAGTTCTTTGGACTGTTTGGTTATCATCTGTCAGGGTCTCTGCAAGACTGACTGGCAGTTGCAGAGTCCCAAAGGTGCACCAGGGAAACACTCAAGCAACACATTAGACTGGCAAAAGTTTGCCACACAGTGGACAAAGAGGAGCAGGGTCCTTCCCCAAAAAATGGTAACTGTGTAAAATTGCAGTGGCCATTGTGCAACTGAGCTCAGATCACCTCCTTGGATGAGATACCCAAGAAGAGGCTACCCAGTTCATCAGAATTTCTTACACTGTTCTAAGGTTATTTCCATTGAGAGCTGACAGCTCTTTGTGCCAGCACAATAGCACCACTCTGTGTACTTCAACCCCAAAGTCTTCCAAAGTAACATGGGATATAGTAATACTGGGTTTGGTTGTTGCCACCTTTGCTGCCAAATCCATCATTTCATTTCCTGGCAAGCCAACGTGACCAGGTATCCATGCACATACCATGTTAATGCCAGAAGCCTGTAAAACCTGGAGGGCATCCCGTATATGCTGTACAATAGGACTGTAATTGTGGAGCTCACAAAGGCTCTGAAGTGCACTAAGGGAATCACTCAAAATAAGGTAATCCCCCAATTTTTGACAGTGCACATATAAAATGGTTCAGTATATAGCATATAACTTTGCACTGTAAATGGAAGTGCTACTATGAAAACCAAATGTATGTGGTTTGGCTCCATTAACACAGGCACATCCAACACCATTGGTGCTCTTACATCCATCAGTGGAGATCAAATTTTGGTCATTACAAGCTAACAAATTTTTAGAAAGAAATGAGTGCGAATACTAGATGTAGGCATCATAGACTTCTGGTATACTGTCATTCCAATATCTATGCGAGACATGGCATGTAATCAAGGGAGTACTTGGGCCCTCGTTGATGGGCCATTAAACCTCAAACACTCACTCATTTAAGGGAGTGCCTCTCTCCCTTTGGAAACATGCTAGGCATTTCAATAGCATACTTCAGCGCAGGTGCAGCCGTGGTCACTTAGAGGACATTCTGGTGTGGGAGTTTTGCCAGCATGACTGTGGAACTGGTTAGTCTGTGGTGTGGTTCTGTCAACCAAGAAGGTGGCTTTGGTTTGCAGGAACCAGGTCTCAGTACAGAATGTGGGAAGCATCGTGGGTGCTGAGTTGAAGTAGCTTCATCGGGGTCACCAGTGCTGTGGTCCTCTGGCTGGACGTGGACATTCTGACTGCATGACTAGTTCCACCAAGAAGATTAGATGAGAACAGGACACCCTTGCCTTAATTGGCTCCTGCAGAACTGCATATAGACACGCTATCAGGAGTTATCCTAATGTACTCAAAGATGCAGAATGAGATTGGCAACTGCCGTGTTGAGTCACAGTGATGAAATACCTATTTTAGCAGGCTCTATGGAACTACATTGAGACACTGTCAGGCATTACCATGATGAGCTGGAAGATGCAGAATGGGATTATCAATTAAGACCTGGACCTCTCTGTGCCTCAGGAAAGATGAAGCGGGAAATGAAGAAAACAAGTTTGTATAGTTTTAACTTTAGAGGTGTGACTGTGTCCTGAGTTAGGAACGATGCTGTCCAATTAATCAGTTATGCAGTGATTGCTGTCTGGCTATTCCTTCTATTTTATGCCTAAGCTACTAGCTCATTAGTTGCTGCAAGAAACATGCCGGTGCCATCTTTGCTCTATTATTTTAATTATAATGTGCCATTTTAATAACCATGTATAATGGGATAGACCTTATCAAAAATTGTTGTTGGTTCACAACAGCAAATAACATAAAAACTTGTTTCATTAAAATGATTGTAAGGGAATGTCCCTTAAGCTGTTCTCACATATGAAGAAAGACAGTTGCAAGTGTTATTGGATACCAAAAATCTAAACTAGAGAAGACAGGCTGCTGAAGCTGGGTTTTTCAACCTGAACTAAGTCCCATTAACACAGACATAGGATGTTCCATCAACTCTGGCAGTGGTGCATAGAAAATTATGCTTAGTAAAGCTGCTGTAGCCTATACTTGTAGACACAGTTAAACCTGACTAAACTGGACCCTCTATATACTGGAAACCTGGACATCTGGAAAATAAATCTTGGAACGGAGCTATTTCCTGTGTTAAATAACACTCAAACCAGAAAACTAATGCAGAAGCGGAATATTTTTTCCAGAACCATTTGTATAAATAACTTCATTATGTTTAATACATAGTTACGTGCTTTATAACGAACTTGCCACGCCTGAAAACATTCAAAGTGCAGAAGATATTGCTGCTGGAAACAACAGTTGTGAAGTTGTAGAAGGAATGGACGATGACAAAGCCAATGAAAGGGAGCCAAAAGTATGCACTTTTAGAGAGGCATTATCTCTTGTGAGTGATCTTGAGGAATTTGAATCTTCCAAAAATGTTCCAAAGCTCCTGGAACTGATGCAGGATGCAAAGGAGATCATAGAGCATTCTCTTGTGAAGAAGTCACAACAGTGCACTTTGGCAGATATGTGGGGAAAGAAAACAAATGGAGAAACTGCAATTATGTGCGACATGTAAGTTGAAAATACAGCAAAATATACAATTGACCTTATTTCTTATTTACAGAATTACATTTTAAATTTTTCCTTCAGTTTAATACTATATGATTATATTTGTTTTTTGTACTTTGTTTTACTAAAATACGTACAACCCCTTGTAAGACGGAAACCTGTGGAAAAATATTACTGGAACGATTGTGTTTCATTTTAGGCAGGTTTTACTGTACTACATGATGAAACAAATCTGATGTTTATAATTCACTTGTGCTGTATATCCATTATTTGTTTTCATGTGTATTCCACTTAGTTTTTCTATCTACTACTGGTTAATCATGATAAATAATGTTAATGTGCATATTGAAGTGTGCATGCATAAGCCACAATTTCTGGTATACTCGTTTGCTATGCAGGCTATTTCTCGCATCTGTCTAAAGCAGCTCATCTGCATTAACAGCAAATAGTTTGAACAGATGAATTTCTCCAGTCTTAGGTGAAACAATTTTAAAGAGAACTGGGCTCAGATTGGCGATAATACAGTGTAAATTTCCAACCAAGATAAACTTTACCTGTAATCAGATATCACTTCCACCAAATCAGGTTTCAAAACTTCTATTTTCTTACTTTGTGATTATTGTGTAAACAAAATTTCAAGAGTAAATCAGCAGAAAATCAGTATCCTAATCTTCTTGAACATCTTCATAATATTGATTGAACTTGACACTACGTTGGTTTGTCTTTAACTTAAGGTAAAAGGAAATGGCAAGCCTTAAAACTTGTAGTGCCATAAACCAAAGTTAGCCTCTTATGAGGCTGTTAAGATGTTTGCTAGTCTTAAAGTGATGAATCCATATACATAACCTGAGTGTATGACGCTAAAGCGTATATTCCTATTATCAGCCCTGGCTTATTGTCAGCAAGCAGCATTAATCATTCATTCATAAGTTGCGGTAGATGGTTACATACACAGATCTTGCTTGATAATAAAATGTTATTAAATTCATTCTCATGTGTATCAAAACCTTCGTGGTTGATATGTTGGTTGTAATGTAAAATTGAAATGGCACATTTGAAAGAGGGTTAAATTTTTGTTTTAGGAGATGCCGTGAAAGCTGAGACTGCAGTATGCCACTGCCTAAGCGTGTAGTGGAGCCTGTGCATATTGCACGGGGAACCATACCAGAAGACTTCCCACTACCATCTGAATTAGAGGCAGTAACAAATGGTACTCTGGCTAACACAGTACGCCAGCTTTCAAGTCTAAGTCGTCATGCTGAGGACTTGTTTGGAGAGCTGGCAAGGGAAGCACATGGTTTGGCTGCTAGAGCCAACTCACTGCAAACCCGTATTGATCGTCTAGCTGTTAAAGTTACGCAGCTTGACAGCAATGTTGAAGAAGGTATGCTTATAAAAATATTTGTAATCGTCACCTCCGAGACTGCCTCAATACTTTGTATAACAAAATAAGAGCAAAAGTGAAATAGCCACTATTTTATTAAGGCACAGTTTATATATTGAAATTCTTGACTATAATTTGTAATAATATACGAGGGTTGGAACTTTAATAGTGGCAACTATTTATTTATAACTGATACAAAAGAGATACATGTTACCAAGCTTTACATTCATTCAAAGTAATCACCAGTGCTGTGTATAACCTGTTTGCCACCAATGTGGAAGTTTTAGGATACCCTCAGCAGTGCTGGTCCTGTTGATAGTTTGAATGGAGTGGTCTACTGCCTGATGAATCTCTGGAACATTTCTGAAGCAAATGCCACGAAGTAGTCCTTCCATTTTCGGAATCAAGTCACAGTCACAAGCACTTCCCAGGCCCATCCACTGAATAAATCAACCGCTCATGTTGTACGTGGCCAAGCAACGTCGTATCATAACCATTTCTGCATTTCCGCCAAATCATGCGGAGTCCATCATCATGATGCGATTTTTCTCATGCCCAGGCATTTCTTCAGAACGTGAATCACAGTTGTATGCGCTAATCTGGTATTGCAGGCCAGCTCGTCGATTAGTGCCTAGTAACACGGCAAAAGCATGCACATCTTCACTGACACTAGGACGACCTGGCCACATTGTCTGCCACATCATGGCATCCTTTGTTGAAGGTGTTTACCCACCGTGTTAATGCTCTGTAAGGCAATGCAGATTCTTTGCAAGCCTCTTGAAGACCTTGATGACACTGTCCTGTATCACCTCTGGCCCATTCAATCTTTATCCAGTTCTATTGTTCCTGCTTCGAAAATATTGTGACAACATTACATTAGACTGCTAGCTTACACAAGACTCTGTTTCTCTTGCCATTGTGCATGCACGTGATGTGGGAAGGGAGTGTCTATTTGCGTGCCCGCCTTTGTAGTGTGATAGTGTGTCTGCCTCACGTTCAAGAGGTCACGAGTCCGAATCTCGCTTAGGGTAAGTTATCCGGGTAAGGTTTTTTTCTAAGGTTTTCCCTTATCCTGAGAAGACAAATGTTGGGTAACTTAAAGCTCTATGGACCTCGGACTCATTTGAGCATTATTTCACCCATTTCAGCCATTCATTGTCCGATATGTTGGAGGACGTTAACAAAAAAAAAAAAAGTGTATTTGAGCAGAGGTAAGGTAGGCATGTAACTAACATGTGCTATCAGCGACAATATTACGTTCTATTGCACAGCGACTCTGCAGCAGTGTTGCCACTATTAAAGTTCCAACCCTTGTAGATTTAAAACCATTAATTTCAGTTGTTTTAGCAATCTCTACCAGTGCTGTATTCATTTTTTAATTATAAGGAAATTTTTCAGGTTTTTTTAGTGCAGTTTATTTTGTTTGGTACTATGAAGTCTTACGTTATGGGATATCAAATGCTATGAATATAGGGATAGAGGAAGAAAGTGGAATAATGTTATTAGTAGAGTTTGAACCTTCATACAGGGGAAAAAAAAAAAGGTTGCATGGTTTGGACTGTATTTAGTGGGAAGGGTAAGTCTGTCGCATGATCACAATGCAGAGGAGCCAATGTACAGTCAACATAGGAATGTTGTAGATAAAGTTTTTGCATAAAGTTTTTGTCGCCATTTGCAGTAAAATATTCACTCCCAAATTCTTGTGCAAGTTCTGCAATACTTGAATATTTCGATTTTCGTGCTGCAGGCGTTTTACTGTATGGAACTAATGAACACATTTGAGGACCTTAGAATAGCAAGGGCGTATGTGCCAAAAGCTAGTTTTGAGATAAATGCGATTAAAGTTTTACTATGCAGTACATATTAAAATCATGTATAGAGAGATGAAAAATTGCTCAGATGTGAATCTAATGCATTAATACTATTAATTAGGAAAGTAAAATGTTATTTGACAGATATTTAAGATTTCAGAAGGTTAATTTCATCAACAATATAATTTAGATAACGTATGCTTTCATGCACGTTATAACCAAAACGTTTACATCTAAAGTTAGCATTCTGCAAGTAATACTTTAACTAATATTGGTAAATATTTGTTCTAATACTAATAAACAATACTTCTAAAGTGAATATAAAGAATTAAGTTAACAAAAAGTATGGTTAGATCACCGAAGATGTTTAACCGCTGTGCTGTGCCGTGCCGTGAGGAACCAGAGTATGTTGGTAATGTGAAATATCGTCATCCGCCACTGCCTCTTCTTCTACCTCTGGTGCGTGCCTTTACTACATGTTTGGTTTTAAACTTACGTGTTCTTCACCTGTATTTCTCTTCTTCTTAGCCATATGTATTTTCCGTTGGTTTTTCTGCATGCAGCGTTTTCTGGGACGACTTACTTGACGAGTCTGTGTCACTCATAGTGCTTAATAAAAGTAAATCACTACTCTAAATGCACTAAAGGTTTGTTCAATGGTATTGTTAGTAAACAACACAACTACTCTTGAAACATAATGCTAAACAGAAGTTAAACCGAGAGCTGCAAGCCACTAAACACAGGTTTCTTTAAAAGCAACAGACTGAACTAAACAAATGCCCCGTACATCTAGGCAAAAACTATTTACAAATCCACAAAAAATGTTTGAAAGGTTAAGAAATAACCATTTATGAGGGGTAAAGGCCTGAAAATAAACAGTACCCTCTCTTAAGTGAATTATTGCTACATTCTCTTCAAGAGCAACTGTCACAGCGTAGCGATCGGCTCCGTCTGGCAGGTTGGCTTATACGCCTTTGCTATTCTCGAGATTTGGCTGAAGCGCATTAGGTCTAACACCATGCTGTATTCAAATGGAGAATTCGTTCATATCCAGGGCGTATCAACCATTCACACTTAACGGACATTAAAGAGTAGGCTTTATACTATATGTTGCAAGAAAAATAAAAAATTCGTATTTTGGCGCATACGCCCTTGCTATTCTAAGCACCTCATTTGAGAGACACTATGCTCTGTAGGCAGTGTGTTCTGTGCTAGCAGTGTACTCACACAATGATGTCACGCTCTGCCGTTGTGGAGGTAACTTGCGACTAGCTCATTTGGCGGTAGCTGTATAAAGGTTCAGACCCCAGTTATTAGTGTCAATGAGAATGATTTGGATAGGCTTTGCCTTGATATCCGCATTCCTATTTGAACACATGCGGCAGTTCACTACTGACAAAATGGAGGAAGCATTTGTGTTAACAGTGTTGATGTTTTCAGTGTTGATGGGAATTTAGCTTTCAATCAAAAGATATCTTTTGGGTATAAACCATATAATTGTGTATGGTGTGGTCTCGAAATGAAACTCAAGTGGGCTTGGGAGACATTATGATTGAAAATTACAATTAGAAATGTGTATTACAGCAGATATAAATGTACAACCTGCTATTAAGCTGAACAAGTTAATTTTGAATTCTAACTGTAAGGCAGGAGCTTCAATGAAGTACAAACTATGGTGGTGTATGGTTATAACTAGAGCCTGGATTTTTATGTAATTACATATTTTAAATCCTGCATAATATTTCAATGAGAAGTAAAAATGTTAACGAATTACGTCATTTGGGACTCACTTACAAATTTTTATTTTACATTTTTTACATATTTTGCACATTTCTACATATTTTAATGATGTTATATAAAACGTTCATATTTTCTGGGTTTTGTTACAATTTTATTATTTTTGAAAAAATATTGTAGTCACATTATAAACTACTGTTTTCACAAGTTTTGCTGAAAGCAACAAAAATCAATCTGCGAAATAGGATGCAAGTTAAAGTAAGAATGTGATAATAACCGCCTTGCCTCGTTCCGATTGTTGTCTGATTATATCAAGGCAGGTGCCGTTCGACAATGTTGACCTCCAGTGTCATGTTTATTGTACCGACAATGCAATCGGTGAGGCTACAGTAAAAAGTTTTCTCACAAGGTCACATTTCTGTGTTATCAAAGCCGCCCAATAAAGTTAAAGCACATAGAACTTTGTGCCATTGTTGAACAGTTGGGCCATAGCAACAAATTTGATATAGCAACAGGACACTTAGCACTCACAGCAAAAGGTGAATGTTACCACCTTTTCTACAAAAAGTCCCTTCAGTGTCTTTGGTTACCAGTATCAAGTGCTGACGAGATATTGTTTTCTAGATATAACTTGGTTGTAACAGACAGAAGGACAAGTATGAAAAATGAAAGTGTCACAACTTGTATGTTGCAATTTGATGATGCTGACTAATGGGCAATGGCTCTGATGTCTGATGCATGATATATGTAGTGATTCATGCCATGATAATAATAAAATAAATGTTTTAATTTGGAGAAATGCTGAACTATAATGTTGCAGTAACATTACTACAGCGTCAGCCACAAAACAAACTGTAATTGTATCAGTATAAACATTGATGCTGTGTTTACACTTTACAAAGCAGGAGGAAACATGCGTCACTAGCAGTATAAAAGAATCAAATATGCCTTGGGTTTGAGATAAGAGTGTAAGATTTTATACGTGGAGTGTGTGAACAGATTGAATTGCAGCCTAGTAGTGAGAAATAATATACTTGCAAACCCTCTCATTCTGTGTATTGACTAGCATCAGTAGCAGTATTTGAAACGTGTCAGCAGAATAATCATTTAGAATTCCTAGTAAAGAAATGCTGTGGTAATTGTGATATTCTCGACATTTCAACATTGGTGACCAAGAAATATGATACATTATTTTTTGCCTCCTAAGTGAATGTACCATTGAAATTTATTACAAATCTCGCAAAACTTTACATTTGTATTCCATGGCTTTAAAAATATTAGGGACCTTAAATTCAAAATGTGTTTTGAGTTTTTATATTACAAATACTTGTAGTTGCATAATGTACTCTAAAATGCAGAATAACAATGTTTTTCATTTTTAAATATAAGGTTTTTGAAAATTATTTTGTCACCATATTCGCTTTTTGAAAATGTCACACGATGCAGTTTTCATGCAATTCTTCGTATGATTCCTGAAACACAAACAAGTAAATCTGCCATATACTTTTTTTTGAACGATTTTGAGTTACTAAAGAAACTAGCAGCTTATAAAACTTTATACTAGAAATTTCAAGTGACAAAATTTAAAAATTGTCTTTTGAGTTGAGACTAATAAAACAAATTTGTATGACAGATTTGTACTTCTAATCAGATAAATATAATAGAACCTTAAAAATAGGCATCTTTTAAATTTCGTCGTGTAGAGCATTTGGCATAACATAATAAAATCCGGATTCAACATTTCGTAACTTGGAAAGTGGATACATCACACTAAAATTCAAAACCCTCTAATGCTGGTATAAGGCAGCATTGAAAATAAATTTTCAGCTAACTCGGCTGACAAATTTTAAAAATCCATTTTCAGTTGTTTATTCCTTTAATTTTCAAGCCCAACCCCAAGCCCGGTCCTAGCCCAGCCCAAGCCCTATAAGCATTTTTTCAAATTAGGCCTGAACCTGGCCGCAGGCCGGGCCGGGTCTAGGCCCGAGCCTGTGCAGACCTCCAGTGTGTGAGGAAAAGGTTTTAATTATGTATTCAGATGCTGCAACATACATAATTAAAGCTGCTACTGCCCTTAAGGTTTTCTACCCGAATGTACCTGCTTGGCCCATGCATTGCAACGTGTTGCTGAAGTGGTAAGAAGTAATTTTCCCTGTGTGAATAAGTTGATATCAGCAACAAAAAAGGTCTTCGTGAAAGCACTGCACAGAATTCAGTGCTATAAAACTCGTCTCCAACATGTCCCTTTGCCTCCTGAGCCAGTACTTACAAGATGGGGTATGTGGTTAGAAGCTGTGAACATCTGTTATGAACATTTTGAAGAAGTCCAGTCAGTGGTGAACAATCTCAAGACATCTTTAAAGATCTGAAAGTGACAAGCTCCTATGATTACATCAAAAGTAACTTCGGCTGGTTGCCTAGCACCATCAAGCAGTTGGAAACATCAGGTTCCCTTCTTCACGAATCTATGAATTTAATGGAACGTGCATCACAGAAGCTTACTGTAGTTGTAAGAGATGTAGGAAGGAAGGTAGATGAAAAATTCAAAGCTGTGCTAAACAGGAATCCAGGGTACTCTATGCACGTGTCCGTGTCTAAAGTGCTAAATGGTGACAGTGTCGATTTACCAAAACATTTCTCTGCAAATCAGATTCCTATGCTAAAATAAGCTCCTGTTACTTCGTGTGACATGGAGAGAAGCTTCTCTGCTTATAAGAACATTGTATCCGATAGGAGACAAGAACCCCTGAAAATATGGAAAAGTATACACTGTACGTTGAAAGAAGCAAAACACTCCAAATGAAAATGCCTGGTTGTTCATTGTATGTCAAGAGAAAGAAAACTGAAAATGCAGTCTAATTATAAAATTTAATTATTTTGAATTGATTGTTTCACTCATTGATAAATTGGTTCAGTATTTCAACATTGCTTTACCGTCTAAAGTTAAGTAAAATAATTATGCAAAATGAGTAATTTTATTAAATATAATCCAAAACACATATTTTTTATTTCATAATTACCTACTTGAAAAAATAATTTAGGTAAATTCTGCATAAAACAAAACATTTTCCCTATAATTAATTCTATATTTAGTAAATTTTAACTCATTGTAATTAATTTACGTATTTACAGACCCATCAAATTACAAAATTCTGGGTAATTTGCAGTCTGCAGTTAGATTTGAGATGGTAATCTTAGCATTTTGATTATTACATAATTTTACATACTTTGTTGATATTACATATTTCATTACATATTTTGATGTTTATGTTACATAAATATGTACATATTTCGCAGCTTGATATTACATAAAAATCCGGGCTCTAGTTATAACACACTATATCCAAAAATACTCTTCCAAGATATAAGCGTCATTTGTTTTCGGTTTTAATTTAAAGATAAGAAATCCCATAATACATACAAATACAAGCTTTTATACAGCATATATAACAAAATTTAGTTTGGAAATATATTCTAGCCAACAGGTTCTGCACTTTGGTTAATGTGTTTCATGTATTTAAATCACATTCCATGGACCTGGACTGTATTACTATAAAGTACTTATTCATTAAAGTTTTAATTGCTTAGATTCTGAATGAATCTGGCAGAAATGTTTATATCTTCAGCATTATGCAGTTTTTGTTTGTTCATTATATGAGAAGTGTTACACCATCAAAATCTCTCCAATGCAGCATAATCTTTTCGCTATTGCTTGCTAATGCAATTTATGTTCCACAATCTTCATTGATTTATATTTATTCAGGTTGGCAAAAATGACTTCATTTTCAGAGTCATAAATATAGGAAACCTGCATAGCATGTAAGCTACAAATGAACTTCCAGGGACAACTGCTCAGAGGGGAAATATTGGAAGTAGTCCAGATGTTGTGGAATACCTTTTTACTCATTGACTGGAAACAAATTATATTTGAGTTTTGAAGGAATATGCTTGAAAACAAACTAAAATGTTTATGCTGTGCACACAGATCTATTGTTTCTATAATGTAATAAATATGTTGGTGTATGTAACAACTTATATTATGGAATGTACAAAATTTCAGCCCATTAGCTTTGCAGCTTTTTCAGAAATCTATGAATATGCAAGATATAATTATAAACATGAGGTAGTCTAGTCATGGTCTCGTTCTCCCTTTTTGGAGAATCTATCGTAAAATAGGCCAACTTCAGCCTCCTTGGGCAATTTTGGTCATTAGGTTGTTGAACTTTTTTATTCTGTCATCTAGAATATCAATAGCGTAACCATTTTGTAAGGTTTATTGTACAGTTGATGGAGCACATTAGTTGCAAAGGTGTTTTCCATGCATCCTGGTGAGTAAAGTAGGCATCAATAGCAGCTGCTATTGTTCCGTTAATAAGTACTGCTGTTTGGAAGAGTAAAAACGAACTGTTCCCATTTAAAGCTTGAAGGTGTAGTGATTTCTGTTTCACGTAATTGATGAGTATCTCCAAATATGTGCTATTTAAGATTGAAACAGAATAAGCAATAAGTGTTTCAATGAATTAGTTCTATATTTATCGGTGTGAATTTTCAGGTTAATTTTGGCAATGCAGAACTACCAAACAAAAATTCCAGATGTTGCTCTTGCTAGGATACAGCGCCAATGATATTGAAATAATCCCTAAATATGTTTCTTAAACCAGCACCTCTGAAAAGGGACAAAATTAGACCATATTAAATAAAAATACATAGACGACCCAATACAGTACCAGAGTAACTTACTTTAGAGTATTAACTAAAGAAAGCAAAATAAGAACTGTGAGGTGTCTTGGAGTGACTCATTCATACAATCCCTGAAACCTGCATGCATAGGAGAGAAAAAGAATAGTATAACCAAAGAGGTTGGATGCAAAATCTGGAAAGAGTATGTCAGTAGGAAACCTCATTTCAAGAGAAATAGAATCATAAAAAACCCGTTCTATGTTAGAAGTGGATGATTTGGTCCAAATTGAGGATCTTTTCTTCTACAGGTTCCAACACAAATGGTTTAAGAGATGTCTTAGTGGTTATGAATAAGACAATGCAGGTGACTTTGTTCTTGTGCAGCTTTTGATTGAGAAGAATCGGAGATTCTATGCTTCAGAAATTTTGAATTCTGGGAACACATGAAATAAAGTGCTTGAGAAAAAATGTGGGGAAACAATTATTCCTTGTGTTTCCGGACAATGAGGATGTGTGCAAAGTGCAGAAGAATCAGCTTGTAAGGAAACTGCAAACATCCCTTTGTATAAGACATGGAAGGTTTATTTTCTGAAATGTTACAGGTAGACCTAAAAAAACGATCAAACTGATACATAAGTTTATTTTAAAAACAATGTTGGCCTATAATTATTTTATTGTTTGACAAAGCCTTAAAGAAAAGAAAATACAATATTTAGTACTGAATTTCTTTAATTTAATGCAACTTTTGTTCCAAAACAAGTGCAGTATTAAATACTGCATTTTTAGTGGGTGAAGTAAACAGACAAGTGTAACTTTGTTTTTCCACCATATTTCTTTTTGTGGCCGGAGTTAGCCTGTTTTCTGGGAAACTTCAGCTACATTTCAGTTGTTTATAATTATAATAAACAATAATACACAGAGAAATTATTTTGTGTGTGATCATGATACAACAGACATTTTCTCAAATTTAACTAGCAATTTTAGTCAACATCTTCATACCCAAATTGGCAAGAACGTTTAGAAAGCTGCTGAAGTTAGCCATTAAAAACATATCCATAAATAAGCGCTCAGTTGGAAACAAATAAGAACCAACTTTCTTGTAGCTCCTCCCCCTCCCCAAAAAAAAGTTCATTGTGAAAGCTCTTCAAGGAGTTCTGTGCTACAAAGAACAGCTATGCCACATTGCTCTGCCACCGGAGGCAGTACTTATGAGTCAGGATATGTGGACACAGGCCATGAACTTTCACTCTTAGCATTTTCAATGTCAAGTAATTAGTACAGGGATGTCAACTGGAGCACATATGTGCCAAATAGCATGTATGTGTTGCAAGAGCATGCAGAACATGTATCAATGGGTGCAGGTTTTAGGAGTGTACAAAAGACAACCGACAGTAACCATGAACGCAGCAAAGGTTTACAATGCTATTAAAGCATACGTACCATGGCCTAGATGTACCATAGGAAGACACGCCTGTGAAGAGACATTGCCAAACGGTATGATGCATTGTGTCAACACTACTATGCATAGACCTCAAGGCCAATTTTGTGCACCCTTGCTCTTTGTCTCTGTTTGCCTTAGCACGCCAGCATGCAAAAAGCATGTAACACTGCTCTATGACCTTGACACCATTGCTGTGCATAAGTGTTCTCCCAAGAGTTAGCCCTCTCAGTACATGAAGCTTAAGCTGTTGTCAAAGAGTGGAACATGGAGAGCTCTTGCATACATAACAAGCAATTTTAGTTGATTTCCAGAGAAGATTACAAGATTCAGGACTTTCAGGACCTTCACTGCGGGAATCCTTTGAGGAGACATGAAACAAAAACTCTTTTGTAAAAGGTGACATTGGAGGCAAAAGTTCTTGAATTACAGAAAGTAATGCAAGAAACCCAACTGCTCTACTTATCGTCACTATTTGCACAACCCCAAATGGTGAAGACTCGCAGCCTCTGGAGGACAAGTCTCTAGGAAAAATGGTCTTATTCAAGTACATTCCTGACACCTTATGATGTCAAAAGATAATTTTATTCAAACAAGAAGTCTTCATCCTACAAAGGAATGTCATGTACACCAGAAAATGTAAAGTATATTATTGTGTACTATACAAGGAAATAAAATGTCTTATGTACTCATTTGGAATTTCTTCAGTAATTGTCGCTGATGACCTAGAAGTTGAGCGCCCTTAAACAAAAAAAATTCAGTAATTGTTTTTGAGGACACTGGTCTTTTTGTGTTTATTCACCTAAGTTAGTATTTTATGGACAACGTTTGAAGTGTTCACAAAATACTATTAAAACTGTGAAAGTGAAAATGGTGATCATGATTATCTGCTTAACAAATTAAAAATAATTTCAAATGATTATGGGATACTGTGAGCAATAAAAATATTGAATATGGTGAGTGAAATTATTTTTAATTTAAAATGTGGGCTTTTAGTGAACCTAATTTTAAATTGTTTATTATACCAGGTGTTCTGAAATTCATGTTACAAACTTCTAGGGCTAGTAGAGGGGACTGAGTAGACAATATTTTAAATGGGAACCCATGTCCGGAAACGTACCGTTTCTGTGCTACAAACGTTACAATGTGTCAGATTTGCCGGTGTTGTTTTGCAACTGGATAGGCAGTAAACTGACGTCAGAAGAGTTCCACGTCAAATGTAGTGTGACGTTAGGTGCAGAATTAAATTACATTTAACTCATTACACAGGAAAATCAAATACTGTAATACCAAACAAACAAAACAATTACATTGATCACAATAACACTTGTGTCAACAGAAGAAAACAGAAATTTGTTTGTCTTCTGCTCCTGATATGTCCCACACTATACTAAAACTGCTCACTACAACAGAGGCTCGATGTGACGACCACCGTCATTGCATACATTGTACCAACGAATCAGGTTTCGATACACTCATTCCATCACTCCTGGTGTACCGCTAATCTCTTGTGCAGCGGCCATAGCGTGTGCGAGCAGTTCTTCCTGGGTCTCTACAGGAGTATTGTACACCGAACTCTTCATGCGACCCTACAGGAAATAGTCCAATGGCGTTAAATCTGGCAATCATGGGGGCAGTGCATTAGGACCACCTAGGCCTATCCATCCTTGCCCAAATCTTCGGCAAAGATGTTCCCGAACATTAAGAGTAAAGTGCGGCAGTGCACCATCGAGCTGAAACCACAGTTCCTGCCTTACATTCAGTGGCACAGCATTCAACAACAGGGGCAATATGTTCTGTAGGAAGATCAAGTACGAAACACCCGTTAACATAACAGGAAAAATGCATGGCCCGATCACATGACTGTCTACAATACGTGCCCAGACAATGATAGAAAATCTCTGTTTAAATCCCCTGAACATGCATCGCCTGTGGATTTTCGTCTGCCAGATATGGCTGTTCCGAGAATTGAGAATGCACTCCCTCGAGAATTGGCATTCATCGGTGAACAGAACTCTTCGTGAGAATTGGGGCTCATCAATGCACTGTTGCATAAACCACGTGCAGAAGTTAACACGTGGTACAAAATCTCCTGGTTGCAACGCCTGTGCCCTTTGGGGCTGGTAAGGATGCAGTTGTTGCTCGCGAAGAACCGTCCACAAGATGCTTTTAGAAGCATCCATCGAATGTGCACTAGTTTGCGTACTTGATCATGGGTCCTCTTCAATGTAATGTAGTGTAGCTTCTTCAAATTCGGGGATGCGGTGTCTTCTTGGAGCACCACAGTCCTTCCTATTGATGGTGAAGATGCCTCGTTCTTGGAGCCGTTGCACAATTCTGGCAAAAAGGGTATGTGATGGAGTCATGCGTTGTGGATAACACTCTTGATACAACCAATGAACTGCTCTTCCATTTGCTTCCATGACGCCATACACTAACACCATGTTCGTGTATTCTTCAACCATGTGTATCGGAGTTGCACAGGCATGTGAATGGGACTCCAGACATGATACCACAGCAGGGGAAACGTCACGTGACATCAGGTGATCGCTTTACGTCATGTACTGTTTATCAGGTTGCATAACAAGATTGGCGAATCTGATACCTTGTAATGGTTGTAGCACGGAAATGGTTCGTTTCCGGACATGGGTTCCTATTTAAAATATTGTCTACTCAGTCCCCTCTACTAGCCCTAGAAGTTTGTAACATGAATTTGAGAACACCCAGTATATTTATAATCGCATATTTGATATTGGATACTTCACTACATTTTACTATATATTTATATACGTAATTTTCAATTTGATATTATATAAAAATCTGATGAGAATTGGGATAAGTTTCTCAGTGGAAATGCAGCTCTACTATATACGATGAACAGAATTCAAGTAAAGACTTGACCAGATTACAAACGAGAACTATTTTCCTGTGGTATGATTAAAAATAGGTGACCGTTATTGATTTTGGTGTGCAGAATTAAAAAATGCATTGCATGTTTGCGTAGCACATCTCGTTTTGGCAATATGACAATATTCAATGAAAAGTAATTCTAAAATTTGCAAAAATATTATACACTCGTCAACTTTTAAAGAAAATTAAGAATAACATGAAAGTGCATCTGAATTTGAAAATGTATATTATTTTTGTACCCCGTTTTCCTTTCCCATGGAACTTCAGTATACATGATTTTCTTGAGTGTTCACTTGTAGATTCGTCACATGCAAGACACCAGCAGTAAGCAGTCATCACATGTACGTTCCAACATCCTTGATAAGTGTTCAACATCTTTCAAGTACTGGTGAAACCTTTCACCTTGGTCTTCACTGACAGTACCTAAACTCGACGGGAAGTAGTCCAGATGTGATTAGAGGAAATGAAACTTCAAAATCATATTGCAGCCAAGTAGTCTGAAATTTTCCAGCATATTTCTGAAGTTTCTTTATATTGAGGGTCTGTCATACTTCCCAGAAAATTTTTAACAACTTCTCTGAATCCATTCCATGTATCTTTTTCAGTTTCATTCATAGAGCTGGTAAAATTAACATCAGCTATCAATTTCCTTATCTGAGGTCCATCAAATATTTCTGATTTTAGCCTGTGACAGTGATAGAAACTTTGTGCTTAAGTGGTGGAAGAAAGGGCAACTTTTGTCAAGTGCTTTCATGAATTCTTTTATCATACCATATTTTATGTGTAATGGAGGGAGCAGAATTTTTTGATCAACAAGGAGCACAATAACATTTTTTTTATCCAGGTTCCAGTAGCTGCCTCTCAAGCTATTGGTCAGTTTCCCAATGGGTGTCTCTCAATCTGCTATCCCATTTGCAAAGAAAACAAGGGAATTTTGTGTATCCACCCTGTTCCAATAACGAACCAGTTACTTCAAGTTACCACATTTGGCACTCAGGGTCATGGTGGAATACGCTTCAGAGTTTCATAAGATTCTTTTATGTTTATAGCATGTGCAAGGAATATTGAAGCAAAGTTGTTGCCATTGTGAAGTAACACTGCCTTACGACCTTGTTTGGAAGAATCAATCAAAAGACACCAGTTACTTGACTCGTACATTTCCCTGCATAATCTGCATAATTCTGCATTGTGGAACCGTGTTAACGATTCCTATACCAAGAAAATGTAACGTCAGCTGATAAATTCTTCTCCTGTAATCTTGAACCCAGTAATTCGTTTTTTTGTTTTGTGACACCTAAATCCCTCACTAAATCCTTCAACTCATTGATTATACTGTTGTGGTGAAATATCAAATTCTTCTGGATCAGAAACCAACTCATCAGAAGCCATAGAGGTCTGCTTGTGGTGTAGGTAAGGGCAGTTTTGGACCATGAGGAATAGGTTGTGTAGCTGAATTCAAATTTGGTTATTTAATTCCTTCTTTTGTTTTCTTCTTTTAGTGTAGCCAGCAACTTTGCACATGCAAAAGTAACAATTGTTATGGAGATTCTGCTGCTCTCTCCATAGTATTGGTTTGGCAAACAGCATAGCCTTCCGTTTTCCTTCATACCAATGTAATCCTTCAACACAACTGTTACATGCAATATGAGGCATGAACAATTTATCCTAATCAACTTTCTCTTTGGAAGATGAGTAGATTTATTTGTGATTCTATTTTATGTACCTTCCTGTCAAACACACAACACTCACAAATGTAACATAACTTCTGAGAAGTTTATAGACCGTGTCTCCTGTGTAATCCTGATGTAGAAGTTATACTTGAACTTCATTTTAGCACTACACATGTAGAAGATCAACCTGCGTACTAACACAAATTTTAAGCTCAACTGAAGCCTGAGATCTATGATAGCTGTAAATGTGAACACCTCAGAAGACAGGCCTGACTCATGGAACAAAACTGATAAGTTCTGGGAATAAACGTAAACATCTGTGTGATAAGGGAGGGCAGAAGTGAGCTGAGTAGGAAGAAAATCAACAACAGATTTAGAATAACATAACTGCTTATACAGCAGTAAGCTGTATACGCTGTTTGAATTTAGCACCATAGACACATGCACATATAAAAATTAGATGTGATAGCCAAAAATGACTTCATTTTTTAAATCAGGGCACTTATTTCTATTAAAGTCACATATTTTCCTATATGCTGCAGAATCATTGTTGACAAATGCTTTCTGAAAAGTGCTAACAAAGCTCAAGCAGAAAACCTGAAAGGTTTCACATTTACTGCCATAGCCTTAAACATAACCCAGTGTTCCATGATGAAGATAATTCACAAATATCATCTGTGAATAGTTCTCTTCAGTTTTGTGAATAATGCTGTCTTAATGTGCTTAATTTCTATAATCAGTAACAACTATATTTACTTTAGTTGTGTTCTGCATGAAAAAAATATCAAGTATTTTTAATGCTTATTATAGTGCTGTAGTTTATATTGCATGCAATTTTGTACTTGTGCTGACTTGAATGTTTTATACATTCCAAATTTCATGCCATTACAAAATCACGAGGAAAATTGTTAATTTCAATTTCCAAAATTTGGCAAATATATATGATAACCGTTGGCAATAGGTTGCAGCTGTCTGTCAGTGTTAGCGTGCGTCCGATTGTTGTCTATGAAGACAGTATGGCTGCTTCCAATAAATTCCCCAAAACAGTTTCAAGACATTTAAGCTGCACTCGTTAATATCAATTTACAGACATCTTGCACAAAAATTCTCAAGAAATCCTTAATCCTTCCCACAGGGATATAAAATTTATGTGTAGTAAAATTAATCACTTACAGCATGACTATTACTTCCTTCTGGCATGTAATGGACTGTAGTATACGTGCATGCCCAAATCACTGGATCCAATGTTGTTTTGAGATTGATATTTGTGACATGTATCATGTGTCATGTGTGAGCTCTGTGGGCCACAAATTGTATGTAAGCTTGACTTGTTACCTGCATACATCATCTTGAGCTCGTGACATTTGCATACTGCTGACATGCCAACTAAAAATAGTTACCTCAAGAAAAAATATATCGGCTGAACACAGTGTAGACTACATTCAAAATTGAGTCTGTATGTAAAAGTTGGTGACAAGAATGACAAATTTTTGTGTTAAGTTGTACATTGATATGCCCATGTGCAGTCAGAATTCATAAGTAAGGCCTGGATTTTTATGCACTAAAAACTAAAATATTTTTTTAAAACAAATTAGATTAAAACATAAGAAAACATCTAGCCTATAGAACAATTAATATTGGAACACCACAATTTGCAGCTGAACATCAGATTTAAGCATCTCATTGGAGTTGCAGTGCACAACAAATGTCATCTCCAGATTGCACATCACATAGCTATGTCTGTTATCTTTGAGTAATACCGTATTTTGGGAAAAGAGACATTTTACTTCTCAGGATGTCAATTTTGCATACTTGAAAAGGGGAATATCACTAACAGACACATTTTCAGATTTGCCTGCCAAAATTTGAGCCTCTTTACTAAGGGTTTGATAGCCATGTTTTTCTCAAAGCTTGAAATTTTTGTCTTGAGTCCTCTTTTTGAACTTGAGATAGTGTAAAGTTGTTTTTCAACAATCTATTTTCTTAAACTGAATTCCGTAATAAGTCAACAGAAGTTTCTAGTTTGTTTATTGAAGGAATTACAAAATCAAAATGGAAGATTCGAAGACTAAGGAATATTTTAAGTTAGTCTCATGTATTAAATTGTGGATGACCTCGATTGCAGAAGCATCCTCATCCAGTTCATTTACTACTGATGCAAATGCTTCAAAATGATCTGCATAATATACCACAGCTTTAAGTGAGGTACCCCAGCACGTGACTCCTGGTGTAGGAGGCAGTGGAAGATCGAGATTAAAATTTTTTAAAGTATCAGTCCGTGGTGGGGCTTTTACGAACACCTTTTTCTCATCGGAGACTGGTTTGTCCACATTAGGATAAAGGGTTCAGATTGCTTCACATAATCTATGCAACTTGCATGAACCATATTTGGGAAACTTAGACCTTTGGCAGCTTTCTTCATATATGCTACAGAGTCCATAAGCAGAAGTAATATGTTGTCATATCTTACATTATTTGGCCACAAGATTTCCAAAACTTAAACACCCTTTTGTCACATGATTTGCAACTAGCATTTCTTTACAGGCCAGCAAGAATTTTTTGAAGCATTTTTTCCATCATGTTTCTATACATTTTCCATTTTCTACAATTGGCATGGATATTTTCATCATTGGCAACCCAGACTTTTTCATTTATACAAATGGATCTTATGTGGCTTACTGTTTTTTCGTAGCAATTTGGAAGATCATTTTTCCATAGTGTCGACTCGCAGTAGGATTTATATTTGTATATTTATTAAGAAACTTTCTGAGCTCGGAATTGTTCACCTTAAAAAGGGGAGTGTCAGCTGCTGAAAAAAATTCTGAATGTTTTGATATGCCAGAAGATGGTGTTGATTCTCATATAAGAAATTGTCTCAACAAAGTGTGTGGTGCAGCTGCTGCATGCTTAATTCCTAACAAATGTTGCACCACCTGAGAATGTTGATCCGCACTAAAAGATTTTACACAAGGCTGGCAAAATAGTATTTTCCCATCAGTGGTAAGTGTTTTTAAACTCGTACGTGCTGATGCAAATGTTCAAGTGCACTAGAGTTCACTTATGACATTTTTAATTTACTGCCAATTAACGTGCTCAACTACTTTTGTGATATCTGGTTGTAACTAATAGGGTACAAACAATACTGAGCTCAGAATATTATATCATTGCGTAATAAGGTTTAACAAACTTGTATGATGTAATCGTGGGGTACAATGCTGTACTTGCCCAGCTCGCATATTGCACTGAATTAGCCGATCTGAAGTGGCTTGAGTAATGAATTCTTATGATTCTCATAAGCTATGAGATAGTTTTATGCTAATAGAATGAGGAAAACAGTAAAATATATATACTTGTGGAGAAATTATCGAAAATAATTATTTATATAATATCTGAAAGTACTAAAATGTGTATTTATGAGAAAAATGTAAAAAATATTTGGCTTCTTTTTTTTTTTTTACAAAATACCTATTTTTGTGTGAAATAAAATTTTGCTAATATACTTCTTGGACCTATTTTGGGATACTAAACTTTGTTTTAGGTATGTACATATTAAGAAAAAAAAAATTCATTTATATACAAATCTGGGACCTATATGTAAAGTGCTGCATCCTCACTTATTTTATAAAATTGTGTTCTTCTTTGAGATGTAGTATTGCCAAACCAACAGCTGTGTTGCTACAGAAGGATATTAACTTGGTAGTTCACCTTAATTCAGAAGTCAAAGGTAGATTAATAACATTAAAAGTAGTCTTTTCAAATGGGATTTATACACTTGAATTAAACTGAATGTTTACCAAACCCAACATAGTTGCTGATTTAAATTTTTGTATTAGAATTGAAAATATAACAAGTATTTGATGATTTGCTGTTGATACACATTTCATAAACAAAATTATGTACTATGTTTCACAAAAGTAAATTTAACTCCAGTGAGACATGCACAAAGGGTCACCTATTACATCAGTAAATCTCAGTATTCAATTCTCCATCATGTATGGACATGAATCTAAACAGCAGTATTTTCAAATGTTTACCAATGGGAATGTATATTATTATACAATTTTAATAGTTTCATCCTTGTTAGTCCTTAATAAAAGCAACTCAAGGAACTTACTATGCATACTCATATTTGTTCTAGATAATGTCCTTTTTTCCTAAATAAACAAACGAATATAACGATATAAATGAATATCTAGAAACAAAAGCAGAATATCTAAACTATTGTTAATGGTGCTACGAACTTTGTGCCTTGAAAATACATTTTTGCCAGCTAATGACAGTGTGTAACTTAATATCACATGAATAGAACGCATATTACCCAGCACAGAAATAGCCGAAATTGTTGGGTGACTATCTGTAGGAGTCGAAAGTACTGAGTGTTTGTGGTTCAAACCTCGACCGCTGCATACTTATTTTCTGAACTCAAACATTAGCCAGTGTCTTTAGTTCTCCAGAGCTTTATACCAGGAATGGAGAATCAGGATAGAGGCACATGTCTAGAAATTGAGTTAATGGGCACATGGCAACATTGTGCTGTGCTTGGAAATAAATAAAATGTCAATGCTGCCAGGTCCAAAGATTCCTTCATGCGGAAGGAATCTTTAACTGAATTGCTTTCTGTTTGACATTACGTTATTCAGTGGCATCAAGTTCTTCTAATTAAGCATTTTTGTGACGAGTGATACCCCATTTTATTTCGTATGGTATATAATGCACCAATTTCATTTTCCTTCAGTGCTCTGAGTGTTATTCTCGCATAGTGTCATTTATGTTGTATTAATGCACAATTAAGTATAAATGAATGTAATCATCCTGAGTGATTAAATTTTCTGAAATAATAACTTCCAATTCTTGTGCCTTTTAGTTTTCGTAGACGTCAATATTTTCTAACATGAACAACATATAATGCTTTCTTACATCCATTGTAAGCAAACTAAACAGTAACAGTGTACAATGGAAGTAAGTTCTTTAACATGGTAATAATCTTCGACATTTGAATGTGGGTATTTAAAGGAAAATATTAGGTATTACTTTCTGGAAGAATGATTGATGGTTGAAGTAGACTAATTCCCTGATTTATCTGCAGCTGTTTGATTCAATATCATCTAAAGCTTTGAGTTTTGAAATTTCAATTGTATTGCAGCAATATATTCTATAATACTATATTATATACAGGATATATAAATAATGATGTTCCCATTAAAACGGAAAGGAAGGGAAAAGAAAAAAAATGTGCGCTCTGAGGGTATTACTCTGGAACTGCACTAAACCGCTTTAATGCACTCGGCTACTACTGAGTACAGAAATTCCGTGCTGATGATTAAGCTTACGTTGGTAAGCAAAGAGCTCAGCACTGGCATCGTTGTTACTCCTTGTTCACTATTTAATCAAAACTTGATATATTTTCTGCAGGTGTAGTAATGTTTAACTTGCAGTGCTTGCATGTTAATGTAGAATGATTGATGAAATATTGCCTTTCAAAGTTACAAGGTGAGCGGATGGCTGCCATGCTCTCTGAACATTAAGGGAAGCATATATTGCAAATTTAATTCTCATACAATCTATTTAGGAAAGTCTGAGAATTAGGTGACCCCTCTTGCAGGTCTCACTGGAGTTGGATATTTACTGTTGTGAATGTAGTGAGTACATTTCACTATGTGTATGAATGAGACTTGCAGTTACATTATAATTGAGGACAAAACAGAAGTACATGTTTTTCATAATGATTTATATTGATAACTATAGTGAAGTGCTAAACAAGAGTTCGGAAACTCATTAATGTTTAATTCTGTTTAATTTTGTTTCAGTTTCACTTCAAGACATTCACATGAGGAAAGCTTTTAAAAGCTCTGTTGTGTTTGATCAGCAAGTTGTGTCACGTGATACTATGCCGACTGCTATGTTGGAAACGTACCAGATGTGTGATAAACCTCCACCTTTAGATAAACTAAATTCCTACAGGTATAGAATCTTTTTAATATGCCTTTTACTTTGCTTCAAGTTCTACAGTACATTATTTAATAAAGTTGGAGTTTTGTTGAGCTAAAATTTTCATTCTCAGGAAAACCTTTTATAGTATGAATGTTTCAGTTTGAATTTGTTAAAATACAGTAGTTAAGTAATGAATAGCATTATACTGTAGGCCTAATACAGGGGCTTTCTTTCTTTACTGTGACCATGTATGTCACAGTCAGCTGTTACAGCTGGAACTTGTGCCGCTCACACAAACTGATTTACATATGTTTGTGGTTGATAACAGCAGGATATGTGAGTGAACAGCAGTCTTACTGAAGTTATTGTCTAGCTTGTTTTGTTCATGTTCCAAGCTAACAAGTTCATGAATTTTTAGTACTAATTAAGATGCATGTCTTACCAGTGCTTGAACAGTTTTCCATGATGTTCTCAACATGTTTACACATTATGACAAAGAAGTTTTGTGTACTATATATTTGTGAAAACAAGCTCTGGTAGGGAAGTAGAAGGGAATTTAAAACACAAATTCCAAGTTTACTTATCTAACATAGAGAACTCGTAAGAGAAACACAGAAGACCTGTGAACAAATTTGGGGGAATAGGATTTATTCTTGATAGAAAGCAAAGAGTAAATAAGTAAGTTCTTACTGAGGAAAAGCTAAAAGAAATTGGACACCATAGAACATGCTCCTAAAATATCTCTGCAGTGGCTTGGACAGAAGACAAAAGCTACAATGAGTTAAGCACGGTGAACTACTAAGCTATTGAAATTGAAACCTTAAGAGTGGTCTGGTAATTGCTGCTACATGATCATAACAGTCGGGCAAATATCTCTAATTAGATTGTGAAAAATTTCAACAATAGAGTAATTGACACACCCTTAATGTTATTTTGATGAAGTACTGGTCCATTTAGGTGACTGCAAAATAATTGATATTTGAGCCCAGAGAAACTAATTTATGCTGAGATTCCTTTGCATGAAGCTTAGTTGGTGTGCATTAAATTCATACAAAAGAATAGGACTTGAACAAACTGTAAATGGCAGAGAAGTACAGAAATGACTTGCACCACTTTTTGAATGGCTGACTAATATTAATATCAGTCTGAATTTCTCCAACAAAACTGTTGCTGCACATACAACTCAAGTCATAAAATGTAATTAAGGAAATTTTAGATGATAGGGTAATTAGTAAAGGTTAATGGCCTTCATGATACCCTGATTCAACTGTGAGCAGCTTTTATCTTTGGGACAACTTGAAAACTAAAGTTTAAGCAACAAACCTCCTCACAGTGGAAGAGCTAAAAGAAAACATCAGGCAAGAAATTCACTCATTTTCAAGTATTGAACTCTTGAGTGTGAATGAACATCTAAGAAGATGCAGAACTGTATACATGAAAGACAGCACTTAAGAACATCTCTTCTTATTGTAATTGTAACTATAAGAATGCGAGGCAGTTGTGGGAATATAACTGCTTCGGTGGAAGTCCAAACTGCAACAGCCAGCATATTTGCTGCTATGTGAACGAGAAACACTGTAAAGTGGATCAAAGGCTTCCTCCACTTGCACTCATATTTATATCCAACATAAATAATATGACTGGCATACATATTTAATTTACTTAACCTATTCACATCATTTGACGGTCAGGGCTCTCGTTCACTTTTCTAGCATATGAATCATATGAAGAACTCCAGCTTGCAATGTTGTATGCTCTATATAACTGAATGGAATTTAGGTTCAATCTCACAAATGTCATTTGTATACGTTTGGAATGAAGTGCTGACATGATGTTTGTAATTCCTCCAGCACGGCCTCATCAACTGTCTTTCAACCAAGCAAAAACAATTTTATTCTTAGTATTATTTCACTCATGTGAGTAGCCATAATGGTTGCCAAAAAAGAGTATGGATGACAAGGAGAGTTTCAGAAAGCTGATAACAAACTACATATATTAGGCAATGATAGGGAAAGTAGTGATTTTTCTAAATATGAAACTGAGCCTGAAGGAAGTTCTATTGACGTCATAATTAATCTAGTGCAGAAAGCAGCAGGGAAAATAATTATGAAACTCATGATTATGCACCAGGCGCTTCAAAATGCATTTATATTACGAAACAGAAAAAACAATGACTGGAATTGCACTAAAACTGACAACCTGTTCACTGGCATTTTACTGCTGTAGTAGTGTTTATAAAGAGTTTCTGAATAAGCATGAGTCACAGATGGCATCTGCACCTTCAATTTCTTCGGAATACATGGAACCTGAGCCAGCTCTCTGAGTATTTAGTTTGAGGCCGACCTCCTTGCAGAAGAACTCCTATTCGGTTGTTTGCTACAGCAGAGGCAAATAAAGTGAGTGTATTACAATGTAAAAATTATGTTGATCTTCATTAATCTTCGCACAACAGAGTATTAGGACAACAGCACTGGCAAGTTTATGCTTTTAATATTGTGCATGCAAATTTTTAGCAAAAAATACTTATTAGTTGATTGTAAATGATTCTTTAAGCATTAAGCTGTCACTGCCCTCACTGCAAGGGGATTTAAATCTGATTTCTTGGTTAGCTGAGTAGGCTTTAAATATGATGGAATTACCTTAAGAAATAGGTAACTCAATTTTGTTGATACATATGTCTAAAAAGAAATGGTGTGTAATGCAAAAATATATGTATGTACACTTTCTGTGCAGTGAATAATGCATACAATTTCAACACACAAGGTATCCCGAGTTATATAGAAAGTTATTTTCTCTGCGGATTACTAAATTTTGTTTGCATATAAATCAGGTAACTCTCCAGAACCTTTTTTTTATGGGACTAAGCTCCAATAGGAAAATTAGTTTTCTAAATCAGATTAACGAATGTCCCTTGTTTCCTCTGTTAGTTGAAGTTAGGGGTTTTTCCCCCCCTTCTTCATTTACATGCTCACATTGTACTTGTTCTGTGTTTAGAGACTTCACATTTGGTTTGCAAAATGTGTTAGTATTGACTGTTAAGTTGAAACCTGCGTAACTTTCCTACCACTAACATACATCCATGTATGTGATGCAAGTTACTCTTTCAATGTCATGCAGTGGAATTGTTTCTGCCAGTTGCAACTAATGTGAAAATGTATAAGGCCCCCACAGTCTCTTACTCAAATATAATGAGTGTGTTCTTCACACTATTATTATTGTCATTATTATTATTATTATTATTATTATTATTATTATTATTATTATTATTATTATTATTATTATTATTATTATTATTATTATTATTATTGTTATTATTATTGTTGTTGTTATTGTTATTATTGTTGTTGTTGTTATTATTGTTGTTGTTATTGTTATTATTGTTGTTGTTGTTGTTGTTGTTATTATTATTATTATTATTATTATTATTATTATTATTATTATTGTTATTATTATTGTTATTATTATTATTATTATTATTATTATTATTATTATTATTATTATTATTATTAATTATTACTACTACTACTACTACTATTGTTACTGTTAACATTGTTGTTAGGGCAACACTGAACATTCTATAAATTCAGTCAAGGATAATGTTTAAATGATAAATGATTTGATCATTTTGTCAAAATACAGTAAAACCTGCCTTACTAAGTGCAAATCTGTCCTAAACAGAAATATTTCATGATCCCATGAATTTAGAGGTGAAAAACTTGCTAAATCCCCTTTATTAAATGAAAACTGTCTTATGTGAACAACGTAAATCAAAGTACCCTTTTAATGGATAATTTCAATTCCAGAATGCAGAGTTTAGAAAATTTTCCAACACCTGGTGAAAGTCTTGAGTTGTCTGCTCTAAGTATGTGATATTTAACCCCCTTGCCACCACACGTCGATCAGGTCAACAGTGTCTGACCGACGTTTAAATGCCAAGTCCAAGTGTGGCTACTGGGGTAAAAATGTCGGACTACTACATCTTGAAGTGTTAGCTTTCAGAAAAAAATTGACAATAAATGTAATTTTAAAGATAGAATAAATGACTAAAGAACGAATTTTACCAAATTGATTTCTGTTCAATATTATATTAATTAGAACATTTATCACATAGCAAATAAATATCTTGTGCATATTTCATTACAACAAGGAGGAATAATTGTTTTGTTATTGTAATTTGAGATGAAATACACATTTCTATTCAAATATACATTTCTATTGAAATAACATGAATGGAATTTAGCACCATTAAATATGTACTCAATTACAACTGAAATAATAATAAACATACCTTCAAAACTATGCTATGTTACATTAAAAAATGCAAAATATAACAACAGTATCGATGGTATCAGTGTGGTTTGCATCTAGAATATGAACTCTTCAATAATTATGTGGTCTTAATTTTCCAGCACTAGTTTAAACACTGTTTCGGGTTCCTAATAATTCTTAGCTTGCATATGTGCACATAAAACTAATTATAATAATAGTTTCTGGTACCATAAGATAAAAATACACTAATTACAAAATTAATTTCACTTCACACAGTTAAGCACTTTTAGCCACACAAAAGCACTACACTACATTTAATACACAAATTAAATTAATTATAATGGTCCCATTTAGCCGAAAATCATTAATTTGGTATTAATTTTGAGCACTTTTATAAATTAATGCACTTAGGATGTATTCCTTTTTCACTTTTTTGCTGCCCCAGTGTATAACACACTGACATTCCGGCTTCTTTGGCAATAATTTCACACCATATGATGCAGGAGAACTATTAACTGTATCTTTGGCTATTTCACCTCTTTTTAGAAACCACTGGGAGCTTGCAGTTTCAATTATCGAAGAATAAATTTGAAATCGGCATTTAAATTGACACGCCTCCTTTTTGCATAGGGCGTCCCCGGAGTTCTCTCAGGTACACAATCCTCACTGTCACTGTCACTTAGAGTACTTCATCCACGTCATACTCATCATAATATGCCACAAGTTTTATCACCATTCCTTCCTGGCACAAAAACATTGTGGGAGGAATAAGCTATGTTTACTTTTATGCAGTAAAAAACCGAACAGAACTGGATGCGGTCAAACTATATTGGCGAGGGTTAGAAAACTGTCCTTGAAATAACAAAAGATCCCTCTTGATGACCTTGCAACATAAGTTAGAAAGAAGGAAGTTTCCCCTTTTCAAAAACATAAAGCTCATCCCTATAGGATGTTTCAAAAATAGGTTTACAGCGTTACAAACATAGCGTCGACAAGGTCGACACAGGAAGACTTGATGCCCTGTAATACAGTCAACTAGATCGACGGGTGGCGTTTTTGGACAGGAATTCTTTAAAGAGGCGTGGCAGCAAGAGGTTTAAGTTGAAACATTACCATATTGCTGCTACCTGGTCAGTCTGGGAGGGGGTTGCGTTAATGACAGTCCAAACACTGAGGAACATGTCACAATCATCCTTCGCTACATAGTTAACAGTAATCATGGCTAATTGTCTTTTATTGTGTTGTCTTTCATTCCCAGTTCCCATTCTAATGACTTCTTAGACAGCATAGAATACAGAGCTCTTAACAGTACACCTTTAAACTTAGACAAAGGTGATGCTTTAATTCAGCCATGGCTTCGAAAACAAGAATTGTACTAGAGCTTAACACGAGAGTGAAGCTTATTTATCTAGTGAAGGTAATAAATTGAACGTAAAGCAGATCATGAAGGTGTTCAACGTAGGCAAAACTGAAGTTTACAGGGTTCTAAAGAAGAAAATGGAAATTCTGAAGTGGTGGTAAAATTAAGTAATGGAAAAATAAATACAGAACTTACGAAAACTGAAAACCAGGTGTAGAAGTCATTTGTTAGGGTTAGGGCAAAAAATCGCCACATATCAGAGCATATGTTACTGAAATATGCTAAAAATGTAGCTGAAAAACTGATCAAGACTGAATTCAAAGCATCTCGTGGATAGTTGGAGAGTTTCTACAAAAGACATCAGATAATTTTTAACAAAGTTTGTGGTGAATCAAATGACAGCACTGAAACCATCGCTGATTGGATTGCTAAACTACCTTTTGTAATTGAAGGATACAAGCCTGAAAACATGGCAAACAGCGATGAGATAGGGCTATTCTTCCATGAGTTACCAAATAAATCATTGGATATGTTTGGTGTGATTTCTCAGGCCAAAATGTTTTTGAAAAGTCGAGCAGCTAAGCAGCAAGTGACCAGAAAACTCTCCTTGACTACTGGAAAAAATAAATGAATCATGTATATAGCTATTTTTTGTTCATTATATGTTTTGGTGTGTATTACTTGTGGGAACTACCAAACATTCAAACAGTAATTCCTGAGTATCCTCGAAAAACGGCAGTTGCAACCTTCAGGTTGATTACAGGACATGATTGTCTGGCAAAACATTTAAACAGAATTGGGATATATTCTTCACCACTCTGTCCTCTATGTGATCTGCAAGAGGAAATGGACGGAGACCACCTTAAAATATGCCCGGCCATTTCTAACACCCCATCCATCAGTGAAAAATTATTGGAGAGCAAGAGGATTAATGACTTCATTGTCAGAAATCCAGCATTAGCTAACAACAACTTATGTACATGTATTGCAGCAAAAATATTTAAATACACACAATTGAATAAGGTACGTACACTTCCTCACTCTGTCCATTTATGTATGTTCATGGTTTAATTTTATTAATAGTCTAGGCCTACCTTTCTTAAACGGAAACTGTCTTTAATGGAAATCTTCAAGAGTCCTGTTTGATTCTGCTGAAGACAGGTTTTACTGTATTCCCTGTTAGCATCAATACGTTTTTGCATTGAATGAAACCAGTCCTTAAAGCAATGTGCCACTCTTTCTGGGGCACTTTAGAAACCAGGTCTTTTAATGTTCTGCTGCTTCATCTGGTGACAAAAAAGTTATTCTGTTCATTTTATCTTTAATTTTTGGAAACAAACAGAAATCTTGAGGTGCTAGTTATAAAAATTAATGGCTTGTGTTGGACGTCAGTGGTGTTGGCCTTTAGGGTATACAGATATTCAGTTGTTAATTTTGCTGTATGCGACAGTGAATTGTCATGATGTGATATTATTTTTTCTTTAGGCTGTTTTTTTACAGTTTTTTCATTATTGGCGGTAAATAGACATTTGTGTACCAATCCCACAGTAATGATACATCTAAAGAGTGGGCAAAAGATCCCTATCCACTACTGGGATAGAAAAAATTGACTGTTAAAATTAAAAGAACGTTATTTTAACTTTTTACGTTTTTCTATTGACCCCCTCCATCTCGTGTACTCCCAACTACCGCTGACTCACACAGTTTGTAATGTGCTGTTTGTACTATGATGTAGGGCTGCTAAAGCTGCAGTAATGTGTAGGGACTTTTTGCCCACTCTGTGTATTCTAATGCTATAATAGCAATATGGCTTGTTTTGGGGGGGGGTGATATCTTACCAGCATTGCAAATTTGTTGTACTTTAATAGGCTCTAACACATCATCTATCTTCTAATGCTATAGTGGCAGTATGGCTCATTTTAGGGGGAAAAAAAAAAACTAGCAACCATATTTTTACCAGCATTTAAAATTTGTTGGACTTCAGTAGGCTTAGGTTCTGTTCAAAAGGTCCATTGAGCCGATTGACTGTTCTTATCAGGATTATAACAATAAACCCAAGATTCATCACCAGTAATAATATTACCAAATTTGAAGTGCTGCCTTGGAATATTTCCAGAGTGTTTCTGCACTATAATCTTCGCAAAAGTTAAAGGCATATGGAGGCGGGCCGTACTGTAGACTCCAGCGAATCCTAAGCTTGCCCCTCCTACCAGTGCTGCCGAATGTGGTACACGCATCTCACGTGCCTTATGTATGGAACCTCTGCCTGTACACGCACTACGCTTGGCAACAGCTCTCTGCTTGAGCATTGGCCAGCGTTCACATGCCTTTAACTTTTGCGAGCGGTATAATCAGTGTTTTGTTTTTGATCGGAGTCAGTTTATATGTAATCCATCAACGGCAAAGTTTTTCTCACATTTAATTGTTGATGTAAAATAGTTTTGATTTTAGTCATAGTAATGTCAAATGTTGCTGGAATAAATTCACAAGCCGTCTGTCTTCTTCAAGCGTTGCTTGAATAGTGACAATATTGTCATCTGTAACAGCAGTTCTTGGCTGTCCTTTATGAAATTCATCACTAAGAATAATCTTATCTCTTTTGAATTCACTGTGCCAATTATAAATTGTTGCCTTAGATGGTACTTTTTTGCTAAATGCATTTCTAAGTTGATCTTCACATGGTTTAGGCATTAATAACAATTTAAAGTCGTAAAAACAAATCATAGCCCAGAAATATTCTCCACTCAAATTCATTTTTGGGCGATTTATTATTTTGTTATTTATTTATTTATTAATGTCCTCCAACGTAGTGTCATATCGGACGGTGAATGAATGCAACGGGTGAAATGATGCTCAAATGAGCCCAAGGTCCGTTTTTTTGTGTGTTGGTGAACAAAAATGTTTAAATGAAAATTAAACTATTAGAGCAAATCGAAAAGAGCACACACCAATCAACTTGAAAAGCATTAGAAAGTAACTATCAAATATAAACAAATGTAATTCGTTTTTGGAAAAATGGCATTACAAAAATTCAGTGTTGCCTCATATCATTGCCATTCATCTTTTTTTTTTTTTAATGTGTTTAGCAGGATTAAGTGACGTAGTTTACATTTGATTTTTTTGTGAGTAAATTGCTTCAAACATGGAGAGAGAAGGAGAGAGAAAGTGAGAGGAGAGAGAGAAAAAGAGAGAAAAAGAGAGAGGAGAGGAGAGAAAAAGGGAGGAGAAAGAGAGGAGGGAGGGAATTTTTGCCCTCTTCATTAACCTTTATTGGACCAGCAGTCAGAAAATTAACCAGAATTAAGGACAGTAGGACGTGTGGAAAGCACAATACTTGTGTTTAACTACACACTTTTGAAAAATCAAAATTCATTGGTTTGCTTTGTCACAGGACAATGAAATTCATACCATGTAACAAGCAACTATTTCTTAACATGCTGATAATGTAAAATATGTAATATAAATTCATACTTTTTCTCAGAAGGTTTCTAAAGTGACATCACCAAACAAAATTTTCAAAACACGTGTTATTATTTAGGTACACTTAGTGAGCGTAATTTTTTTCACAGAGAATCCAATTTTTTAGGAGAGGTTAAGTACTTAGTGGTGCATAAAATGAGCGGATTAAAATTTTTATATATTGAAATATATGGACAAAAGATTTTTTGAAGTTGATAATATTCCTTCCCTTAAAATGCAGAGATTTTAAATTTTTAAAAATTCAAAATGTTGTATTTCACAATATCTTTCCGCTCATTTTATTAAACTTAATAGTTTGTAACAGTACAAAAGGTTTTAGACCTCTAACTTAAGTGGTTTCTGAGTAAAGTGTACCCAAACTTTCAAAATTTAAACTTGCGGGGAAAATGCAAAAAACTAAAACAACATGTTTTTTAGCTAGCTCACCAAAAGTTAAAACATTCCTGCACCATAATCTCCTTGTTCCAGTGGTTCTTGCTCTTCTCTCTTCCTCTTTAAGCTGCTTCTGGCAATTCTGGCCTCTCTGGTTACCTGTCGAGTTAATTTTTCTGCAGTGATGAGTCGATTGCGATCCACTGTGTTTTGGCCAGATGTAGTATTGCAGCCCACATCAATGCCCAACTTGTTCAATACTTTCACACCCCCCCTCCCCCCCTGCACAGTCATCATTAAAGCACACCACTGCATCTAGAACACCCACTTTTAGGGTATTGATACTCACAAACACAGTCTTGGGAATGTGTTCCCATATACAATGGTGAAAACTTTCATTGGGGCTTTGTGTGTTTCCATACAAGCAATTTTTCAACAAATCAGGACTAGAAAAAGTCCTGTAAATAGGTTTGATTGTTTGCATGACTGCTAAAGAAAGGGAATGCTTATGGGAGTAGTTCACATTAGCAGCCGGAGCATTGTTGTAGCCACACCAGCAATCATCATCGGTACCAGGAGGACAGAGTCCACGTTGAGGATTCTTGTCAGTGGAACACTTGTGGAAGAAAGTGGACCATACTGCTCTTATCATTGTATCCACATTCTTGCCAACATTTCTCCTTATACTATAATAATGTTGCAATTTATCTATTGCACTGTCTGTTAGTCGCCCCTTACCAGTAAGTGGTTTACCATCGTCACACTTTTTGCCCTTTATTTCCTTTCTCAATTTTCTTAACCTGGATCCCATTCTTTTCTGGACATGTCCACAGCACTCAAGTTTATTTACTACAGTATCTCCATTCACTTCTGAGCTGCATTGTCATTTAAGCAAAAGCTGTTGTCATCATCTGGCTGTACATGAGACAATTTTTTCCCAAAAGCTGAAATTTTACTACAACTAGGAAGGTTAGGTAAACTTTCAATTTCACTATTTTTTGTACTTTTGCGACAAAACACAGCCTTTCTTCTACCAAAATGCTTTACTCTAACCATATTTGTAGCAAAGCTTGAAACCACCTTGAATAAATAACACTAAACACGATAATTTGATATGTAAACAAAACTGCAACTATAACCCACATGTGCTTGAAAAGTAAACAATTCGCCATATTGTGAGAGCCTTCTGCAATATACATGCAGCCACATCAGCAGCAGAGATGCCAATAACAAGCATAAAAGTTACCGCATAGCTCTGCTGCCACAAATCACAAAGATATAGACATTTTAATATCAATGGTGATGCAGAAGGGGCGTCACCATGGTGACGCCATGTTTAAATCACCATATAAAGGACTTAAATATTAAGAATACCTATAATGCAATATATCATTGGATTCGTAAAATCTTGTAGATTTTTATAAGACACAAAACAAAAAATCGATTTTTTGAGCCCTTCACACGTCCCACTGTCCTTAAGTGTTCAAGTTACCATGAATGAATGATTCATCTTCTTGAAACTTTATATACAATTTACACAATGTGTCTCCCTGTTAGAGTTGCTATTTTTATTTCTTCCCCGTATATTTTAACATTCTGTTGCTATATTATGGGGAAGTATAATGTATGCACTATTTACTTTTATACATCATCACCGTTTATCTGTATTTTCTCCAATTTGCTTCACATTTCTTTTAACAATTTTAACCTTACTTTTCCTAAATATTTTCCTGCTTTCTCTGTATTATATTCATTTGATCTTGAGTTAAAAATCTTCCTAACTTTTAGTTCTATTGGAAAATCTTCCCACTTGTTTAGTATTAAATTCTCTCTTCCTTCCCTGCTCCCATATCATCACATTCTAGAATAAATGCCAGTTGTAACAGTCTACTACATTTACTACATCTTTCACCCCTTCTTATTGCTCTAAATTCATTACACCTGTCCTTGCCCATGCAAGGCCCATTCTAGCCTCCTTGTTGCATATTTTGATGTACTTTTCTCTTCCCTGTTTCATTTTTAAATATTTGTAATCTGTTAGTGTCGTTTTCACCTTAAAATTGCTAATAATTTCTTGCTTTTCAATATCCTCCACTCATCTAATTTCTTTCCAAAAACCTTAACTTTTATCCTTTATTTTTTTTCATGTTTCCCCTATTCTTATTTATTCCAATGTTGTCCGTATTCTGTTCATTCGTTTCTTTTTCCTCCCATTTACTCCTGTACAGACATGAATTGCTTTAGTGTATAATTTTCCTTTAATGACTTTATTATGAACCAGTATTTGACTGCCCTTTCTACCATTTTGCCTTTTGCTCCCACTTTCCGTAATTCTGCTTATGCTACTCCATTTGGTAAACTTCCCTGTAATCCCAGGTTATTTTGAAAAAAGAATTCTGTGTATTGGATCTACATTTTCCCATACTACTTCCAGCACCCATATCTCAGTTGCATATAACATCCTTGCTTCTACTGTGCTGTACAGTCACTCAAAAAAGTATTCGTCTCATCTGTATCAAATTAATACATCTTTTATTTGCAAATTAATATCAGTTAACTGCCAATGTCTGTGGTTTATAAAATCTTATTGGCTACCTATCAATGATAAAGCTTAAAATTGGCAAATATTGCCGTTTGTTTATAATAATGATATAAAATGTTAAAACCCACTGCACTTAGAGGTCAAACAAGTATTCGTCTGGCAAACTAGGCAGCAACAAAACTGCCCCATTAGACGATTCGGATATTCTTTAGAAAGTGTCCCGTGAGAACTTCGTGAGAATTTCGTCTAAGTCCCACTCGGCAGTGTGCACGAATTCTTATGAAAGTTGCTGAAGTTGCCTTGTTATTGCAGTGTTAATTCAGCGCTGCCAACAGCACTATTTGTCCATTAATTTGTTGCCAATTTGAAATTTAAATGTTTTAGCAGGACCCGGCAGTATGCTAGTGATCTTGTTAGAAGCAAGTTGTGAGAGTGCCATGACTCGCTTCATTAGCATAGTAGATTTAGCGCCTTTGTGCTATAATGAGGAAGAATGTATGCAATTCCTCTACGACGAGGGCCTGCTGAGCACCCAAATGCTATGCAGGGAATGTGATGCCGTGCTACACCCCATTACAAATGGCTTCAGTGGGTTTTATTGCTCCCTTACAAAAAGGGGTCGAAAATTCCAGCTGTTTTCCTGCATGCTGGGTCATCTTGAGCAGTTTTCGGAGTCATGCTCTGAGATTTCAGGCAGGGCCCATGGAAAAGGGGTAGGTATGGGGAAAAAACATTCTCTTGTGCAATATGCTTAAACACGCTCAACCCCATAAAGAAATAATTTCACAAATTTGGGAGCTTCATATTTAATATGCATGTGACGTCCCTTGTGCTAAAGGTTACAGGTGAAAATGTATATTGGAAATGGGTAGTTACAACTAGTCTTATCATACTGGCAGTCTATATTATCCGAAATCTAATTATAATTAAAAAGATTTGGCTGGCGGTATATCTGTGGTGGCATGATGTGAAAAATAGATTAGAATTGGCAGATGTGAAAATCGTCTGCTAGTGACAGCTAGTGCATGCAGCGCAACCTAGTGGCAATTCTGCTAACGACTGTCAGCGCATGCGCAGTAAGTAGCTTCGGACTTAGAATTTGGCTGGCAAGTGCTACAGGACTCTTTCTAAAGAAGAGCCAATGATTCTCCCTCCTTCAGCTGGTGTACATGTGCTGTGGTCAGTTTGTTCTGTTCCGTGTAACTGAGAACATCAGAATTGAAACCATGGGACGCAAAAATAAGGAAACGACAGAGGAAGAAAGGCCTTCGATATACGATGCCTTCAAAATGGCAAAACATACAAAGAAATAGCTGAAATATTAAATAGGCTGATTACTACCATCAAGAGTATCATATACAGACATAATCAAAGAAAAACATACAAAAACAAACCAAGAAAAGGCTGCCTTTCCGTCGTGAATCAGACTGAAAAGCAACTGATAGTGAGAAAAGTGAAAATAGATCCCAAAGCGAGCACTACAAAGATTGCTTCAGAAATGGAAAAGCAAATGGGAAAACACAGACCATAAGAAACATTCTTCATGAAGCATAATACAACAGAATAGCCTGCCAAAAGCCATATATAAGAAAGATTAATAGAAGCAAGAGACTGGCATATGCCAAAAACCACATAAATGATGATTTCGACTTCTGGAAAAAAGTTGTTTTTACTGATGAAAGTAAATTTAACATAGCTGTGTCCAAAGGAAGAGTAAGAATATGGAGGCAGAAAAATTGTGAATTGGAAATAAAAAATCTTACAGCCACTGTTAAACATGGTGGAGGATCTGTGCTTGTGTGGGGGTGTATGAGTGTTAATGGAGTAGATGATCTGTGCTTTATTGATGGCAACATGGACCATAGACTCCACATCAACATACTAAAGTCACATTTCCCCAGTGTGGATACATCTTCACTCAAGATAATGATCCCAAACACACAGCTTTGGCTGTTATATAGCACACCACGATGGATGGAAACACCCCCCCCCCCCCCCCCCCCCCAATCACCAGACATCAATCCCATTGAGAATGTATGGCACATTCTTGAACAAAATCTATGGAAACACAAAATATCAAACAAGAAAGACCTTAAGGAGCACTTAATGGAAGAGTGGAAGAAAATCACTACAGAAACTATAGAAAATCTTGTGAGATCAATTCCTAGAAGGTTACATGGAAATAATAAAGAGGAAAGGAGGGCCCACCAAGTATTAAGCTGTATATGTTTAAGTCAAAATAATAGTTTATATGCTGGAGACGAATACATTTTTGATGTGAGAAGAGATAACAATGCCTATGTTAATTTTTCTTATTTTTGTTGAAACAGAACACCTATGTTTCGTTAATATATAATGAATTCTTAGGGTATGAGGAATAAGCATATGTTCAAGTCAAGCTTTATTGTTTAATTTTCTAACCTTTATTTGATTTTAATGCTTACAAGGCTAGTTAGATGAATTCTTTTTTGAGTGAGTGTATATCCTTTCTAGCCATGTAATTTGTATTTCTGGTATTTGTTCATACATGCTCTGATTACCTATATTGATTGTTTCTCCTTTGTCCACACACTTTTCTTCTGCTCACCCCAATCCCCTGTACTCATACATAGGTAGTCCATTTTCCTCAGTACTTCCAGCTCTGTTCCTTCCCAGTATTATTTTTCAGTCTTTCTTAGTTTATATCCTTTCTTAAAGATACAAGTTTTTATTATTTTTGTTTATTAACATTAATATATTGAGTTAGATTTTCCATCTTCCTTTCATAGAAGTTTGAAAACAGTGTTGTTGTAATTAATTTAATTTAAAAGGTGAGTTAATTAATAACACTGAACAACACTTACAACATATTTTTCCGGGACGCGTTTCGAAGGTAACTTCCTCCATTATCAACCGGCCATTATTGTCCGGTTGATAATGGAGGAAAGTTACCTTCGAAACGCATCCTGGAAAAATATGTTGTAAGTGTTGTTCAGTGTTATTAATTAACTCACCTTTTAAATTAAATTAGATTTTCCATGCTCAGTTGAACGGTCAACATATTTATTGCACAACACTATTCTTCTACTCACTATGTGAGAACCAAGGGAATGAATCCACCTTGTCTAGCAGTGTTAACCTGTCACTTCTGTTTTTTTATGATAACACTGGTCAACAGCAAAATTGCGACATGAGTGATGTATATCATTTTTAATTAATTGAGCACCCCTAATGACGAAAATGTTACTGAAAGTTGTCACTTCTTTTTATAGTATGGCACATTACTGGTGACAGGAAGTTGTAACTAGATAAGAATGTAGAGGGATATAGGGGATGAATGAACACACTTAAAAGGTGAGCTGGTCTGATGTGACTTAGATATGCATGTTTATAAACAGAAAAAGCAAAAATTCATTTACAGTAGATCTCTTCACTGCCTGAGAAGTGTTTCCGAGTGCAGATGTGATTTACTAACAGTATTAAAACTCCATTAAAAACTTCGTCTTAAAATGCTACACCAAAGTTTCTGACATTCAGTAAAACTCATTTAATAACATTTTACTTGTTAAGAATGCCACGTAAGTGCATAAGTGATCCTAACAGTTTCTGTTACATTTGCTGCGAAGTGGTGTTTGAAGAAATCACTCCTGTAATAAAAACAGTTTACAGTCTTTATTTTGGTGAATTCTGTGAATTAGAAGACCAAGATAGGAATTTGGCTCCACATATCTGTTATGAGACTTGCTACACAAATCTTCTGGATTGGTTGAGTCACAGGAGAACTTTGATGCCTTTTGCCATTCCAGTTATTTGACTGGAACCAACAAATCATGCAAGGCTATTGTACAAGCCATGTTTTTAAAGCAAGTAGTGATAATTTTTAAAAAAATAATAGAACATTATTTTCCAAATATTTTATTATCATTCATAACCTTGCACCTTTCACTACTTCTACATATAGTTATGGCCTATTTAGCCACTTACTGTAACAGAAAACCAGTTTTTGTAAGCCTTTATGAAACAATGATGCTGCCTGTGATAAAAACCAAATCTGCACTTTTTTTAACATCATGGTTGAAATGTTTTCCACCGAGGAATTTCTGCAAATGAGGAAACAAATGAAAATCCCATCGTGTCAAATTGGATTGTAGGGAGGATGATTAATTTTTTCTCAACCAAATGATGCAATCAGATCTTGAGTTTAGGCCGTGTGTGGCCAGGTATTGCCATTCATTGGTTCCCCACAAACTTTATACAATTGGAGATGAATGGTTACTGACATAACATTTCTCATATTCGAAAAACAAATCATTGAACTGACTTCACAGTCGGCGGGTCATTCGATTGTTATAAACATTTCAAAATGCTCAAACATTGGATAAGAAGAAAGTGACGGTTGATCACTATTGTACCTGGCTTCCTAATGAATGAAGGAACACATTGTGCATACTCAAAATCTCGACTGTAGCGCTGCAGTGGCAACATATTTAAATGGTACTTACTTTAAAAACACACCTCGTACATTCTGCTACTCGTCCTGTGCCCCATAGTGATGAGCTACTTGTTCCAACATCACCTGAATTGTATTCCCGTAAACTCAAAAATGAGCCGTGGAACTTTCTAAAGCCAAGGCAGAGCTGTTAGTCTCCAAATTGCAACAATGAAACTGTCTTGCCGAAAATGTGAAAATGACATTTTTTTGTGGCGGTCAGAAACATTTTAAGGAATATTTTTCTGAGGAAGGTAATTTGGTGTTTTATAGTGATGTTAATGCCTCTTTAAGTTCTGCGAACATTAATCACATCTCTGAACCATGGCGGTAGCTTATAGATGTTTAAAAATTTAGTTTCAAAGATGTAATACTCCGTAATAGCAGTCAGTTGCTGCCAAATCTTATTGGTTGACAGCCTGAAACTCCTTGATTCAATTAATTATAACACATATAAATGGAAAATATGTGCAGACTTCAAAATAATTACAATATTAACAGGACTTCAACTAGGCTAAATTAAAAACAGTTGTTTCACATGTGAATGGGACAGTAGAGATACAGCTTCTCGTTTCATAAAAAAAAAAAAAAAAAAGAATGTCCTTTACGTGAAGGTAATGAAACTGGAAAAATGAATGTTAAACGTGAACCTCATTTGGAATCTGAGGACATTTTAATTCCTCCACTACATATAAAACTTGGTCTCATCAAAAACTTTGCTAGAAGTTTGGACCTAAATGGATTGGCATTCAAATACCTAGTTACAAAATTTCCTAGAATTAGTGAGGCCAAGTTACAGGAAGGAGTTTTTATTGACCCATAGATTCGTCGACTTCACCAAGATGAGATATTTAAACACCTTTTAAGTGATGTTGAGAAAGAGGCATGGATTTCTTCCAGAGAAGCTGTAAACAATTTTTTTGGGAAACAAACGAGCTGAAAACTATGAGGACCTTGTTACAAATGTGCTGTCATCTTATCACAAAATGGGATGCCACATGTCTGCTAAATTACACTTTTTACAATTCCATCTGAATTGTCTTCCTGAAAGTTGTGGGGAAGTAAGCGATGAACATGGTGAATGTTTCTAACAACAAATAGTAATGGAGAAACATTACCACGAAAAGTGGAGTGCAAGAATGCTTGCTGACTCTGCTGAACACTTATCAGGGATGCTGCTCAACTCCTCTACAAGAGGGAAGCAAAGAGAAAGCATATTTAATAAAGGTAAACAATCATGAATATGTTTTAGAGGACATCAAACAGATCTTCATAGAAAAAATTACTGTCATACTTTTTTTTACTATTGTTCTCAAAGCAGATCCAATCTAGCATTCTTCTTGTCATATTCTTGTTCAGCATAGTATAATCGTTAAGAAAAGTGAGGTTTCGTTCATGTTGCAAACAAAAAGTTAAAATTTGTTGTCCAGTGTAATCAAAATTATGCATCACTGTTATAGCATAACATTTAATGATTAGTACTACTGAGCTGCCATAATGACAAGTATAATTCATTTGTTTCACACAGACAAGGTTGTAAATGAACAATGGGTCATGGACTCTTATCCTTAGGACAACATAGACATATTTGAGCTTAAAACCTCAGGATATTCACAGAAGTAGCAGTGAGTTGGAAAGTGACACAATCAAATTTGATGAGGAAAAAATCCCTGCAACAGAGCAAATGTACATTTGATCTACATTTCACAGGTCCTCCATTAGGTTTTCAACAATTGGATAATGATTTTTACAAATGAATTCATCTCTAACTTTACAAGCATGTTCACCAATAAGATATTTCTGGGTGAAAAGTCATTCTTGTTTTGTAGAGCTTGTTCTACAAGAATAAATCTCAAGATCAATGTTGTGGTGTGGCATATGTGCATTTTTTCCAAGGAAGGAATTCTGAGCTTTATCGTTTCCGTTGAAAGAACATTTTATTGATTAAATACATCATTCTGTTAATAATTATTAAACAAGAAAATTGATATGTAAATGTGAGCTTAATCCCCTGAAAAAAGTTTGATCAATTTTATGTCTTTGCCATGAACATTTGGAGCCCCTTGATAAAGATCTTAAGTGCGCAATGTTAATTCCTTTAAGAATTTCATACTCTTAACAGGTGTGTTATCTCTGCATGTGCCTGAGTTATTGTTACATATGTAATAGTACACAATATGACAATATGAGTGGAAATGTTAGGCCAGAGTGCCAACATTCTATGTGAATGCAAGTTTTTTCTACTCACATCTTGGTTTATATGCGTTTGTCTTCAGAATGTTATGTTGCCATTTCTTCTTGAAAATGTTCAATGTTCTTTTATTCAGACAGAAGTGCATTGGAAACAAGATTTAAAACAAATGTTAAACTGCAACACGTATATTTATATCTAGTTAGTAAAGTTAATTGGATTTACTGACACTTATTAAAAATTGCACATGTTTTGAGAGCTCATTTACTCTCATTCTCAACCTGAATGCCGACTGCTGGAACATTGTGTTGTGCTGGAGAGTGCAATGCTGTCATCCTCCGATGTCGTTTCCAGGAATTTTTTGGTGAGGTTGTCACTTTGGGGTAATTCGTAGTTGAAGACTCAATCTTTCAGAATGAATATAAATATAAAGAATGTAAATGATAGTAAAGATCAAATCTCCAACTTCGAGTTATCCCAAAGTGACAATCTCGCCAAGAAATTCCTGGAAAAGACACCAGAGGACGACAACATTGCAATTTCCAATGTGACACCACCATACTATCTAGATCTTATTGCATAATATTGCTTAACAGTGTAAGCAAAATCTTCCTACAAAGTATTTTGCATGTATTTATACTTTAGGAGTTTGAATGCTTAGAGTACTCAACAATTAAACCTTCACAAATAATATGATGTTTAGCCAGTTGTGATAGCTTCAGAATTGTACATTCTATAACAGTTTTACTGAGAACTTGCACACAAACACTAAATCTGAAGAACTAAATCAGTTCAGGGTAACTTGCAGTGTACTTAAATTCCTCCTCTGAGATGATTCATCTAGTGTGTGAAAAGTTCCATCCAATAAAGATTGTGTCACAATGTTACAGCTCACCTTTTGTGTTCTGTGCAAAAATTTCCTTTTTCCTGTGCATTATACTTACTGCTGGAACTCGTGGATGATATTTAAGCTCATGTGGTGCTAGATTTAACAGATTTGGACTTGGAGGGTCCAACTCAGACCAGTAATGGTACTACAGCTCCACCACATTAATAAAAATTGTGCCCAATATGTGAACTACAAGGAAGAGAGGCAAATGGGTGGAAGGGGGGAAATATGAGGATAGAATCAGGTTAGTTTCAACTTCCTTCTGTTCATGAAATAAAGTGTACTGTCTCTCGTCTTCCATGTTCACCCCACCTTCCTGCTGTAAAAGTGCCATGCCTTCCCCTTACAGGATTGGGAGTTAATGTAGTCAAACTGTAGCTTTTGAAGGATTGCTTTCAGTTAACCCTGGGAAAGATGTAACCCTGTTTCCTTCTATACTCGATCCGACCTTAAATTGTGTATGGATGTCAACATTACACTGCAGCACAACTTTTAGAGCAAGTGAAATAGTGAAGCATGATTGGAAATAGTTTGTTACTTCTATCGCTTATTTGATACATTCAAGTAATGAATGCAGTGAATAAATACTGTAATTCAACTTCCAAAACATTTAAACATGAGCATAAATGTTTTATTTCCATTTGTCACGTGGTACTCGGTACTTCTCCGATTGTGTTGTTTATTGCACTGAAGCGATGCTCTGACACCCGATCTATTAGTATTGCATGTTCATATGTGCAGTCAGTAAGGTGGAGTGCATGGTTCCTCAGAGTTATATACAGAAACATTAAAGCAGAGGACTCTGAAAAGTGTGAAGACTATTGCACTAAATGTGTTTAGCTATTTCTTTCAATTTTATGACATCCTGGCTGTGAAATACTTAATCAAATTGACATCTGAAGCAACTGGTGTATCTGTGAACACTATTTCAAATGTGAGAACAGAAATAGAAACAAACAGGAACTGTAAAATCCTTTAAAAAATGGGAAAGGCCATCTACTGTTTTAGGGCAAGTAGATGTTTTGTTAAAAGAGCTATTCGTTTTGAAGTGCATAGTTTATTTTTAAACAATGAGGTGCTTTCTTTAGTGAACAGATCTTCCAAATGTTAAGAAAACTACTTCTACACTTTGAAGAAAGACATTGGGTTTGAGTTTGCAAAAAGAAACAAACATTTATGTGATAATTGGTTGGGGAGACATTGTAGTGTGCAGAAGGCATTACCTGAAATCTGAGGATACGTGCCTCTGACATCTCAGATTAGCATAAGTTTTTACTCACAAAATTGTATTTCATAATATTTCTTAACTACTTTCTTTAATTAGTTTATGCAGTAAGTATGAGCCAAGTGCAATTCTGCTGCAATGAAAGATATGACAATTGCGATTAGTGAGACGTAAACAGCAGTGCGCAGAGAACGTTAACACGTGTTCATTGGCGGAGTGATACAACCACAATGTTTATTGCGTCCCCACTTTAAGCTTGGAGTGATTATAAATGTGTATAGCAGATAATCTTGCCACATGTGGGATAACTTTCTATTAGTTCTGACACACACTGAATCATTTTTAAGTTTACTTCACACAAAGAAGAAATGCCTTGTTTGTGAAGTGCAATGCAAACTTGAGCGTTTATGGATTTATAGATTACTTCTCAAAGAAACACAATATGAGTGACATGGTTGGATAACTAACTTAAAATCAGAAAGGGAGTGGCAAAAGCTAATGATTCCTACAGTTTAGGCGTATTTTCTATCACGTGTAAATGGGTATCACATGAACTGTTCCCTGCCTCTGTAGTGTGGTGGTAGCATGTCTGCCTCACGCCCAAGAGGTTGCGAGTTCGAATCTCACTTAGGGTGAGTTATCCGGATAAGGTTTTTTCAGAGTTTTCCCTTGTCTTGAGAAGACAAATGTCAGGTAAATTAAAGCTCTATGGACCTCGAGCTCATTTGAGCATCATTTTGCATTTCATTCATTCAACGTCTGATATGACACTGCATTAGGGGACTTGGAGGGGGAGTGTGAACTGTTAAACTCTAACCACTACCAGAGCTTCACAAACCAGCTGATGTGGCAGTATATTTTTACTATTTGTTTAATTACATTTCAATGTTGATTTCAGGGACTTGCAACTAAAACATCCACTTAATTTTGAATATCTGACCCTTTCATGGTACATGGATTATACCAGCCAATTTCGGCATAAGTCTGTATATGATTAAAGAAAAAACTAACATCCGAGTTCCAGTTAAAATGATTAGAGAGCTTTTAGAAATACATTGTGTGTGACATATTTTTAATGAACCACATAATTTAAGGAGATGTTAATGATATTCATTGTTGAGGTATGTACTCTTACTTTTTAAAGCAATTATGAGCTAAATGTAAATCATGGTGTACAGAATAGCTTTTTGCAATTGTTGAAAATGCAGGAAGACGTAAGGAAAAATGTCTTGCTGATGACTGCTAATATGGTGGATAATTCTGCTTAATCCAATTGTTGCTGTAATCAACAAAATTGTTTCATTCCGTATGTTTCAATGACAGGGAGGATGGTAAAGATGGCCTGAAGTTCTACACTGATGCTAACTACTTCTTTGATTTATGGAGGCAAGAGATGCTCAAGGACACAGAAAGAATGATGCATGACAGAGGAAAAAAGGTTGGTATTTCCAGTTATGAAAATCTTAATGTTTGATTTGAATGTTTTGAACATTTATAAAGATGTTCTTTTGCAGTGCATAAGACAAGTAAGGCTTTACCCTATGCTGCTTCTACTGTTGAAATAAGTACATAACCTTGCTGAAGTAGTAGCATAACTAATGGAAGTATTTATTGCTATGCATATTCAGGAATACTTTTGTATTATAATGAATTCTAGCTAATATAATAAATCTTACCTATGACTGAACTTCAGCATTTATTATGGTCTCTTGTTTTTAAGTACATAAGGTATAAATGATGGGCTGCTTTACATTGGTTGCATCCTCTTTGAATTAAGCATCTTAGCGAGTAATAACATTAAACAGAACAATGCAACATTTACATATTCCACGAGAGGGGCTGTCTAGCTTTTGCCTGAAACAGTTACTTGAACTATAAAACGATAATGGCAAAGACATCATTGTTTAAGCTTAGACTCCAATTGTTCAGTCTCTTATCAGTCTTATTGTTTGATATCATTGTGTCAGTCTTGAAGAGCTTATTTAGAAGGCATAAGTTAGCAAAATGATGGAAACCTTTAGTTCACTGGGTAACAGAGAAATTGCTTTAAAAATGAAATAAATTAGTGCCAGGCACTTGCAGAACTTTGGCTTGTTTGTGGTTAATGGGTTGTGAGGCTGGCATGAGTCACCTGTATACAGCTGTCATTGCAGGCAAATGATGTTGGGTGTACACGAGTACAGGCAATGAGTGATACAAAGCAGAACTAGAAGTTGTGGCTAAGAGGGTAAGTGTGGCTGAAAGAGATTCAGTTCTCAGTCACCCACACCACTCCCCTTACCCACAACTTCTTTGTACTTCTACTTCCACTTCTGCTTTGTACAGTTCGTAGCTTGCTCTAGCTGCTAGATAGTTGAACATTCCTGACTGTACAAGAACTGAAATATTGAAATTGTTTCTCTCTCTTGTGGTATATACAGCTCTGCTGAACAATCCATCTGAATGATATTTATTGTTTGCATTCTAATTATATCACTAAGAGCAATACTAAAAGTTAAGCTTTACCTGAACATTGTATTTCATTGTAACATTCTTCAGCAGATGCTAAATCTTTCCTAGTGGTTTTGGAGGGGATTGGCTTTGCAGTGATATGTACTTAAGTTACAATATTGTGTGGTGCTAAATCAAAATTCACTGTGTTGTCTTAATTTCTCAACATGTGAATGTTCCCCTAAGTATCTAATTCTGTTGGTATCTGACAGATTTTAAGAGGATTATGTTTTGTGTTATTTCACAGTTGGCTTATCAGAAGTGGTAGCAATGGCAGGTTTGGTTGTCTGTATTTTAGAGCTCTTAGATGTTCTTTGAATCTTCTTTCTAGATTCCTCTTTGGTTTCTGCTATATATAGTTTGTTGTAATCTGCAAAGTTTATTGTGTAAATGCAGGACTTCTGGTGTTCTGGGATGGTATATTTTGGGTTGGTACATGGTATGTTTTGTAGGCTGAATTACTTCCTGGAGTTAAATTGAGTTTTTTTTAATTTTTTCAAGTTAGTTTTTTTTTTTTTAAATTTGTGATGTAGCTGTGGATAGACGTTTTCTTGAAGTTGAGCTTGTCTTTTGTTTGACATTTTGTGCTGTCTGTGACCTGTTTTTGCTGTTTGAACTTATAATTTTCTTGTTAATTAGTTGTGAGCTTATTCCAGTTTTTATTGCTGTGGATATTGTGTCCATATACTCAAACTTATATCCTTGTTTTAGTGGTGTGAAGGCTAGTCTGTGGGGTAGACTGTTTAATGCTGCATGTTTTTATGTTACAGGATTGTAACTGTTGCATTTTACATAATTCTCTTCCTGGGTTGGTTTATGGTGAATTCCAAAGTTTACGTGATTGTGCTCTCTGATTATTTTCAAGCCTAGGAAAGGTAAATAGTTATTTTTTCTATTTCCATAGTTAATTAGACTGATTCTTGTTGGATGTTCAGTAGTTTCAAAGCATCTGGTATGAAATGTTTGAAAATCACAGCTAAAATGTCATCTACATATTTATGCCAAGTTTTGAAACTGTGGGAATGCTGTGGTTATGTGTGCTTTTCAAAATAGCTCATGCAAAAATCTGCAAGGAATGGTGATGGCTCCCCAGAATAACTCCAGCATACAAAAAATACTATGCATCAACTAAAAGCATCCCATCCCAGAATACCAGAAGTCCTACATTTACAAAATAAACCATGCAAATTGTAACAAATTATACACAGGAAAAACCGAAAGAAATCTAGAAGCAAGATTAAAGAAACATCCAAGAGCAGTGTATAAATAGACAAATCTGCCATTGCTACCACTTACGGTCAAACAACCATGAAATCACAAAATTAATCCTTGTAAAATCTGCCAGATAAGCAACAGAATTAGACATATGGAAGAGAATCCACATTTTGGAAAACCAAGAGAACATACTGAATTTTGATTGACCAACACACAGTAAGTATACTGTGGGAGTTCATAATGCAAGCATTGACCACATTGAAGCTAACCCTTCCAAAACCACTGGGAAAGATGCCACATCAGTTGCAGAATGCTGACTATGAGGTAAACAAGGTTTGAAATATGTTCAGGTAAATCTTACCTTTTAGTGATGTTTTTAACATTACAATTCTAACACAAAAAGGAAATATAATTCAAGGACATCATGGTTTCTAACTTCTGTATACAATTTCTATTAAGCCAGTGAATTTTACTGGATGTAAAATTCTGTATAGAAAATTTACACTTGGAAGTCCATTGTCTTCTAAGCCAGCTATTTGATTTTGGACTTTTTCGATGTCTTTGTCTCTTTGGGGAATTACCTTTCACTATGCCAGTTAGTTTTGCACACATTCTTTTGATTTTGCTTATGGAGAGTCTGGTTTGCTATTCCTTTGTTACAATTTTTTTCCTGTGTTTGTTGGGAGTTAGGTGGCTAAAATAAATAAATAAATAAAGTAAGAAAACTAATATCTTATCTCCCAAATCCTGTGAAAATCTTTGAGATTCATACTCACAATATGCCACATTATGCCATATGTTCATACATTATGCTTACCTTAAAATTTTGGCCAGTGAAACAAATATAAAATTCAGAGAATATTCTCTAATTACATTGTTGGTGTACAGTAATATGGAAATTTACCTTCACATGGAATAATGTGTGCAACTTGGTGGAAACACCTTTTTCTGTGAATGCAACACACATTCCTCCATTTCTCAGGACATTACAACAAACTGGATACCATCTGTTGCCCCTATTTTGTTACATTTCAGTTAATAGATCAGGTATAAACTCGTGGTGTCATTTTATAGTGTTGAAAGATATTAATATTGGACTATATTCTGCAAAAAACACATCCTTTTAAAGTTTCAAAATCTACTGTGGCTAATCTGTTATTATTTCATCTCTGTAATGCATTATTTGTTGCAATCGTGTTGTAATAAGGTTTTCAAAATTTAAGATTTTAAATATTAAATAACCCCCAAGGGGCCTACTACAGTAGGTATGGGTTTGGCACACCCGGTGACCCAAGCTGCTCACCATCATTTCACCCCTTTCATTCCCATCAACTGTTGCCAAGCTGTAGCTGCTTATGTTGCTACTATTCATCATCCTCTTCCTCTTCTAGGTTTATTCTGATTATTAGTTTGTAAGGTCTTAGGTTTATTAACTCCTGTCTCACCAACAGGGATCTTTTCTATCTCCGTGGTCCTGTCCCACAGTTCAGTGCAGCCCCTGAGATGTGTGCTCTTCGGAGGTTTCAGTAGCGAAGGCTGGGCAGACTCTTCACACTGCCCCATGTGCAGCCTTAGGTGCGGAGCCCGTCCACACCATTATGTACACCCACGTAGCTCTCTTAGGGGCTGGCCTGTGTTAATTCCCCGACGGCTGTGTACCGTTGGGTTAGTATCACTGGCCAGACATGTTACTGCTGATGGAACCCCTGTGCAATCAACCACAAGTTCCCTGAATTCACGTTGACTCCATTGGGGCAGCATGGCTTAATGTAGGGAGCCATACAGTTTACCTTTGTGGACAAGCAGTGGAGATCTGAGGGTAGTCCCTGTGAAGTATGTTTTGAGATCAGCCATGGAGAGGTCTCCATGGCAGCACAGACTGTAAAGATTTGGTGTCTTTTCTCTTTGAACCCTGGATGGCAGGCTGACACCAATGGTTCCAGATGGAAGTCCAATTCAAAATGCATCCACGCAAAATCCCTTTCACAGACCCTTTTCGAGTTGTGACCTTGGCATGTGAAAGAAAAGCGATACAGGACCTGAACCCATCCTACATTAAACGAGAAGTGGACAGGATATGTGGCCCTGTAAAGAATGTGAGTAGGCTACGAGATGGTATGCTATTGATAAAGATGAATAATGCAGACCAGTCTCAGAAAGTTTTGGCAGCTAGTTAGTTGGTGTCCTACCCTATCTGGGTAGCCCCACACAAATCTTTAAACTCATGGTGGGCAGTTGCCACCACCTCCAGTCTGGACGGTCTTTCGCCATCTCACATGTTACTTCAGAAGACTTCAGGCTTGAAGTACGGAGAGCAGTGCTGTCATGCTGGCACGAAGAGTGGTCAACTCTCTGCGGTAATAAGCTTAGAGAAGTGAAAGAACTTCCGATAAACGGAGTAACTTTCTGTCGCATATCTCACCGCGAGGAGGTTAGCTTGGCTCGGTTGCGAATAGGCCGCTGCAATTTTTCGCATGGTTACCTGTTTAAAAGGGACTCCGCCCCTCTATGTTTGCTGTGTGACAACCTTTTATCAGTCCGTCACGTGCTGCTGGAGTGTTCCTCTCTGGTGCACCTTCGAGATTCTCTGCAGCTGCCTGTCGTACTTGCAGATGTCTTGGTGGATGACAAAACAGTGGTTGATAGGGTTTTCAAGTTTTTAGCAGAGTGTAATAGCGGTTTAAGGGTTTAAAACTTTAGATATCTCTTTTTGAGATATTTATCACCTTGTTTTATATCTGGCTATTGCCTCTGTTTTTTACATTTATGTGTATATTTTCTTTGTTACAAGTAATTTTATTTTTGATTCAAATTTATATCTGGCTATTGCCATGAATTTTTTAACGGCACTGATGACCACAAAGTTGAGCGCCCTTAAACCCACAAGCCAACCAACGACAGTCTTTCAAACAAGAAGATAATCAGCCTTTCAGACGAACGTGTCTCAAGCGTACCGTCTCACTCGCAAGCAGGATGGTCAAGGATACCCTAAGCAGACAATCTTTCTCACCTTCAAGGGTACTCAATTGCCAGAATGCATAATTTGCAAATATGAATAAGCTGCAGTATGGCAGTATGTTCTGAACCCTATGCACTGCTTCCAATGCCAGAAGTTAGGGCATACTAAGATGTCATGTAACCATCCTGTTATTTGTGAACGTTGTGGCTTACCTGCACATGAGGGCATGGCATGTCAACTGTGGAGGGAGTCATCCTGCTAGCTGCAACAGTGTCTGAAGTATATAGATGAGATGTGCATACAGGAGCTGTGCATCAAAGAACACCTTACCTTCCCCAAATTGTGTCGGTACTTCGAGCAATTGAAACCAGCTACCACCCTTGGTTATGCGTCAGCAGTCCACCGCACTCCTGTAAACACTGCTGCCATACAACACATTCCCGCAGCAGATTTTGCAACACAGGACTTCCCAGTGAGTACCTCTCCACCAAATAGTGCTGCACCTGCAACAGTGACTACATCATAAGCCGTGCAGACGAGGCCAGCCTGTTGACAAGCATCATTCTAGGCCTATTGTTCGTGCCAGCAGTTGCTCATCCTTGATACAGTTCCGCGAGCTGCAGGACATCTTCCGACTCCTGTACATTAGAGGAGTCACCAGAGGATGGCAAGTTCCCCACCCCCTGTCCAAAGTCAGTTAAGGTGAAGAAGAAAAAGATGAAGACCAACCACTAATCTTTGCACCGGCTTTTGGTTCTCCCCTATGAAAACACAGTGCATTATTTTCATAGGTTCGTGGTGTACACTTTTCTCCTGACCTTTATTTGTGTGGCACATGTCTGCTGTTTGTTCCGCAACTATAGTTCTTGGGCCTTCACCTCAACAGTAAACTCACATGGGAGCACCATATTCATTATCTTCGTGCTTCCTGCTATCGTATGATTTGAATACTCCAGATTTTTTCTGGGGCATCTTGGGGTGGCGATCGCATCGTAATGTTGAGGTTATATCACTCATTGGTGTGGTCCAAACTTGATTACAGCTGTTTTATTTATGGCACAGCATCCGCCTCTAAACTTGACCTTTTAAACACAATTCATCATACTGGTATCCGTCTTGCTACTGGAGCTTTCCATACTAGCCAAGTTGAGTGTCTGTATTGTGATTTCTGGCAAACCCCCACTGTCTGTCCGATGCTCGCTTTTGCTTTGTGTATACCTGGCACAGTTGCCAGCTCACCTGGGTCATCCGTCATTTCAGTCTGTATTGCATCCAGACCTCACCCACCGTTATATATAAAATAGCTCTATATCATGCTCCAGCGGTATTTAGTTTTGCGAACTGTTGGCTGCACATTCTCCCCGAATGCCTGCTATAGAACAGTATTGCCATGGCCGATTTCCTCCTTGGCAACTCCAGCGTGCTCAACTTGACTTGGAGCTTTCAGGCAGTGCTAAGGTGTATTGTCAACTATTCACTGAGATCGTGGGACATTACCAGAATTACTTTCCAGTATTTACTGATGGCTCCCAGTTGGGTGGTGCAACAGAATGTAGTTTTGTGTACAATGATGAGGCTTACAAGTATTGCCTTCTGGATGCCTGTTCTGTGTTTACCGCTGAGCTGTTTGCCATATTTTATTTCTTACGTTTTATCTCCCAATCAGGTCTTGGAAATTTTATCATTTGCTCTGACTCTCTGAACGCTCTTCAGGTCCTGCAGCAGTGTCTCGGCACTTCAGCATTCATAGTTAGGGGTGATGATTTTTCGCATTAGCGATAAATTGCACATTGCATATAAAAAGGCTATACTTGCATATTTACATTATTAATGATCAATTAATTCACTTTAAACGTGTTTTGAATATGCATTGAAATGTGAAATCCACCTTAAATGCTAAATGAGTATCAAAATGCATTATAAATACAAAATGGACTTGTTTTTTTAAAGAAAAATGTATTTTACGCGTTTTAGTGATAATACTAACAAGTTTCCTTCCACAAATATTGCATTCATGTGACACTGAAAAGCTTGGTCGCAGGTAGGAAATTGAAGAAATAGCAGGGCTTCAACCTCACCCATGCCATCCATTAAAACGGTTTATCTCAGCCCAAGCCTATTGTCTGTGTGTCATAGAAAATTCCAGGTTTTAAGTTTAAAATTACATCCACAATACACAATAAGTATTTATCTACGTTAAAGGATTTTTTCAGTCCCTGGATGAGAATTCTTTTACTAGTAGTTCTTCACTTGTGTTGGATATATTTGATGATAAAAATCAGTATATTGAAGTCCAGTGTCAGGCTAAATTTGTCGACTAGGTTTTGGTTACAATTAGTAGGTTAATCACTTGTCTGGAAGGCTGCTCTTATCCCTTTGCTCATTTAATATGGGACGAACTCTCATCTTTAATCACACTACTCAAAAAACATGCTGCAGGTTGGTTACCTACAGAAATGCTTAACTTCATGGGTACCTTACAAAATAAAAATGTAGCAGAAAAAATGAAAAAAAAAAAAAAAGTATGTAATGCATGGAAAAGTGTAGCAAAAAACTGAGTTCTCACACAACAGAGAATTCTAAAAATATTTTGTATCAAGAAACTGGTAAACTTCTTAATCCCACAATTGCTGGTCAGGTGTATAGATTGGATTTAGAAAGTTGCTGTCAGAGCAAAAGTAAGATACCATTTTTCCACCATATTAATACAGAGAGCTTTGTTGAGGGATATGAATATTTCCATAGTCAACTTGTTCAAAACACTCAAAATGATGAAGATTTGGCTGTGCAGCTCAAATATCCAGAATTTTCTCAGGCTGCTGTGCAGTGTATCTGGGCTCCTAATAACTGTGTAGATGCTGAAGATTTTTTAGTAAATACAATTTAATTGTAACAGATAAAAGAACAAGAATGACAGAACGTAATGTAGAGATATGTTCTATGATCTCTCTTGGCAGTTAGATTTTGGAACACAGTGTAAAAGCAGCAAATACAGAAATGCATATGCCATTTGGTTTAGTTTCTACCATGAGATAAAAATTTGATTATTTCTGCTTAATTATTTTTAATTTATATATTTTATACCTATTCAATGCAGTAAGTGGATCAATCAATCATACATATCTTTATTTTGCCTTATACTATTTTTTATTTATTGTATCAATGTAATTGATAATTATATTTAGTGAGATTTCATTATATTTGTTGTATTGTATTGCATTAAGGCAGTATTTACTTACAGTTATGAATTTATACTAAATTTATGTTTTTAAAATGGCCCACTTACCTGGGTTAACCTAAAATATATATTTTCCGTAAAATGGTACAAAACACTATATAAGAAATGTGAAAATGCTATAAAGTGCTAAATAGTAAAATCAACATGCTAAAAATCACCATCCCTATTCATAGTTAAAATACAGACACTCATCTCACAGTTACTGTCTCACAGAGAGCAGTTTGTTTTTACATGGACCCCAGGCCATGTGGGCATTCACGGTAACGAGGAGGTGGATGCGGCTGCTAAGTCTGCATGTCATCCACTGGAGGTATCGACCCAAACTCTGCCTTATGTTGATGTGCAGCAGTACTTCTGTCACCGTCTTTGTCGATCTGTCAGTAATGGGTAGCCCTAGTTGGCACTCAACTGTGGACAATTAAGGGCAACGTACAACTCTGGAAGATGTTCTGCAGGAATTCCAGGCGGGCAGAAGTTATTCTTACCCACCTGAGGATAGGTCACATACATACCACACACATCTATATTTTGCTTGGTGACCTGGTACCTGTCTGTACGGTGTGCAGCACATAACTCTCTGTGTCACATGTGCTGCTTGATTGTCCACAATACACTTGTGAGCACCAGTCCCTTGCCTGGGCATTACACTGCGCTCCCTGTCGGTCTGGGTGGCTCAGTTGGTTAGACGCTGGCCTACTGATCCCAAGGTCGCGGGTTCAAATCCGGCCCAGACCGATGGTTTTTAAGTGTGCTTAAAAACGACAGCTCCATGTCAGTAGATTTACTGGCATGTTAAAGAACTCCTGCGGGACAAAATTCCGGCACACCGGCGACGCTGATGTGATCCTGGCAATTGACAGCGTCGTTAAAGAACAAAATAATTAATTTCACTGCGCTCCCTTCTTGGCAATGACCTCGTACCTATAGATTAGGTGCTATGGTTTAAATCCAACATTGGTTTTGGGAAGCAAATTTAACTTGTATTTTATCTTTGGGAGCATTGTGGACTTTTAGTGCGTGATGTTTTTATTTACGTTTTAACTTTCTTGGCGTTCTAACTATGGTGTCTCTGTTTCACTGTTTGACCCTTTTAACTGTTGTTACCTTACACATTTTGACTTTAACCTAACACGCTGGGGCTATGGTTTAGCATTTTCACTTTTTAATGTTTTGGCGTTTTCACTTTTTACTGTTTTAAGCTTCCCTTTTTACCATTTTACATGCTTTCACCTTCACTTTTAAGGTTTTAACTGTTTTTCATTTTCATTTTGCTTTTAACCTCATCCATTTGGGAGTGTTTTAGACCTTACCCTTTAACTTCGGGCCCTAATGACGTAGCTGTTGACAGGCCCTTAAACTATACTCAATCACACTCGCTCACTCACTACATAAAAATAAATATGTAACAAAATTATATAAAATCACTTAGTCCAAAGCAGGCACTCTTGCATAAACATTGCAATAAATTTATGAGTGGTGACTATAAAATGTGCACTACCTAAAGAACAGCCTATAATGCCAAGATCAGAAGAAAACAGGTATTACAGTTTCTGACAAGAAAATAGACAGTTGAAAATGCACATGCCTTACCAGAAAAAGGACTTGAGGCACTATATAAAGACCATTCTGGTACATAGTATGTGAATGTTTTGTATAAGGGTACAATTATAGAAGAGGAAACTTAAACAAGTTTTAATGAGTGGCTTTAAATAAATTCAGAAATATTGTTACAGGAGTTACATTTTAATATCCATCCCGTACAGGACATACCATTTGAAATCTGAAAGCAAAGGCAAGCAAACTTGCAGGTTGGTTGGGTCGCCGTCCCCTATTAATAAAGGTGCCTAAGGAAAGCATATTTATTAAATATCAGCATCCAAAACCCAGTGGTTTATCATATTGAACAATACATTTAGCACAATAATTCTTTTGTACTAAAAAGTGCTCATAGCTCTGGAACCCTTTATTTCAGAATATAGTACCAAATCTCATTTTATAGATGGAGGTCGTTATTTTGTTACAGCATATAATTATTTTTATAATAGTTGCAGAAAACTTCAGGAAGTTTTTATTAAACTACAGTATGTGCCAAAAAATACAGTACTGTAAAATTATGTTACTGTTATTGTTCTTATTTAGTTATTGGGATGATAATGTGAATGTTCAAAATGTGCTCCATTATGCCGTAGACAGTGTTCATAACAATCATGCAGATTTTGAAACATATTCTGGAACTTAGGTTGCTTCAGAGTCTTCAAAAAGGAGGTGATCTTCTGATGTAATGCATGCACAGTTTTGGGTAGATTTGGACAGCTGAAAACCTTCACGTTTAACATTGGTTAATCATCCTTAGTGAAATATGGACCCAGCACATCATTTCCTGTTACTGCACACCAAATTGTCTTACGCACTCTATGTAGTGGTTTCTGGACGATAATGTCTGGCCTCTCAAAACCAAGAAAGCAAGTTGTTTGGCAATTGATAAAACCAAGTGAAGGTGATTTTCATCGGAGAACCACACGTTGAGAAAAAAAATTTGGATCCTTGTATACCGCTGCGAAAAACCGTGCACAATATTCAATTCGGAGGTGCCTATGTTTCTCTGTCAATCGTTATCCAACCTGTATGCGGTACGGAAATCCACCTATGAGTTCAAACAATCGTCGAAGAGACGTATTGCTAATGTTTAATTTGAGGCCTCTTTGTCAAAGACTTCACTTTGGTGACTGCATGTCCATGATTTTCATTTCTGGACACAATTACTGCCACAGATTATACCAGATGATCGACTCTGTGTTATTGGGTGATGTCACAAATGGCGCTAATGTCAGATGTTTCGACCGGTTCTTTTGCGAACTAACGCTTCCGGCGGTAATGCCGTACGCCTCTATATCGACTGAGCTGCGCTATGCCACCTCCTCCACTCCTCTTTGCCAGCATCACATGCCAATTTTCTTTTGTAGTCACAATTCCTGCACTCGTGAATAGTTTACAGCACTTTTCGAATATTAACATCTTAGCCTAATACGCGTTACGTGAGCTATGTGGAAGCCATATGCGGTAAACGATTCTTATCCACGTAGCTGATGTAACGCATATTACGCTAATATGTGAAGTGTGCTGTAAACAATTCATGAGTGCGCGAGATGTGACTTCGAAAGAAGTTCAATTAATTCCTGAATATAAGATCGGCAAGAAGAAGCCACTTCTAAACTTGACATTTTTTTTTATGTATGAATATTTATGTCTTCAATTAATCATAACTTTAGTAACCTGATGGAGAGTGTAATATCACACAAATTGTTTAGCTTATGCAATATATTTTTATTTTCTTTCTGTCAAGAATTTCAAAGCTTGCAGCAATTATAACTACATATTGAGTTAATGGCGGAGGAAAACAGGAAAGGATATCACAAAGTTATGTGTAATGCAATTTTTTTTGTACACAGTAAATTAGTAATAATGTCAAAACAAACTTCTGAAAGATAACCTTAGTGACCAAGAAATAAACAACTAAATAGATTCTAAATGAAAATACACCAACAACTATGTACAAAAAAACCAGCACTATTTCAAAAAGAAAACAAAGAAGTAATGTTAATGCCTATGTTTAATGAGATTTTGAAAAGCAATTACACTTTGATATATACATTATTTTCTGCACAAGTTCACCAAAGAATGTATTAAGAGAAAGACCTGAAATTTGAGATTGTCTCAAATGGCATTCATAGTTTATTTAAACGTTTAAAATTAGTACATGAGACAGTGTCAGCAACCAAGCAGTATGCAAAATATACACAATACATATAACACTATCCAAGGTAGGTGCTGCCAAATCCAATTATGCTCTCCTGAAACAAACAACAGGAAACAGTGCAAATAATTCATCAGTATTTCATATAGTTCATTTCAAAACGATACCAAGTCTCATCGTAATCAAAATTTAGTTTGGTACAATTTCCTACTCTTAGTGTGTATTCTATAGTACTACTGACACATTTTATATCCTTTGCTATCCTTTTTCCTTGTGGGAGTTGGAATGTTGGAGTAAATCTGATTCTTTTTACAAACCTGATCAGTTCAAAACATTAAATTTTAGTTTCTAAGCCTGCTTGATACAACACAGATTTGTTTCTATATTGTTGGTGTGACTTGGCTGCACACTGATTGTTTATTTTGTGTATGTGCCCTGGGTGTTTGAATGTGGCTGAGGGCTAGGATTTTCAGGCATAAAATTTTCTAGCACAGCTTCCTTCAGAAGGGAAGTATCCTGTGTTGTAGATATGCAGCACAAAAAAGAGCTCAAGCCTAATTAAGGAGGCCTCTGAGCAAAATTAAGCAATCTGCCATTCTCAACATAGTATGGGACGCTGAGAACTATATTAGTTAAAGTGCATCCATAAAAAAACTAATTTTTTCTTGTATATATCTCTAACACAAGAATAGCATTGTTGTAATTATACCCCAAACTATTAAATGATCTCGACCAACAACAAACTGTCAAACAGCTATTATACTTCACCTAGTGCAATGTCAAAAAGTATATTTACATTTAAATGAACATAACCTAACACAATGACAAGCATTCTGAATAAATTGAGTAATTAGTGACTGAGCAAGATAAGATTTGTAGCTTTCCTGGCGACGAACATCATTCATCCTGAAGATGGGAGAGATGTACACTCCCGAAACGTTGATGTCTTTTCATCACTATACCTGGCTCGAAGCCCGAGAGCATCTTGAATAGACTGAGCAAGAGTATATTTAAGATCATTAATTACAGTTTTGTGGCTAAAATTCTGTTTCTGGGCCATATGAAAACTGTTTACACCTGTGCTGCAAATATAATTTTAATGCAACACAGAACCAAATACAATTGTAACAGCAGCTCTATGAACATTGAAAAGAAAACTGTTTTCATTGGTCCAATTATATTTCAACATGTTTATATGAATGGCTAAACCGAATGACATCTGGTTTTTTAAGGATACTATAATTTAGCTGGTCCATCACTAACTATAAAACATCCTGATACTTTTAACACATTCTCTCTTCATTCTCAGCAACTATTGTATGTTCATTACTCAGTAACAAAGATCAAAACTTTTCTAATTTTGTAAATGCAGCATTGTAGTATCACTTATTTACCATAAACTTGTTTCTTTATTTCAATATTTTTACTTATGCTGATGTCCACAGTCCAACATTTTGGTCCAAAGCATTGTATACAACTACAGAGCATTGTAGGACATCGAGAGTTGGATACAATTTTGTTGCATACAATTTCTATCCTATTTTTTGTATTCAATCTGTTTGTATACAATGTGATATAGTTGCATCTAATTTTTTCATCAAACAACTTGAAAATAGTCAAATCAGCATCAGTAGCAAAGCAATATGGCAGACTGCGCAAGCAACATGTAGTCAGCTGTTTTATAGGCATGGCTCATGGTTCTTTTAATGTAATGGGTGTTTTAAGAAAATGTTTTAAACTTTTTCTGGAAGATTCAATAACAATTTTTCATGACCATTAACATGTATTGCTAAGGTGACCATTACATAGCTAAATTTCATAAATAATAAGAAACCCAGTTAACAGTATGTTCAAATTTTACATTATGAAATGAGTTCAAATCCCCTGTCCATGTATACCAAGATTAAAACCATTACAATTGTACCTTATCTCTTTCGCACAGTAATAGTTTGTCTCATATTTGTGTCCTGGTGTGTAATATTGCCTTCTGCAGGATGTAAAAGGTTGAGAAATAAAGCTTCGCCAATTTGTAGAAAACTGCCATAATTTTCCAATTCCTCTAACCTCAATTCGTTCTGTAGCAGACACAATATACCCTAGCCTGTGTCCTGTTCTCATGACTGTGCCCACCATCATTTACTTGTAATACATCTTTTCTTCCTACATAGAGTTGAGGAAATATATCCCAAACCTATACTTAATATAGTAATCATTAAATTAATATTTGCTTCTGCCATGTTTATTTTTCACACTTGCTACGTGAACTGTCATTTGTGTTGGACCAAAATTCATCAGTGTGGCAGACACTGTTTCTTTTGTGTACAATTCCATTGGATACAAAAAGTTTGGACCATGGGACCCCCGCTTTAATCTCATATCAATGGTTCTTCAAAGAAATGATACCATGAGCTATGTACCAGTAACGTCACAATATTAAGTTAGTGCAGATTGAAACATTGCTACAACTTATGAAGTGTCAATACCAGACATTTTACCACATCTTTCTTTACTGAAGTTTGAAATTTAAATGATTTCCTTGATAAAACAGCAATATTATTTTACAAAGAACTTTATCTTAGCATGTGATCCTAGGCCATGTCATAATGCTGTACCCACAATATTCAGATTGTATACACTAATCTCTCACAGTAATAAAATTAGAGAAAAGATAATTTACTAAAGATGTAGCAATGAGTCTGCCATTGGGTTATTGCAGCAAAGTGGAAAATGTATTAAATATAACTTACTTCAAATGATAAATGAAGGAAATCTGTGCCATAGTCCTGAAGATGCACTTCTGGAGATGTCGAGCACTGCACTAGTTCATTTTGTAATATGCACAGTTCTGAAATTCAAAGAATGCAAAAGTGAATTTAATATTAAAATGGGAAAGCAAAGACTTTCAATTCCAGTCTTCTAACAACTACATGCCTAAATAGGTTTCCGAATGGACTTTTCTTGCTGACTCATAGTTCATGAACTATCAAGTTACTATGTTACTTATTATTAATGTTATCATTCTAAGCAGAGTAGATTCGAACTACAGCTGATTTGCAAAAAGCAATATTAGTCAATTCCATACCAACACAGTTCTATATTGAAAATAAGTAATGCAGATACATTACAATTCAGGTTATGTCAGGGTATTTAACATTTATGTATTTAATACATGCATCATACTTACCAACAACCTTTTGACAATAGATTCATTTCCTCTTGCTGCCCATACGCTCTAGCACATATTTAAAATCTTGCGGGTTTTACAAATACAAGAATACTCTTCCAGATTTATTTTCGCTTCGCTGCCGTTAATATCACAAAACGTTAACCATATTTCAAATCAAAATCACTTTTAAATTACGTCACTGCGTGTCGCATCACCAACTTACACTCCATTAAATTACGAAACTAGGTCTGTAATTTATGCATCTTTGGGATTGACTCAGTTCGGTCATTTGGTAATTCCTTTTATTGTATGATTTATTCCTTCATTTTATTGTTTTATTCAGAATTTTCTATTAAAATGTTTCATAGTGCGATACTCCCATAATAACGAATATTGGCATCACTGATAGTTGCTCTACCTCCATTGACATCCAGTAAAAAGAGACTTGCAGCGCTCGAAATGTTTGGTTCTCCTCGGAATTTTTTGGAAGCTCGATGCAGAACCGGAAGTGGCTAGTCCAGTCGACAGACTGTGGTTACTGCCCTTCCAAAGCTTCCCTTCCGTTGACACAATATACTGTTGATGCTGGCTTATTAAAGCTTTCGTGATATTCTTCCACTACTAAGTCTAAGCTTGGCCTGCGTTGATAACCCTTTTCGTACGAGCAAAAATAAAATACTTCACTATGAACATGTTTTCCTCCATCGTGAGACCTAGTGTCCCTTCCAATCACAGAGCGCAACGTTTGTTACAGAACTAAGAATACATCGTAGTGATGCAACAACACGTAGATGTACAGGCATGCGCACGATGACTGCACGAAAACCAGTACTGTAATTTTTGGCACATACTGTATTATAAAATTGAGGTGTTGTAATTCTAAAAGTCTTCTGGGCTGATTAGCCGTGGTCTGCTGGAGTAACTTGGTCCAGATGTTTCGTCTACTACTGCGGTGGACATCATCGGTGGCATGGTCGAAGTCTTCTAGGTGAAGTTACAGTTGCGTCTGAGGCGTTGACTGTCTGGGATGCTGTATTTATACACGGGGAGGGGGGGTGTCTTCTCTGATTAGCTCGGGGCTCGCTGAGGCAGTGCGGTTGGTGGGAGGGGCCTAGGCTGCATCTCGGGTGATACAAGATTCTGATTGGTTTGTGTTGCTTGACTGTCTGTGTTGTTTAATGTCATCGATGATGGGGTACCAAGTTTTGTTGAGCTTAAGGGCTTCTTCCTTCCTATTGAAGTTGTTGGAATGCTTATCAATTTCTATGGCTTCGCACTGTAGTCGAGCATGGTAGTGTGAGAGGTTAGATAGAATGCTGGTGTCATGAAACTTGATGACATGCTCCCCCTCCGCTTCTATAGCATGTTCAGCGACCACTGACTTTTCAAATTGTCTAAGACGGCAGCATCTCTTGTGTTCGTTTAGTCTGGTGTTGATACTACGTAGCGTCGTGCCAATATATACTGCACCACACGAGCAGGGGATCCAGTATACGCCACCCGAGGAGAGGGGGTACCTCGGGTCCTTGGCTGAGCGTAGTAAGCTGTTGAGCTTTCTTGTAGGCTTGAAGACTGTCTTGATATTATGGCGTAGCAGGAGGCGTTCAATCCTGTCGGTGACGTTTTGAACATAGGGAAGGGATACAGTGCCTTTGCTCTTAGGTGGAGTCGGCTTAGCAGAGATCGGCTGACGTCTGGGTGGTCGGAAGGCTCTCTTTATTTCTTGTGCAGAATAGCCATTGGCTTGTAAAGCTTGTTCCAGATGGTGCAGCTCTTGTGGCAGTAGATGAGGCTTGCAAATGCGGGAAGCACGGTGTAGAAGAGTTTGAATCATAGCCCGTTTCTGTCTCGGATGGTGGTTGGAGGTTTTGTTGAGATAACGGTCTGTGTGAGTAGGCTTGCGGTATACCATGTGTCCAAGTTTGCCGTTGTCTTTTCTGCTGACCAGCATGTCCAGGAAGGACAGGTGACCGTCCTTTTCTTTTTCCATGGTGAACTGGATGCGTGGATTGAGGCTGTTGAGGTGTTGAAGAAAACCCAGCAGAGGCTGCTCGCCGTGACTCCATATGACGAAAGTGTCATCTATGTAGCGGAACCAAGCAGACGGTTTGTGAGATGTGGTGTTTAGAGCTGTAGCTTCAAAGGATTCCATAAAGAAGTTGACTACTATTGGACTGAGTGGGCTGCCCATGGCCACACCATCGGTTTGTTTGTTATTGTTGTTGTTTTCTAGTGCCCTGCATCTGGCAATGAAGCCATTAGCATTCGTGCTTTCCAATACTTTTGAACTGTAGTTTCTTCTGATCTTAATGTTTCACAGGTCTTCTAGTGTTCTTCATTCATTTCTGCTGGATCGTTACACAGGACACATATTGGTGAGGCTGAGATACCTATTCTGTAGAGATGACTTGCTAAGCAGTCGTGATTTGTCAATAGTCGGAAGGCTGCAACCGCTGTTTTCCTTGGTCTCTGGGGGATTATATCTGGATTGGAAAGTAGTGTAATCCATTTTTTATCTTTGGCATTTGTTTCTATTTCTTGTAGGTATGAATGACAAAAATTTTTAATGATCAAGCGTTTTATTGAGGAATATGAGAAATTGAATTTAGACTTTTGTTTTATTGTTGTGCCTTTCTTTGCAAGTGAGTCTGCAGCTTCGTTCCCCATGACTCCACAGTGTGCTGGAATCCATTGGAGATGAACAGTCTTATTAACTTTTTGGAGTTGTGTTAACATTTTGTAGCATTCTCTAATTTTTGTTGACTTCTTTGTAGTATTTGAACATATTCCCTGAATTGCAGCTTTAGAATCCGAAAGAATTACTGCCTTATTAAATTTATGTAAGGGAAGATTTAATAATTGTCGGAGAGCAATGTGTATAGCCTCTATTTCTCCATCATAATTTGTTGTGTCTCTGCCAACAGAATGATAAAAGGAAAAATGTGAACATGTAACTCCAGCTCCAGTAAGGTTTTCCTTCGAGGATCCATCAGTATATATGTGCAGCCATTCTTCTGTGGGATACCTAGTATTGATTGTTTCCAGAGCTAGAAGTTTTTGTATTTCTTTTGGTGTGTCTGATTTACTTATTTCCTCTATTAATTCCAAACTGAAGGTAGGTTGCAATAATTCCAATGGATTTTCTCTAATAAGTAGATTTTCTCTGGTGTTAGGAATGTTCAATTTGGATTTAATCTGTGTTACCTTTTCTAGGAAACTACTATGAGTTTTAAGGATTGAAGGGGGGAGGTTCTTTTCTGTCCATTTAGAGTTTGGCAGTCGTAACATTTTCTCGTGTTGGAGCAATGCTTGTTCTTCTATTTTTGTTGTTATTGATGGGGTCCGGTTTGTTTGTAGTAATAATGATTTCACTGGAAGTAGGTGGTGGTAAGAACGTGATGAAAGAGAGCTACAATGTCGTCAGGAAAAATTTGCTTCAGTTGTGTTGGCGTCCTTGACGGGGACCATGGTGAAGAGAGAGATAACATCAAAGCCAATGAGTATGTCTTGAGGCTGCAAAGTAAGATTTTGGAGTTTCTGGATGAAGTGTGAAGAGTCCTTTATGTAGGTATCAGTGTTGCCTACATGCGGTTGCAGCAGATTGGCTAGATATTTCGAGATGGAGTTATACAAGAGTCTTGGCAGCACAGTAGGAAAGTTAAAGAGCAAAGAAGCGATGATTTCTGCTTGCGCAGCCCTTCCAGTTGACGAGTCAGACGATATGTTTCCTCCCGATAGAGACGAGTCATGAGTAAGCGTAGGCTTTCATGGCTGGTGTTCGTAACTCTAAAAGTCTTCCGGGCTGATTTGCCATGGTCTGCTGGAATAACTTGGTCCAGACGTTTCGTCCACTAGTGCGGTGGACATCATTGGTGGCGTGGTTGAAGTCTTCTTGGTAAAGGTACAGTTGCGTCTGAGGCGTTGACTGTCTGGGATGCGGTATTTATACGCGGTGGGGTCTTCTCTGATGTACCACTGGCGTGTTGTCAACTGTATTGGATCTCCTACATACAGCATACTACAGAAGAAGCCCTTAAGCTCAACAAAACTTGGTACCCCATCATCAATGACATTAAGCAACACAAGACAGTCAAGCAACACAAACCAATCAGAATCTAGTATCACCCGAGATGCAGCCGAGGCCCCTCCCGATGCAGCTAGGCCCCTTCCACCAACCGCACTGCTTCAGCGAGTCCCGAGCCAATCAGAGAAGACACCCCCCCCCGTGTATAAATACCGCATCCCAGACAGTCAATGCCTCAGACGCAACTGTACCTTCACCAAGAAGACTTCGACCACGCCACCGATGATGTCCACTGCAGTAGTGGACAAAACGTCTGGACCAAGTTACTCCAACAGACCACGGCAAATCAGCCTGGAAGACTCTTTTAGAATTAGGAACACCGGCCGTGAAAACCTACACTTACTCTTGAGGTGTTGTGTCAGAGATAGTCACAAGCCACAAAATCACAATTTTACTGGAGAGTGTTTTAATCTTTTGGAGTAATCCTGAAATCAGAATAATCTAATACATCGCACAAGCTTAATACAGTATGTTCTTATATTTTTTTAAACATTTTAGTAAAGAAAATATCTTCTCTAATCCATTTTTCATTATTTATGTAAAACTGTTAAAGTGTGCTAGCAATTTTAGTTGTGGTTCCTGAGTTTCTCTGTAAGAACATAAATTATTAGATTTTCATTGCTTTATGAGTTTCTTTTCATCAAATATCACAAGAATAAAGTATAAGTATTAAAAATGTTCATCATGTCTTCCTAATCATCTCATCAGCTACAAGGGCATGAAAGGAGGTCTGATTTAGCATTGGGAGATAATCCATGTTGACAGTACATGCTGAAGAGTTTTTCTTTGTTTATTTTCAGGGATTCCTTGTATTTTTCGGGCAAATTGAATGGATGGGAAGGGACAGATATGCCTTTTCTACAAAGGGAACTTCATAATAACTTCCTTGACTGTAGTGTTGAGAAAGCTGAAAGTTGTAAATTGCCATTATTCTCTTGAAACTTGAAGCTCAGAGCGTCTGTGAAATGAACAGGTCTATTATTGTACACTACTTTTTTTAACTATGCTGGCCTGCAAACTTACCACATCCTTGAAATCTTCTCTTTTAATTATAGTGACAATAAAAGGTACTTTAACAGACAATTTGGCTATAACATCAGCTCAGCTATTTGGATCATAAGTGTTTCTGCTTGTTCGGGCACGTAGCCCTATTCGTTTGAAATTACGGTCGCAGGGTAGCTAGTATGACCAACCTGGGGGAGCCCGTGAGTTACTGATTTGAATCTCCTGCATTCTACCAACTGCCTTCTCCAGGGCTACCATTGTCCAGTTTTTGTTCTGTCCTTTACAGTTATCACTTATTATATGGGGATGTTCAGCTTTGGGATCACCTATTTCCAATATTTTAATGAGCTTTCCACTTCATCTGCTCCTCTTCTAGCCTGGTTTTCACTCCAGAGAAACATGTACCCTACGTTTGCGGAACAGTTGTGTATACTTAAGTTGTACATCCAAATCTTTCGGCAATAAAATGCTGCATTTACTACATTTGGGGTTGGTAATGTTTGTTGGAGATCAATTGCAGTAACATGAATATTATTGTCTTTCTTAGCACCTTCAGATAACTTTTATTAATGTTTGCACATGCTTAGCCTTTGCATGATGAATATCCTTGGTTGTTTCTATTGCTTTTATGTCTGATTCAGGCTTTTGTACTTCTTTAGCATCATCCAACTGTTTCTGAAGATAATTACATTTGCCACATGTATCAGTGTGAGGAATTTTGAATCTAATATTAAACTGTGTGTCAAAAATTTCTCTGAACTTCTTTTCACCCACCTTACTGATGTGTTTTGTGTTGCAGTAGTCCACATAAAAGTTTCTGTACAGTTTTGAAACATTTAGGTCAGAATCCAAGTATACTTTATCCGGATTATGAGAATGGGTGTAATGACTGGAATACTTAGGAATGCTCTCCATGAAATCTATCATTCATTGAATACCGTCTTCTTGGTATGCATGAGGGTGATTCTGATGCTTGTTTGTAATAAGAATAGCATTTTTAGAACAATCTGGATCATCCAATGTGGAAGTGAGGGAGGGAGATTTCCTGTGACAATTTCCATATTAACTTAATCATTATTGTGATTTGGCTTTTACTGCGTGTTTGAAGAAACCAGAATGTAAAGACAAACATGCAAAACATTTTAATGGAAACCTCACCTTTCAGATCTTGTTTTGGTGTTGTGCATCCTGCTTTAAGCTGTTTTTGAAGATTTCTTATTTGTCCCAAGTGATTCTGTAGGCCATGTATATTTGAGAAAGCAGTTTTACAAATTTCTATTAACACTCCCTCTGACCGAATGTAATATCTGTAAGACACCTATTTGCTGCTGGTTTCATGTTTCTTTTTCTTTGGGTACCTAAAAGTAAACACAAAATTATTATTCTGGCCCTAAACATTAATACCTTAGTTACTCGGTTACAGTGCAGAGTTAAAGTAGTTTCACTTAATAGGCATATGAACTATCTAACATGAACACTTGCGTTCAAAGTAATATTAGATAATATTATAAAGTTAAACTTCTAAGTTAGTCTCATAAAATGTAATAGGCCTTATGAAGATACTCTTATCATTAATCACAGTGTTTATAAATAAATTAAGTTAATATTTATAATTACTTAACTTCCATAACATTAATCCAAAATATTAGGTAAAGTGCACACAAGAATAGAATATCTTGCCCTTACCTTTTTATATTTTCCATTTTTATTAAACCCATTAGTTATGCGTTTTGGACATCAATATTTCCCAAATGCCAAAATGTGTGAAATATAAATTCCTTGTTCTGAATTTTATCGTAGCAGTTCTAAGAAAATGTAATTTTTTTTCCCATAGAGACAGCTTCAATTGTTCTTTTTGTTTCATCCAAAATGTATGACCTTCCTTCATTTCTCCTCCTTTTGCTTTTAGATTTACACCATGTTTTCTTTGCTGCATTTCTCTTCCTTGATTTTGCAGTTTTACAAGAGCTCATTTCATTACTTCTAGACTTTTGTGTCATTTGAAAAAATTGCAATAGAGATATTCGAATACATTGACATCTACAATAATATATAATGCATAAAATAATTGATATAGCTGAAGTCCATTTGTCTGCCATTTATATAATGTTATTGGTCATAAAGAGCACAATATCTTATCTCCTAAGAAAAAAGTTTATGCTATATGAGGTTAAGTTCACCACTCAGGAATGTTTACTTCTTACCTGTTCATTTTCTGAGTCTAATCCACTTTCAGATTTAGAGGAGAATCCATCAGAAGTCAAGTCACTTTCATCATCACTTCCTACAGATATTCCTGCAAATTCATCACTCTTTGCAGGCGAAAACTCAAGTTTTCTGTTCACTGATGCTATAATGTGTGGCTTGTGATTGTGTCTCAGGGAAAATATGAAGTCCAACGATGGAGAGAACACGACCACCTTATAATTCTGAATACAGCTGACAGAGGGCAGCAGGTTGGGGTTTTTTTTAGAGACATCTGATGGTGGAGTATAAAATTTTAGCAAAAAGTTGATTTGGCTTGAAGTGTGGCTTGTGACTTCTCTGACGTGGTGCCTCAATTGTATGAAACTAAAATATTAGGCTCAGAATAATCCCAGTATTATTATGAGGGGGGCCAGTCATATTGGTAAAAGTGTATTGTTATAGAGTTTGTAGTTATGGCACAAACATGAATAAACACAGGAGTTAATGTTGTATATGCAGAATGTTTGCTGTAATACTTGCTTGGAATGGACACACTGAAGGCAGGCTGATTCAGCAATGTGACAGAATACTAATCTCATTTCATGTTTTTGCCGGCATGACACTGCTCCCTCCTCAGGGCTGGTCGTTGACCAGCCTTTCACTGGCAGCATCTCCCTTGCACACATGGTGGACTAAACCATCAAAACTCTTCCCCAAGAGGCACGATCCTTGGCGTCGCTGTTAGGTAGTGTCCCTTGGTCCGGGTAAGACGATATATGCCATCCTGCTTCGAACTTCTGCAGCAGTGTTGCCGGTCTTGATGGCCCCTCGTCCGGTTACCCTTCTTCTTGATGTGTTGACGGGCCATCCTGTGTATCTGAAAATGGCCCACTGGGTTCCATGGCCGCCAACCTCCCTGGTGCACCTTGCAGCCACCTTGCTTTGGTCCCAGGGACCCGCATGTGGTATTCGTGGTGGACGAAGCGGCGTCAGGGCGGGTTTTCTCCGGGTACTCCGGTTTCCCCCGCCATCTCATTCCACCGGTGCTCCATCTTCATGTATCATCAGTGTCACCGCCTGCGGTGCCGCAGTAGTAAAAGCGGGCGTTAAACACTACAACAACAACAACAACAACCTTGCTTTGGGCAGGTCCAGCAACAACCCCCTTACAACCGGTCAAGTCACGGTCACCGCTGCATTCATGTTCACTCATACTCGGCACGGCTTCTCCCGTATCCTGACGTCTTCGATGATGTCCTCCATTCTTCCATTCATGGCACTGTGTGTCATCTGTTTGGATAGCTCCAATGGTCCCTCCATGTCCCACGCCAAGTCAGTTCTCGCGTGTATCTCATTTGCTTGTACACTTCCCTGCTGGTTGTCCTCCATGGCACATCCCGGTTGGTTATATTCCTGACATGCTCCTCCAGGGGATCCTCGACGACGTCCCTGAACTGTCACTTTGTCTTCCCTGAGACGTACACTTTTGTACTCCTAGACGGGTGCAACTGTCGCCTTGGCCACTAGGTGCTCGCTCCCCAGGTCTGTGCTCTCCTGTCCGCCTCTGGCATCCAGTTCTTTGATGCTTTCGACAACTCTTCCTTCCAGGGTGCCAAAATGCTCTCCGTCGTCCTCCACAACGTCCATACACTGGCAGAGGTCTCCCACCAGTTCGCCGAGTTCTTCCACGTCACCCAGTTTGCCGAGTTCTTCCACGTCTTCCATCACACAGACGAGTTCCCTGTCAATCTTCGCCGATAGCTCCGTCTTCATCATGAACATATCTTCCTTTACACCTTCCATCTTCACTTCGATCTTCTCTATTGCTGAATTTACTCTTGTTAGTTCACTTGCCATCTTGTCCATGCCGGTATTCACGTTCTTCAGTTAGAATTCCTCTCCAGATTTTATTTCCCTAATTTCCGTCTTTTATCCTGTCTCCATCTTGTCCAATCTGGAATTTATTCCTGTCTCCATTTGGGCAAATAATTATTTCATCATTGCCATCATCCTGGTTTCAGAATCTCCCTCCATTGTGGTTCTCACGTTGCAACTTCTAACAACGATGTAACGAAATGGCAATTCAACAAATCCCACTTCTGACACTAGTGTAACAAATGAGAAAACACCGGTTGCTGCTATTCACACTTTATTACCCTCTAGTCAGCGTAGTGCTAACGTTGCACTTAGATCACTTTTGTACAAACTCATAGCAATAGAACAAATGTCGAATTGAATCACAGTAAGGAACTGCAAGATTACAATTCGCACTGAACTGCTACTCTGCACGCATGAATGGAACAACTACTACTACTTCTACGGGCACGAGCAGGTCCTTTATATAGTTCTTTAGACAATGGAAAGGTTCTGGAAGTAGAATGATTGGGAGTAGCTGTGAGAGAGCAGTTCAGACACTGAACCACTACACAATAGCTATGGTTTCCGGCGGCTCTATTGTCCCATTGGCGACCGGGTCTTTCAGGCAGGCCTCCGGCCTGTTCCTGTAGCCAGGCAGAGCTCAGGCCCTGACCAGTATTTCTTTCCAGCCGCATCCAGGCCCACGGCTGGCATGACATAGACACCTCCCAGGGGCCTCCTATGGTATGTGTGGGCTTTGGTGCTCCCACGGTCTCGGGCCGCTTGCTGCCTTTTTACCCCTTCCACCATCACTAACTGTACTATGTGTAGCTGCTTTTGTTGCTACCTTTTATCAGCTTCTTCTTGTTTTTCTCATTTTTCTTCTTGTTCTTCTAGGACTATTATGATTATTAGTTTTTAAGATCTTAGGTTTAGTAACTCCTGTCTCACTAGCAAGGATCTTTTCTATCTCTGTGGTTCTTTCCCATGTTTACAGCAGCCCTATGGGGGTCCCAGGCACAAAGGTCAGGCAGGATCTTTGCACTACCCATATGTGTAACCTCAGGTGCAGAGCCCATTCAGACTGTCATGTACACTCACATAGCTCATTTAGGGCCTGGCATGTGTTTATTCCCCAACGGTTGTGTGCTGTTAGTATCATGGGACCAACCTATTACCACTGATGGAACCCTGGTGTAATCAACCACAAGTCCCCTGAATCCGTGTATGCCTATTGCACAAAGGTATGGCCTAAAGTGGGCAGCCTCAGGCAATTATTCCTGTGGTAGGGGCTTAAAGCAGGAGTGTGTGTGGTGAATAGCTTACACATATGGACAAGCAGCGGAGATTGGAGGATAGCTCCTCTGAAGTATGCTTCGAGTTCAGCCATAGTAGGGGTCTCCGTGATGGCACAGACTGTGAAGACTTGGTGTTTCATCTTTAACCCCTGGATGGTAGGCTCACACGGTTCTGGATGGGGCTCTAATAAAAAAAACATCTGCACAAAACCTTGCTCATAGACACGTTTCTAATTATAATTTTACATTGCAATGGAAAGATGGTGAGGGACCTTAGCCTGTTCTATGTAAAACGAGAGGTTGGCAGGATCTGTGGCCCAGCAAAGAATGCAGCACAACTACACTAGAATATACACTTTTGATTGAGAGGACCATTGCTGACTAGTTCCAAAAGTTACTAAAAACCAGTTTGTTGGGATCCTACCCCATCCAAGTAGCTCCACGCAAATTGCTAAACTGGTGCAAAGGAGCTGTCACCACCTCCAGCCTGGATGATCTATTGAATGAGGAAATAGTCAATTGCCTCTCTGATGAACAAGTGTGTCAGGCTTACTGATTAACAGGAAAGCAGGATGGCAAAGAGTATGGCATGTTTCTCACCTTCAAGGGTACCCATTTGCCTGAATCTTTTCTGTGGCTACAATTGTACTACCATTCGCCAGTATGTCCCAAACCCCATGAACTGTTTTCAGTGCCAGAGGTTCGAACATACTAGGACCTCATACAATAAGCTTGCTGTTTCTGACCATTGTGACTGTGTGAGCTGTGAAGAGTGTCAGTGCCATCCATTTAGCTTAGGACAGTGTCCAAAGTTTATGGATGAGAAGTGTATACAGAAACTACTTGTGAAGGAACACTCGCCTTTCCTGAAGTGTGGTGGCGTTTTCAGCATGTCCCGGCTGCCAATGCTTCGACACAGACTTGCCAATGAGTACTTCTGCATTGTATTGTGCAACACCTGCACCAGCAACTACATCTTCAGTCATACGGACGCAAGCTCCCAAGCCACTCTCGAGCACTAGCCATCCTGTTGCTCCCAACCTAAACCTAGGTCGAGTAGTTGCACGTCCCCAAAGAAGTCCCAGTCTTATTCAGTGAGTCACAGAGAATCTTCTGACCCCCAGAAATCGAAGGAGTCGCAAAAGGATGTAACTTGTACTATCATCGGTCCAAAGTCAGACAAGGTAAAAAGGAGAATAGATGGTCCATTAATTTCTTTCGTACCATGGAAATACTCCAGTGGAATGTTAATGTTGATTTAAAATGTTTTTGGTTTGACTCATATTGATGCCTAATGTCGCTTGAATAAGTTCAGAAGATGTCCATAGATTTTCTTCAGAGTTTTGCTCAAACACCAGCTACATTTTCATTGCTAACAGCAGTTCTTGGGCATCCTTTAGGAAATTCATCACTAAGAAAAAAACCAATTTGTTTTAAATTTGCTGTACCATTTACAAGCTGTTGCCGTAGATGGGGCTTTGCCAAATGCTATTCTAAGCCAATGTTCACTTTGTTTAGGCATTAATGACGACTTAAAATGATAAAAAAAATCATAACCTGGGAATAGTTTGTCAGATCCATTTTTGGGTGAACACTAAAATAGATCTAGATAGCTGAAGTCTCCTACTTGTTCTTGTTCTTTCATTTAAAACTAGTTTTCTTATTTGCATTTCTTTCCTTGCTGGGTCATTACCTTTGTCTCAGATGCAGAAATTTCTAGGTATTAATCGTGTGCTACCTTACTAAATTTAAAGGTGGGTCTTAGTAGGTCTATCTCTGATGTAAGCCATATAGCATGGTCATCAATAAACACATATTACTAAATACAGGTGCACCTACATTTTTCACAGAAGTGGGCACATGGAGTACTCTATAACCAACATCTGTTTCTCCATATTTTCATCATCTTTACACACTTAATTTCCTGTCGTTAAACTATAGACCTACATCCTTTATTAACATACAGCTACATTTTAAAACCAGTATAGCCAACCATTTCGGGTTATACTGGGTTTTCATGACACGTAAACATAAGTCACAATGTAGCATACAGTAAAGGCATTACTAACAGCTGTCTCAAATAGAAGGATGAATGCTGTTATAAAGAATTGGTGTAAGTCTTATGCATAAAATGCCTGCCTGTATAGCATTTTACAAGTCCTTAATGTTGTTGTTGTTTTCTAGTGCCTTGCATCTGGCAATGAAGCCATTAGCATTCGTGCCTTCCAATACTTTTGAACTGTAGTTTCTTCTGATCTTAATGCTTCACAGGTCTTCAAGTGTTCTTCATTCATTTCTGCTGGATCGTTACACAGGACACATATTGGTGAGGCTGAGATACCTATTCTGTAGAGATGACTTGCTAAGCAGTCGTGATTTGTCAATAGTCGGAAGGCTGCAACCGCTGTTTTCCTTGGTCTCTGGGGATTATATCTGGATTGGAAAGTAGTGTAATCCATTTTTTATCTTTGGCATTTGTTTCTATTTCTTGTAGGTATGAATGACAAAAATTTTTAATGATCAAGCGTTTTATTGAGGAATATGAGAAATTGAATTTAGACTTTTGTTTTATTGTTGTGCCTTTCTTTGCAAGTGAGTCTGCAGCTTCGTTCCCCATGACTCCACAGTGTGCTGGAATCCATTGGAGATGAACAGTCTTATTAACTTTTTGGAGTTGTGTTAACATTTTGTAGCATTCTCTAATTTTTGTTGACTTCTTTGTAGTATTTGAACATATTCCCTGAATTGCAGCTTTAGAATCCGAAAGAATTACTGCCTTGTTAAATTTATTTAAGGGAAGATTTAATAATTGTCGGAGAGCAATGTGTATAGCCTCTATTTCTCCATCATAATTTGTTGTGTCTCTGCCAACAGAATGATAAAAGGAAAAATGTGAACATGTAACTCCAGCTCCAGTAAGGTTTTCCTTCGAGGATCCATCAGTATATATGTGCAGCCATTCTTCTGTGGGATACCTAGTATTGATTGTTTCCAGAGCTAGAAGTTTTTGTATTTCTTTTGGTGTGTCTGATTTACTTATTTCCTCTATTAATTCCAAACTGAAGGTAGGTTGCAATAATTCCAATGGATTTTCTCTAATAAGTAGATTTTCTCTGGTGTTAGGAATGTTCAATTTGGATTTAATCTGTGTTACCTTTTCTAGGAAACTACTATGAGTTTTAAGGATTGAAGGGGGGAGGTTATTTTCTGTCCATTTAGAGTTTGGCAGTCGTAACATTTTCTCGTGTTGGAGCAATGCTTGTTCTTCTATTTTTGTTGTTATTGATGGGGTCCGTGTTAAGGCAAGCATGGCATCAATAGGTGTGGATTTAACTGCTCCAGTGATTAGGCGAAGAGCCTGATTTTGTATTTGTTCAAGTTTATTGATGTTAGCATTTGCTGCTGTTATTAAAGCTTCAGAACAGTACAAGAGGTTTGGTTTAATATACATTTTGTATGTTGTGTTAAGGACTCTCCTTGAGCAGCCCCATTTAGCACCAGCTAACCATTTCAGGATTTGCAATTTCTTTGCAACCTTTTCTGAGATGTTTGTTATAAGTTTTTTCCAACTTAGCTTTCTGTCGAAAGTGATGCCTAAGTATTTGGCATCATCAACTGCTTTGAGTGGTTTACCATTATAATTTATGCTAATATTAACTGGTTTGTATTTTAGTGTAAATAATTCATAATTTGTTTTTTCCACATTGATAGTCATGAGGTTTTTGGAGCTCCATTCATGTACTTTGTTTAGGGCTGTTTCTATTCTGTTTTTAATTAATTCAGGTTTTTTTGAAGAGCCTGAAGTCCAAATGACTACATCGTCAGCAAATAAAGCAATTTTGGTTTCTAAAGTTTTTATTATTGATGGAAGGTCATTTATATATATGTTAAAGAGTGTTGTGCTCAGAACAGCACCTTGTGGAAGTCCTCGGTGTGTTTGTTTATATTTGGAAATGTATGTATTATATTTTGTGGCACAAAATCTTTGTGAAATAAACTGAGTTATCCACTTAAGCATGTTACTTTTCACACCTATTGATTGCAACTTCTCAACTAATTTATTTCTCCAGACTGAGTCATATGCTGATTTAAAATCAATGAATACTGCCAAGGTATCCTCCTTTCTATTGAAAGCTTCCTTGATGTCTTGGCTTAGTAGGAGTACATTTTCACTTGTACTATGATTCTGTCTGAAGCCGGTCTGTGAACTATTAATTAAGTTGTAATATTCTAGGAACCAGTTAAGTCTAGATGCCACCATTCTTTCCATCACTTTTGCAATAACACTGGTCAAAGATATTGGTCTGAAACTATTAATATTGTTTGAGGGTTTGTTTTTCTTTAAAATCGGGATGATAATGGCTTTTTTCCAGTCGGAAGGTACAGTCATTCTCCAACACGTGTTATACAGTTTAAGTAGGATTTCTTTTCCTTTCCTGCCAAGGTGTTTAATAAACTCTGGATGGATCTTGTCAGGTCCAGGAAGTATTGGAATTGTTGTGATGAAATTTGCCTAAAGATGTCCCCACCCGGAGATCCGATTGGGGGACAGTTTTAACTCCGGAATGTTTATCTTTAGGACTCATATTCATGTATGTGGCTTTCATGTAACTGTTTTCTTAACGGGCACCAGTTTTACCATGTGGCATTTACATCACCCGACTTAAACCCCCATTTTGCAAGGGGGACCACACCTATCGTTGGTCAACGGGTCCATCGGACCTAGCCGGGAGGACTAAATAGATGATATTTAGATCCACCGACCTTCCCCTCATGTGCCTCTGAGGGACGCTGTTGTGCTGTGATAGGCCAGCACATATGTAAATGACATTTCCTCCATTTTAGATGAAACAGTTATACCGCTGTGATTCGGTCCCCAGAGCCTCGTCTGTTAAAAGCAGGGTGCACCACGGGCAGGATGAGGATGGGAATTGGGTAGGAGAGGCTATAGGAGGCGCATCACTACCCCTTACTACCCCAAAGTCCTTGATGTGAAAACGTTAAAATATATTTTTAATAATGCTTATTCACTGGAGTATTCTAACCTTTCAAAATGTGCTTTTACAATCTATGTTATAGCTGTCGCAAAATTTAAAGGTGGCGGCTCAATACAAAATCCAGTCAAAGGTTTGCCACGCCTTACAGTATTGTGTAGTTAAAGATGTTGTGAAATCAGGCTGTACAGCCGCTGTTATAAATATCATTTGTGTCCACAAAGTGTATTTGTACAACACACAGTGTGGTATTTTCAGCAAATTTTTGGCCAAACTTATTTTCTTTAGAATATACAGGTTTAAATGCATCAGGTGTAACATAAACAAGTAACTGGGTAAATACTGAGGAGTTTAAGAAGTTAATATATACTTATTGAAGTACCGTGTTTCAAGGTTCATCAATAACCCAAATTCGTCTTCTATTTCACGGTGGTGTTTTAAATTTCCTTATGCAAATGCATTGCTGTCTGTATTAATGTAACACTTACACTAAATACTTCTCACATTGATATACAACACTTCACACAATTGTTTGCGCTTCACGCCAAACTCGACTATTGAGAGGAAATAATTTCCATGCCTTTGTCATCACTTTTTGATAACTCCTCCTCACCACTATAGCCACTTGTAGAGCATGTCCAAGGAATCCTTAAACACTTTAGATATTTTTCCGTGATGTAGGTAGTGTTGCCATGTCTGCCGAAGTAAAAGCAGGTGATTTGATTTGGAAACAGCAGAAGAAAACAGTAGATTTTTTAACCAGCAATTTTGCTTAGTGTATACATATTTGATGATGATATTTGCTCCAAAGTTCTTGCATTGTAATTACTGCCACATGCAATGTCAGTATTGCACAATAGCCTCCATTTTGTATCTATTTGTTGGATTTCTTCTGCTTTCACCACATTAGGAAACTGACAAGTAAGTGGTGCAATTGACTGAACTATTTGGATTTTAGCTGGTTTTAGCACTTTCAACATTGTAAGAAGAGGATCCCTTAATGAAAAACGATTTAGTATGTCATGAACTGACTCAACGTGAAAATCAACACAGCGTAATTTGAAAACTTATACATATTTGTCAGGCAAGGATGATTTTGCCAGAGATATTTGAACTGCGGCACCAAAATACATGTTTTCCACAGGAAGAAATACTTTTGGATTCCTGTATTCAACTTTATCCACTTCAGTGGAATTCAAATGTTCAGGTTTAATGTAGCAGTCAAGGATAGTTCACAATGCAGAAACAACAGGTGTGGTATACTATTCATGTATGCAGATGATTATATTAATATTTTGTTTTTGTACACGAGGGAAATGCCTTGCCTGAAAATCTTTTTTGGAAGAGCGAATTATATGATGTTAAGCGTCTAAGAAATGGAAAATACATTGAAAGCAGGGGATTTTGAAGTGTGTTCAGTTTTAGCAGTAGATCAGTAGATTTGCAAGAAAGCAGATCTGCAAAATCAGTAGACCTGGCCACCCTGCATGTAGGTCTCATGTTCGACAGGAGAGGATCAGGGCAGTTAAAACATCCTAGCATACCTTGTAATATGTCTATCTTACTTTGAATATATTTAATTTCTTCCTTGTTGTGTGTCCATTTTCTTTCACAAACCTGGTTGTGATTGGCCTGTAACACTGTGGTGAAGAGGGTATAGAGTTCTGCCACACAATCCTTGTGGCTTCTCTAAGAGAGATTACTTGTAGAGGCACTAGTGAGCTTTGAAATATGTTTGTATCAAAGTTTGCATTGTTTTCAAACCTTTGTTTGAACTGAGTTTGTGATCCTTCGTAACCCCATTTGCAGATCAGTTTCTTTGTTCATCAGTAAGAGCTTTGATTACATCTTTTAAATAGAACATTAATCAGGTAGCAGTGCGATTTAACAAATATTGCAAGTCGATTTCTGCACAAGTTGATGTCAATATGTAAGACTTTAGAAGAGGATAAAGTTTCCTTCCTTCCTTTTTTTTTCCTTTCCTTAAAAATACTTTCAAAAAAGGACACATGGTCTTGTCACTTATTCTTATAGTGTCATATTGCCGTCTTGAGAGATCACCTTCGATAAAGATTGACAAAGCTTTCATTGGTGATACTTGCTTCCTTAGTTTCTGTTTCAGACTAGTCTGTTATTTAGTAGCTCTTTGAGGGGATTTTGTAAAATTCTGTATCACTCTGGCAGCATCTACTTTGCCTGCAGATCTCAATTTCATTTGGATAGCATAGGTTAGTATTTCTGCATCCACTTCAGTATGAAGGTCTTGAATCTTTTGCATTTTGCTTTGGTTGCTTAATTCGATAAATGCCTAGGTCTGCCTGCATGGTAAGCTGAAATTGCACAAGGCATTTCCAGGCTGCTCATGAAAAGGGAGTGCATAAAGAAATTGGAGCAATAAAACGATAAGCAGTCAGTGCTAAACACAGTGAAATAGTTCAATGAAAGCATAAAGCTGCAAGCAATTAAAATGCATTTCTTTTGTGGATTCTGACCACAAATTGCCTGCTTGCCTAATGCTTGTATTTACTAGTGTCCCCTGAATCAGTTTTGTCAATGTATCTGATACTGTAGATTAATACCTCCAAGAATAAACACTGCATGTCTTATCGCCATGACAAATTTTTGTACATCCCCTAGGGCGGATATAGTTAGTAGATTTTAATAAATATAAAACTATAAAATATAAACATAATAATAGTTGTATTATTTCACATTTTAAGTGATAAAGTTGAAATTATAAGCTGTTGAGCCTTTCTAACAAACAATGAGCACGCGGTAATATTACTACAGTACGTGCATTATGAAAAATATTCAAAACATAAAATTTGAATTGCAAAAAATTCTGGCGTATTACGCAAAAACGGATTTCAGTTTTGCAATCAGTGTGAAAATGTGATTCAGAGACGCTAATTCATTTCAAAAAAACAAATTCCATGCAGAACAGTGTTACCTATACTTCCAAGTGCGTCCCAGTACTTTTGTTGATAGTACTGAAAAGAATAATAGTTTACTATATAAAAACCATTGAAACTAGCTGCACTTTCACACCCCTTTTTTTTAATATATTGTCTTTGAATTGTTGTGTAAGGTTTTTATTTCTAAGTTACTGTTATAATAAATACCATTGCTATCTTCCTAAATAGATAATTGCTTTCAATTATTATTTATTTATGCCAACAAGCGTACTGCTGGTGTTTTTAAACACACAAGCTGCGTGTGGGTAGTGCTTTAAGAGGTGAAATCAGGACTGAAAAATTCAATGCCATAGAAGAGGTGAAATCAGGACTGAAAAATTCAATGCCAAAGCCGGGATTTGAATCACAGATCTTCTGCTTATCGAGCGGCTGCTTTAACCACTAAGCTACCATGGTCAACTTGCCAATACAATATCAAATTCCCCAGCTGATTCGTACTTTTTCGTGGTTAGACCTCTCAAAACATTGCCCTCACGTGACTTGTGTGTTTAAAAACACCAGCAGTAAGCTTGTTGGCATAAATTAATAATTACCATCTAAAGGTTTCTTAAACCTGGGACATAAAGTACTTAAAATTGTAAGTTGCCCTTGGGGTATTTATCACTGATGTGAGATTCCCTTGTGGTCTAACTGGGAAAAAGTACGAATTAGCTGGGGAATTTAATGTCCTACTGGCAAGTTTGCCATGGTAGCTTAGTGGTTAAAGCAGCCGCTCGATAAGCAGAAGTTCCTTGTGTCAAACTATCTTTCATGATGCCATGGGAAATCCTGTTTTTGTATTGGAAAGATGTATTGTCATTGAAACAGAATAATTTCTTTGTTGCAAGATATTTATTTGGCATGCACTCCAACATTTGCTTACACTCGCTCATTGAGATTGCACAGAAGATAGAACTACTTACCCATGCTAACACATATCCTGTCTTTAGTAATGTTTTATCCCATAACTTTCATTACCATAATGCCTCTATGCTAACATTTTTGGCTTTAATACCAGACCTAAAATAAGAACAAAAGTTTTTGGCGTCATGCTCTAGATCTACTTCGGTTTAAAGCTGTACCAAGCTTATCCCAAATGCTTTTTGTTTTCTTTTTCTTTCCTTTTTGGTTTTTGTATCCCCCAAAGCTAATTTTGCTTCAAATAACTTAACTTTGTATATAGTTGATAATTATTCTTTCATTTTGGCCATACATAGGCACTAAAACACAAAGTTGAATTAAGTTGGAACAGACACCCGGAATAGGCCACAGATGATTGGTTCTCTGTGTCAATGCTCGTACTGTTCAGTTAGTATAGTGAGATACCCATGCAAAGCTGGTAGTCTTGATTCAAGTATCCGAGTAAACCTTCAAGGCAATCTCAGTTTTCAAAATGTCATACTTTAAAAGCAACTTGTAATGTTGTAGGTGATTTTTTTAATTTTCTAGCATTTGTTAGTTAACCTGTTAGGGTTAAGTTTATATTTCATAACTGTTTCTTTTCACTAACTGTATATTGGCAGTTAACCTATTAGAGTTAAGTTTATATTTGATAATCATTCTTTTTCACTAACTGTATATTAGCAGCAAGTAGTGATTTAAAATCAAGAAGCTTCTTATTTAGAATGATGCCCCATTCTAATTCCTTTTTGGCAGCAAATTTACTGAAACTGATAACTTCTTAATGATGTCATCCCAAGGCAACTAGAATAGATGTAGGCCATTCCAGTGAGTTGCACTGCTATTGGCTAATGCGCATGATGTCATCCAGAATACTGGTTTACCTCGAGGATTGAATGTGCTGCATTGGTTTGCATTGTCCCTCAGCACAAAAGTTGTTAATATGAAGAATTAGGCAAATATTTTGCTCGCCTGTTTATTAAAAATATGGTTTCTTTGCATAGACGTAAAAATGATGGAATATTACATTAAATATAGAAAGGAATTACAAATCCTGTGTGCCACAATCTATTCCTCCTGCATAGAATACTAACTGCTAAATACCTCTCTACGTAAATTTTCACAGTATTTACTTGGTGTAGCTCAGGAAGAAGACAATGCAACCCACTGGATAGTCTTCTTATTTGTTTCCTCATTTCAGTCAACACTTCTGTTCAAATGCAAATGCCTTATTCTAATGAAGGTGGTTGTCCTCACATGTAGGGATGTCACTTTTGGATGGATTTCAGGCAACTTAGAGCTAGTATGGATGCTAATGTTTGCATCACTTCGCAATTAGCTAATAGTTTCCTGTGGAATCTACAGAAAAATCACCTCAAATTCCTTTTTGTTGAACTCTTCAAGCGACGGAAGTAGGGGCAAATTTGGAGATTATGGTGATCCAGTCATCAGTCTCAGTTTCTAATACATCTATTTCGTCTTTAACAGCAACGCAGGAACTACTTCTGTACTTGTTGAGTGTTCAACTTAAGTTTAGTTAGGAGATAAAGCCGATAAAATACAGTGCTCTCTTTCATACTGCTCTGTGTTCACATCACCTATCTCATGCTGTTGCAGCCTATAAATTAAAAAAGTAGTAGTTTAGAATCGCATTATTAGTATCCTCATTTTATATGAATACAATGTCTAATCCTTAAACATATGAATAAACATGAAATTACGTGCAGACGTGCTTTCTTAAGATTATGAATATTTATTAATTACCTGTACATTGACCGTGCTGAGTCATGCCACAGCAGTCTCTATGTAAATATGGAATGCTTTGTGAAGGCACAGTGTCGATTTTTAATTTTCTTCTCAATGTCAATCCCAGAAGCTCATCTTTTAAGTCTCGTTCGTAATCTTCTGGAAGAAATGACCTGAGCAAATTTTTGCATTAAGCCAGTGTCCCACTGTCCAACTTTTTTGACCAAACTTTTTGTATCCAGTGGAATTGCACTCAGAAGAAACTGTCTCTATGATGCATTTTGGTCCAAAAGAAATGACAGTTCACGTAGCAAGCATGAGAAATAAACATCGCAGATTCAAATATTAATTTAGTGACTGCTATACTAAGTCTAGGTTTGGAATATATTTCCATGAGTCTCAGTAGGAAGAAAATATATATTAGAAGTAAAAGATGGTGGACACTGTCTTGGGTACAGAGAAGAGAGCAAGGCATGGGCCGAGCTATATTGGGTCTACTACAAAATGAATTGCGGTTAGATGACCCAGAAAACTACAATTTTCTACGAATTGATGAAGATTTATTTCTCAGCCTTTTATATCGTCTCAAAGACATAATTACACATCAAGGCACAAATATGAGACAATCTATTACATTGCAAAAGAGGTAAGGAACAATTGTTATAGTTTTAATCTTAGTATGGACAGAGAGATTTCAACTCATTTCATAAAAACAAAAACTCGAAGCGCTCAAACGCTTAGATGAGGGATACAGTGGCCTCCTGAGTCCAATTTTTCATTTCTAGAATGCTAGAAGTTCTGTAAAAACCACATACGCAACACACAAATCAAAGCTGTACATACACAACAGCTGACTACACGTTGCATGTGCAGTCTGCCATATTATGTTGCTGATGCTGATTGGCTATTGTCATGTAGTTGGGTGGAAAAATTAGATGCAACTTGATCGCGTTGGATACAAAAAATAGGATAGAAATTGTATGCAACAAAATTGTATCCAACTCTCAATGTCTCATGATGCACTTTTGTTGTACACAATGCTTTGGACCAAAAAGTTGGACCATGGGACACCAGCATTATTGAGATTAACTGGATCAGCCTTTAATACTGTGGTTCCCATCCGTGCTGTAATTTTTTATCTTTAGGAAATATATGATAAACTACATTCATAGTTTTAAAGGAAGTCTGATGTTTAGCAATAGAACAATCAATGATTTACACTTTTACTCATTGTCCTACAAAGCGTCCATCAACAAGAACAAATTATAGGTAACCGGAGACTTGGTATTGGGATTTTGCTTACATCAGCAATGTGCATAATTTTCGAAATATATGCTTATTGTACGCACACTTGCCTCACCTAGCCATGTATTCTCAATGTCACACTACTCCGCTACTGTTTGCACGGGAAGGCAAATATGGCCTGCTCTAATGTCATCTGTTCCAAGTACTGTAAAGGGCATAACACCTTTATGTACAGCATATCTGGAGATGGAAGTGGTTATATCTTCAAAAGTACTTGGAATGGATGACATCCTTAAAATGTGATAAGTTTCAGTAAATTTGCTGCCAGAAAAGAATTAGTAAGTTTAACTTGTATCATACCTGAAAAATTCATTGCCATGACCGGGACTTGAACCTTTTAGCTCTCCATGATGATGCTCATGCTAACATACCTGTACACGCACTAAACTTTACATACTTTTGTTTGCGTAGTTTAAAAATTACTTTCTATAAAATCTGCTATTTTTTTAAAAAAAAGTCTTTTATTTTGCAGTTCCATAGCTAAGGCTAATAAAATTATGTATTATTATTATTATTATTATTATTATTATTATTATTATTATTATTATTATTATTATTATTATTATTATTATTATTATTATTATTATTATTATTATTATTATTTATTTATGTATTTATTTATTTTTCAATAGTTTGACAGCCAATCGGATTTTAATGCTTGTATTTGACAAAGGCTTTTAGCACTGTCCTTAATAAACAGTAAAAATTTCCATTCAAATTTCTTTATTATAATTGCCTTTGTGGAAGACAAGAAAGCTAAAGTATTTGGATGATCTAATAATGAAGAACTGAATAAAGGAACACTTTGAGGAAATTATAGAGCAGCAATGGCCATTACAGTAATTTTAAGTTCTGTTAAGTTTTGGTTAGTTTGGCTCTTATTGACATGTTCATTTTATAGCCACATCGTCCACGTAATGAAGGTGGAGGAGGCAGACATAAAAAGAGGGTACGACAACCACATAACACACGAGAGAGACAGCGTCAGTTAGCAGTAGGACATGGGGAGTACATCATGCCACAAAATATTCCATATAGGAATCCCCAGGTAAGTTATCTTGAACATATTTAGTACAAATTTATTTATAGTTGACAAACATGTATGTGTATTACTGTGACATGTTTTTCTTTTTGGTATTTATTTTTAGTTATTCATAAATTAACAAATATTTTTACATATTTTCAGTAAAATTACATTTTGTGTTAACCTAAGTACACATACAGCCTGATAGTCTCTTAAGAGCTGGGCCCAGATGTTTATGATCTAAAAATAAAAGAAATATGGAAACACTTATGACCGAAAAGAATTAGAAAATAAGACAATAAATATTGCCTAAAGTTTTTTGGGTGCATTTTGGAAATATTCAAAATTGAATGCTGTTAAGTTAACATTATATTGAAAATCTAGCATACTCAGTACTAAAGAAATATTAGTTTTATTGTTGCATTTTGAATTTATGTAATTGTTTAATCCAGAACTAACCCACAGCTCTGCACAGAATGAAATAAATGTCACATTTTGAAGGGCGATCAGAAAGAATTACAGTAGCAAATTACGTACAGCTCAGTCTCCAAATTTGCAGAAACATACATTTCTAAGAAAGATAATTGTAAGCAATATTGCAGACAAGAATTAGGAGATGTGAAAAATGTCTTTCGGACTGCAAGCACACATGCGAAACTGGAATAGAAATGTAAAAATGACATGAACATTTAAGAGAAAATATGACTATAATATGAAAAATGAGAAGAAAATGACAAAAAATGTTAGAAAAGTCAAAATATGACTTTTTATGACCCATCAGAATTGCATAATTTTAATCACCATTGAGAAAATTTGCTTATATTTTCCATGGAAAAAGACCACAAATAGAAGCTATGACATTTCATCAACATCCAGGCCCTGCTTGTGGGTTACCTTCTGCTTGGCTCCCAGACTGTTAGGGATAATGAATAACCCATAATATCTTGTTAGCTTTCCCTATTTTCTTTCCCCTTCCATCCTGCATTCATTTCTGTACTTTCTTCACTATCCTTATCCGCTTTACCTCAGAAATCCTGTGCAATGCTGGTATGATTCTGGCAATTGACTTCACTTTATACAGTCAACATCTGTACGGCCATCTTTTCCTGATTCACTCTGTACTGTTCTGAATCCCAAATTGCTTGTCTCCTTTTCTTTGTTTCTTTCTTTTCCTTTTCCTTTTTTCTTCTTTTCTTTTTGTTTTTACCACTGTACACTCTACTATACTTTCCTGTTCTCCACACATATTCCCAGTTCTCTACATTTTAAACCTTATAGGAACAATACTTGTGCTCACGCATGCTAGTAATCCTTTTCTTTCCTGCAAGTCAGTGTAACCTTCTCTCCATTAGTTTCCCATTACTGTTTTATATAATCGTGAATTCTTTACTTTATAAACTCCCCCAAATGTCTTGTTTCTATAGTTTCTACCCTGCTTTTCTTTGCTTTCCAAAATGCTCTTATCTTTTGCCCTCCATTTACCATATACTCCTTATTTCTATCATATGCATTACTTCCTATCCCTATCCACCAATTATTCTTGTTTGAAATTGCCCTTCGCTGATTCACTCATCTTTAGTGTCATCTTCCCTTTGTTAGCACCTATAGCAGTATTTGAAAATTCTATCAAGGACAAAGTGTGGAATTTGCAGTAGATAAAGCAACTTTTACACTTGATTACCGCTTTGCAACATGACTATCTGCCACTACCTACATAACGTTTTACTACTACAGTATAATTTAAATGTCATGATGTACTAGCTTTTTCTATGTTTTATGAAAATGTAGACCTTTATTTGTGTATTAAAAGCAATTGCTACTGTTTTAGTTCATAATGGATAATAATGTGCATTATTGGGAAGATCTGTACCCCTTTATGTCAGCATTGTTTCAACCCTAAAATATGTGGTTTCAGTGCTTAATTTTTCTGCTTTCTTAACTAAGGGAAACTGAATCTTCGTTATTACTTTAACGAATACTCATTTCAGTAATATTCACACCTGTCAGGCATAACATTTTGCCCAAGAATGTGGCCCCTTCAGTGGTACGGTAAATGCACTGGGCAAGTGTTCCGTTTACATCTGAGACCAGAGCTTGCCTCGAAGCACATGCTGGTTGGGTACAACACAGGTCGCTGGTGTGTGCAAGGACCGCTCAGCATTGCCATTTACATTGCCAAAAAAAATGAAATTTTTACAAAATGTTTAAAGCTAATGAAATGAGCCTTAGTATTTTACATCTCTTACACCTGCATCTATTAGCCAGGCCATTCTGGCTAAAGCAGTACCGTCCACTCTATATAGATCTTGCCCATTTATACAATGGGATGAGATTCATTTCTATATTTCCCTATGTAGGTAAGGAATACTTTCACTTAGGATCCATCTTTTGTTTTGTCCTTTTCGAAGTGCAGGTAGGATCTGTTGGAGTGTGTTTGTGGCAGTTCCTAATGGAGAATCTCAGAAAACTTACAAGTGCAGAGAAGAACTACTCAACCTATGACAGAGAACTCTTAGCAGCCTATTCTGCTGTGAAGCACTTTCAGTATGTACTAGAAGGACGTAACTTTCCTATCTATACTGATCACAAACCACTCACCTTCATGTTCAAACAACGTCCAGAGAAATCGTCTCCACGTCAGATCCAGCAAATTAGTGTGATTGGACAATTCACTACGGACATACGTTATACTGCTGGAAAAGAAAATGTTGCAGTTGATGCTTGTTCATGAATGGCTGTAATCACCATTCCTGCAACTATTACAATGGAACAAATCGCAGAGAATCAACAAGGTGACGAGCTCACACACCTCAAGGATTCAACGTCACTTACACTTCAGACAATAATATTACCAAATGGTAAAGAACTTGGTTGTGACATGTCAGAAGGTATGGTTAGACCATATATACCTCACCAACTCCGACAAACAATTTTCAACATGATGCACAATCTAGCACATCCTGGTATTCAAGCTACTATAAATTTAGTCAGAAAATGCTTCATTTGGCCATCACTAAAGAACATCAACTGCACTTGAAGGTTTCTGGTATTCTCCATTAGGAACCTGACATACGATTCAGCAATCCGATTACCAGGAGAATTCCTCAGTGAAGAAAAATTTGTAATCTACATTCCAGCCTTCGTATTCAAATTGAAAGAACAGATGACGAACCTAAAGTCAATTCCCATTGAACATCATGACAGTAAAAATATACTTACTCACCCAGAACTCATGACAAGCAAATTCGTTTTCGTTCGACATGATGCAGTTAGAACCCCTTTTCAGTGGACATATGACGGAGCATATCAAGTTCTATCTCGCAATTACAAACACTTTGAAATAGAGACATCAAGTGGAAGACAAACAATTAGCATCGACAGATTAAAACCTGCTTTCATTTTGAAAGAATATTCTTCTCACAACATGGAAAACACATCAGAAGGATCCACATTGAATATTCCCTCATCTTCTCCATCTAGCAATCAACCCTGTGCACCTTTACCACAAACTACCAGATCAGGTCGACAAGTCACCTTCCCTCGAAAATACATGGACGCTGTCACTGCAGAGGGAGTGTGTGGTGGTTCCTAATGGAGAATCCCAGAAACCTTCAAGTACAGTTGATGTTCTTTGTTTAACATTTTAGTTTTATTTTCTATGTTGCTAAATTTTGTTTTACTTTGTTAAAATCAATAAATGGTTTGGAAACACGCTCATCATCAAAAGGTTATTCAAAAAACTACATAAAAACCATATGTTAATACTGCTGTTGAAACCAATAGATGCTTTCAATTTAGCTTGGATCGTTCTAAGTGTTGGTCTTACTTTTTCTTGTATATAAAAGTCATTCACTGTACAGGAAACAAAGTACTCATTAAAATCATCTACACTAGCATTCCTTGATCTTCTGGGTGTTTTTAATGGGGTGTCAAGAAAGAGACACATGTGTCTAACTGATCTTCTTCTAATTCAGCTTTTATTTTTTTGGAATAAACTAATCAATACACCAGTGGCTTCTGCTACTCATTTCTGTATGGACCTGAATTTAATAGTGCTCCCCCCTCTTAGCTTCCCTTGATGTAATTGATACACATTACCAATCACTTGTTATGTCTGGCTCTGCAATTTGCTATGAACTGGTAGCATTGTTTAGTCCATTTTTATCTTTACTATGAATCACACAGCTTGTGTTGTCATGGTGCTGGCTATACTGATCCATACTACCTGCTGGCCAACTCCAGCAATCAGATCCTGTCACTGTGCATCATTTTTACACAGCACTTGCTGCAAAGTATTTCAGTCTTTCAAATTGTTATTTAACTACTCTGCATTTGGGGTGACCTTTTTCTTTAAACTTTATCCATCCATTATCTTTGCATATTTAAAATTGACTTAAAAAAATATTGGTACATTTTAAAGCCATTTACTGATTGCAGTACTTGAGTTTACAGTTATGTAGGTCCTCCGCAATGCACGCTAATTCTTTAAACCCAAATTAGAACAAATCACTGTTCTTGTATTTAACATGAAATTTCTAGCTGCCATGGTAAGTAAATTGATATTCACATTTTCAGTTAAGTGTAGTATCTGTTGCACTGGATCAGCGCCTGTTCTATACCTTATCTCACTCTTAGATGACAGTATGGAGTTAAATGGGACATATCTGTCTCTATCTAGCACATACAAGTTGCCATTAGCCTCGTCCTTTTCTATCCTCGCGCTGTTGCCAGGTTCCTAATAGCGTGGTGTAAATATTGAGTTATTATGAATTTCAGGTTTGAACACATTGTCTCTATCAGGTTATATCCATTTTAGAGTCATTATACATTTCTGTAGGCCCTTATTTCTTCGGAAAATGTTTTTTTCTATACAAGTCTGATATTTTCTGTTTCTATGCTCATCATGCACTAACAAACTAACTGCTAGAATACGTCTATATTTTTTTATTAGCTAGAGTAAACTATAGTGCTACTACCTGCTTACTTTGAATTATCTATGTTTACTCAGTTAAGTGTTGCAATTTTTTAAATTAAATGTTTTCGGGAAAATTTTATATCTGTGCACTGCTAAAGTTACACAGTGTGAAACTTTTTTGTTATTGAGTTTACATCGGGGACCAAGCGAGAACAAATGTTGAGGAGGGTTGGAGAAAGTTTTTAAAATAAACCAAATGGCTGTAACCTCTTTCTTTCATCGAGTAAGGCAAACAAAAGGTATTCATCTATTCAGCGTATTCTCGTGCCAGGCATGACAAAAGATAGTGTAAGGAGCAGCACTAACATTAGTTCAAAAGAAGTTGTGTGTGTAACTGTGTGGAATCTGTGAGCTGTTATTGTGTTATTTATTTAACATTTTCCGTAAATATTTGTAGTTATGGAAGGGGAAGCTAGAGATATATTGGTAAATTAAGAAGTACGGAACGCCAAATAATTATGAATGTGTTAGACTATTTTTCAAGTAAAATGAGTGTTAGTAAGGCAGTAAAAGAAATAGCTAAGTCTATCGGGTGTTCAGAAGCAGTAGTGTATAGGATACTCGTATAAAGGAAGTAATGAAAGGACCTCTAAGCACGCCATCGAAAAAGAAAGCAAAAAGGGTGGGAAAACAAAAAACTGCTAGGTTAATGCAATATGATGGAATAGTGCAAAGTGGAGTGCGACAAATTGTTCATTCTTTACTGTTTGCAAATATTCCACTCACGCTGAGTATATTTTGTCACAGGTCAACAGTGATGAGACCTTACCAAATTTCTCAAGGGCCACTCTTAGTCGGATCTTACATGAGTTGGGGTTCGAATGTGAAAGAAGGGGCAACAAATGCATATTAATAGAAAGAGACGATATCATCAGATGATGACATAAATATCTAAAAAACATAAAAAGGTTTAGGGACCGGGGGACATCAATTGTTTATATAGACAAGTCATTTGTAAATTTAGGCTATAGAGACAAAGGTGTGGAGGGATGCCGAAGTTAAAAGTGTCCGCCAAGCAGCAATTGAAGGACTTAGTACAGGACTCCAGCCACCTTGGTGTCATGCACAGAGAAAGATTTGCAACTAGTACATGTTGCAACACTGCACTCCATTTAACGTGTACTGTCTTCTAAGGGTGAGATGTGCTATAGTTGCTTATTGGCTCCAAGAATCTGGTACCTTTTCGACTATGTGGCCTCACATTCCAGTAGAATATGTTTCATAGTTTCCTCAGTTCATAAACACAAACATATGGACTCTATTTGAATTAGCCCCATACTTTCAGATGTTCTCTGAATTTTCCATGTTCAGTTACAAAACTAAATAGCTCGTATGAGTACAGGCTTGTTGAGCTTGACTAGCAAGTTACTTTGTTTTGCACAAGGCTTGTTAATTATAATTATATATATAATTGTAATTATTTGCCTGTAAAGGTTGAATAGAAATTGCTATCCACTACTTCAGGATTTCATTTTAACCCCAAAGTTTAACTGTTTTTTGTAACTGAAGTGCTTATGCTTTAGATATGTTCTGCCACTATAAAGGGGAGACTTGCTCCTCAACAGCTTTTTCACCAGTATGTCCTGGTACCCACCTAAGTTCTGTGGTATGACGGGAAAAGAGTAGTCAAATATTTGTGACATTTTCACACCAATAATTATTAAAAATGATGGGAATTAAGGGCTCTGAGTACAGGTGGCTGTCAGCCTTTATTAGGATAAGTTTCTTACATGCCCCTTTCAGAGCATAGGTGCACATTTTCAAGTATGACAAGTGTATCTCCCTGAAAGACTTTGACATATTTTCTCAAGCTGTTGCTGCAGTATCTTGCCTGTTGATCAACCGTAGATGCCTACACCAGTTTTTCCATTAATACAAAACCCATCAGTGTAAATTATTTGTTGGTTCTTATGTATTAATTTGCATCTTCAGTCTAATGCTCTTCCAACTGAGCTATTTCAACCAGAATAGGCATAGATGGAAGGAAATTACTCAACCTTCGTTTTGCAGATGATGTTGCCCTCAGATTTGCATGAGGAAGTAGAAGAGATGTTAAACAACCTCTGCAAATTCAGCAAACAATCAAGACTTCAAATAAATGTGGCAAAAACAAAGATAATGACAAGTAGCACAAAGCAGCCAATCCAGATTGGAAACCACAAAATCGACTACATCCATGAATATGTTTATTTAGGCCAAGCTGTATCATTTTCCAACCACACTCAGAACGAAATTGAAAGAATTACACTAGCCTGGAAGAAATTCTGGCCTTTAAAGTTTATCTTGCTAGAAAAATCCATCAGTATGAAAACAAAAAACAAGGTCATGGATATGTGTATATTACCAGTGTTAATATATTGCTCGCAGATATGGTCGTTAACAAAAAAAAAACAGGAACAGCCATTTTAGAAATTTACCAGAGGAAAATGGAGTGAAAGCTACTCAGCATCACAAGAAGAGACTGTGTGAAAAATGAGTACATCTGCAAGATAACAGGTCTGAAAGATGCAGCAACATCAGCAATGTGTTAAAAATGGGGCATGTGGGGGGGGGGGGGGGGGCACATGCTCTGAGTGGAACCTATAAAGTGGACTCATGCAGTGACTATGTGGGAATCCAAAATAGGAAAAAGGAATGTAGGAAGGCAAAAAAAGTGGTGGAGTGAATTGGCCATCACAGGAGGCCCTAGCTCAAACTGGGATGTTCACGGGCTAATTCTTAATGCATTATTTTGGATTTCTCTTCAGTCATTTGTCAGGAATAGTTAATTTCAAAAGGCGAGAAAATGAAAATTTTGAATACATAGTTCTAGCTGGGGAAGACCAAGTCAAGTTTCCATGGGAAAGAGAGAGAGAGAGAGGAGGGGGTAGATGGAGAGAGAAGGGGGTTCAGAGTGAGATGTGGATATAAAAGCCTCTGGAGACTATTTGTGGTTTTACTACAGCCTAGCAGAGCCATTGGCTCACATTGGGCTTGAGATGCCAGTTTTTAACAATTAAGCATTTGACAAACAAAAGTGTCTGCTTTGCTTTACGGATAATGCCTTCAAGGTGTGCATTCCAGGTAAGCTTATCATCAAATATGATTCCCAGATACTTTACTTTTCCTGAAATATCCACCTTTACATTGTCAATTTATATTTAAATGTAATTAATGTTTTTCCACACCAGCCATGTGTAGGACGTAATTGGAAATGATTGAGTGAGACTGAAAAGTTGAATGCCATGACCGGGATTTGAACCACAGATCTACCTTTCCAATTTATATCATCTTAAAATCCGTTAATTTTCTTTTTCTGGCAAATGGAACTACAACAGTCTTTTTGGGGTTTAGAACAAGACCTTCCTCTCTTCACCAGGAATAGACTATTCTCAGAGCTTCATTTGCAGTTCTGAGACAATATTAGGAAATTTTCTTCATGCCAATATGACTGTAATCTGCATAGCCTAGGGCAGGGGAAGACAGGTATCGCTGCTGTGATGTCAGCTCACTCAGTTCACATGCTCCCAACGACGGCCAGTAGAGCGTGTGACGTTACAGCAGGAAGAAGAAAGGTGCACGGGACATCGTAATTTTAATGCTGACTGTTTTAATTATGGAATAGTCACAGATTATGAATAATTACATTTCGGCTATATGCCATAATATATATAAATTCTATTTTATGTGAACAGTCATGTTGTAACGCAAATAGAACAGAAATTATAACTATTTTGCCTGAGCTAGAGGAGAGCTATACAAAACAATTAGGTGGACATTTTCAGACATTTGCTGTTTCGCTTTCTTTAACTAGTTTGTCAATGTTAAGGCGTAATGTATGGCACATTTGTAACCGAAAACTGCATGTAAGATTGTGATCTGACAATATGCTTCGGGATTTTGACTTAGAAAGATTCATAACAGAAAAGAATTGTTCGCACAAATATGTGGAACCAAACATACGTAATATCTGTGTAACAAGGGCATACAACCTCAGAAATCTGGTTTGAGGAACATTCTTATAAAAATCAGCCAAGTCTTCCTTGTGTTTATAGTTGTCCTATCCAAGGTGTTAATAACTATTATGGGTATTTGTAAGTCTAAAATATGGTACATCAATTGTTTGATTTGCATGAGTATTGTGAGTTTGAATGGCGTCCCTTTATTGCTCTACATTTTCCTTGATAAAAATCAGTGTGCTAAATACATATGCTCCTGGTACTGTCATGAGTTTCAATTGTTTAAAATGTTCTTTACATGATTCTAATGTAGGCAGCCCTAGCATACTTCTGAGTGCCCCCCCCCCTTTTTTTTTTTGCCATTTAAAAACTACTTTTGCTCCTACCAAATTTCCCCAGAAAGGAATGCCGTATGTTAAATATGAATGGAAAAATGCATAATAGGAATGTATGAGCCAATCCTCACTTACATTGTCCCTGAGTTTACATAGCAGAAATGTCACCCGTGCTAGTTGATTACGAATATGATTTATATGATGGTCCCTCTTTAACTTTTGATCGAGATAAAGCCTAAACGTTTTACATACTTATCTTAATTTTTTGGGGGTTTAAATTAAAGAGGATTTGTTCAGTTTTTTATTTATTAAGTTGCAGTGATTTTACTTTGATCCGCTTTTCAGCCATTTTCATCTTTTTATATATTAGGGTTCCTGAGGGCTAGGGAGTCTTTATTTTTCCAACCTCTCCATTTCTCTAATTTCTCTATAAACTCTTAACCCCTAACATGCTGACCTGTCATGGCATGTAATACGTCCTCTGATTGGTAATCAGAGGATATGGTCGGTGAATTTATTTTTATGATTCTCCCGGTCAGGTCGGTGAGACCCGTAAACCGACAGGTGTGGTCCTCCAGACATTCTGAGGGTTGTGAGAGAGCGATGTAACCGCCAAAACATAAAAATATGGTGCTCTCTAAAAAGTGGTTACTATTACTACTAAGTCTCTTCAATATTTATGAAGTGAAAAATATTGGAGAGCAAGAGGATTAATGACTTCATTGTCAGAAATCCAGCATTAGCTAACAACATATATTAGTGTTCAAAACTGTGTCTTTACTCTTGTTGGGAGTTACTGGTGTTGTCATCTGCGTATAATATTGTTTTGCAAGGAATATATTTTGGAAGATCATTTCTGTAAATTATGAATAAGAATGGGCCTAAAACCGAGTCTTGTAGAACTCCTGATCTGATCGGCAAGAATTTTGATATTTCATTATTAACGTTTACTGCTTGATATCTATTACTGAGGTATGTATGTATCAAATTTATTGTAATGTTTGTTAACCCATAATGTGTTAGTTTTAATATCAATGCCTCATGTGACACAGTGTCGAATGCTTTTTTAAGGTACAACATTGTGGCACTATAAGTATGTTATCTTCAAAGCATTCATATATGTAGTTGATTATCTTCTCAATGGTTTTTATGGTAGAGAGTTTAGACCTAAAACCAAATTATGAGTTACTGATTATATTATTGCTTTCAAAGTAGTAAGAGCTGTTTATGTATACTCTGTTCATCTAGAGATTAGAGGAGAAGTAAACAAAGCCACGTGCGTTTTGACCACAGCGCGCCCTCTTGACGCTTTCGCCGTTTAAATAGTCCCTATAAGAAATACTGTTACTGAGGTCTGAAATGTCATTTAATGTTTGCTAAAGCATGAACTAAGTGTACTAAGCATAGTTAAAGTGTAAGAATACGCAGTTAAGTGAATCTGTAACCAGCCCAATTCATTCTGCGCGTGCATTATTCAGTATGAAAGTAACATGGCAGAATAAGTGAGTGTTGTAAAACATAAGCGCGGAAAACCGTTGCAAAGTGGTGAAAAGACAATAATATTGAACGTGTTTAACAACTTCTGCGAGAAATATCCCGAACTTGCTATCGAAGACGTGATGAAATTAACATCCGAGTTTACCGGTGTGTCAGTTGCAAGTATTTACAGCACACGCAATGAAAAATCGCGTAGCGCAGGTAACCGTGTTGCGTCATTGTGAAAGCACGTGGCCGCGGAGTGATACAAACCGGTGCTTTGTTTATATCTCTAATCTCTTGATGAACAGAGTGCAGTATTCAATTTTTGAGAATATTGGTATTAAAGAAATAGGTCTATAGTTATCTGGATCACGTCTCCTTTCATATAAATAGCAGAGTGATTATTGCTACCTTTAAACCTTCCAGGATACCTTGTTCTATAATAAAATTTGTAAGTACTGTTAATGGGTAAACAAGTTCATTTAGAAGCTGATAAGATAATTTGAGAAACCATAGCAACTTTCAGATTTAGAATTGCTAAGCCATTTGATTGCCTTTGAAATGTTTTCAGTTGTTATATATGACCAGTTAAATTTGACATCTTTTAAAGCAATTGTGTTTTGTAATATCTTCTGCGCTTTATTTCGCTCTTCCAGTGTAACGAGTTGTTTGTTGAAATTGTTACAAAATGAGAATTTAGTTTATCAGGTTTGATAGGTATTAATGAGGCTGATTTTTTATAACATTCCATGCTGCCTCACATTAGTTTTTCGAGTTTTGTATGTCATCACTTACTGCACGTTTTGCTGCCATAATTTCTAGTTTGTAGGTTTGTTTTAACTGTTGGTATGCCTGTTTATCATTAACCGCCTGAGCAATAGCCATTTAAATGCTGCACGGCCGGTAATGGATACCCAATACACAATTCAAGGCATTTAAATTGTTAAATGTAAGTAAATATGCTTCATACATAAACATTCGTATCTTTGGTATTTATTAAGTTATTTTAATGAACCAAAAACTGGCTTAAAGCTCATTAAAGGCACTATACATCTATTTTAGAAACAAAAAAACTGTATTAACAAAACGTTTAAATATCACTGATCTTTTCTCTGTAGCAAAAGTCATTCTGTATGTTGAACGTGCCTAATTTGCGAGCCAGATAATCCCAAATCTTTGTCTCCAGCATTATCAGTTCCTTGACCAGTGTAAATGCAGCTAGTGTAAAGATATCCCATTTTACTTTCACAAAGATCAAAACTCTTTATGCTAAATCTGGCCCTCTTTGTTTTGATATATTACTTCCAACCGAAGTGGCCCTTCCAAAGCATCAACTTTCGTCAACAGTGACCTTATCACCAGGCACATAATTTTCTTTGAACTTTGAAATAATATATTCCAAAACTGACCTAATTTTGTGTAGTTTATCATTTACATTTTCTGTGCTGGTGAAATGAAGGAACTGCAAAATGGAAGTAAACCTGTTATTTGACAGGCATTTCCCAAAAAATGGAGTAGCTAGCATGTCATCTGTAGACCAGTACATGTCTAAAGTTGGTTTACGAATAACACCCATGAGCATAATTAGACCAATTAGCCTGTAAATCTCATTCAGTGTTACTTCTGAATTCTACTCTTAGGCCCTAAATTGCCTTTAGAAGTCAGGTCTTCCTTTACCTTACTCACATATGCATTTGTTTATGTAACAATGAGAGACACTAAGAAGTAAAAAAAATTGTGAAAATGTCAATTGGTTGGCTGTCAGAAGCCAGCTGAGCCTGGGGCTCTACACCAGAGGCTGTGCTCATGAACATATGTTTAGTTGTTTTGGAATCATTTTGACCTCGCCACAATGTTGCTTCTTCACGAACACCTGAAGGAAGAGAGTCACTTCCTCTTCCTCACTGCTACCTATATCCTTGCCCCCCCCCCCGCCCCCTCAAAATCTTAAAACTTGCCATCAATATCAGTCACTGTCATATAGCAAAAAGTCCTCCACATTATCTGAAGTAATTCCTGAAGCCTGTACACTGCCTACATGAGCTAAGTTGTCAGCTACATTGCTAGTCTAAGCCATTGTTAGAACTGAGATATAACATTTTCAAATGTGCTCTTCTGATAGCTAAATCAAAAAATGGTGAACACCGTAGCTACAAGGCTCTACCATAAATCTCCACTGTGTATTTATTCTAAGGCATAAATAGAAACACTGACAGAGAGGTTTGATTTCTTTGCAGCTTGGGTGTTCACACACACACACACACACACACACACACACACACACACACACACACACACACACACACACACACACACACACACACACACACACGCACGCATGCACGCACACGCACACACACATACTAGCTATTATTGCATCATAGCAATAAACAGAATGATAAAACCTTGAAGCCAAGAACATTGTGCTTAGCTAAAGAGCATCTCATCCTTAGAAGACAGTACGCGTTAAATGGGGCACAACGTTGCAACATGTGCTATATGTATACCTTCTTTTATATTCAAACCCCAAATCATGTATGAACCAATGCAGAGTGGCCCTTGAGAAATTTGGTAGGGTATTATCACTGTGATGATACCGTGACAAATTATATTCAATGTAGGTGCAATATTTTCAAACAGTAAAGAATGAACAATTCGCCACACTTCACTTTGCACTATTCCATCATATTGCATTAGCTTAGCAGTTTTTTTTGTCCCACTCTTTTTGCTTTCTTTATCGTGGCATTCTTAGAAATCCTTTAATTAGTTCCTTTTTAATCCTATACACTACTGCTTCTGAACACCTGGTAGCTTTAGCTGTTTCTTTTACTTTCATTTGACTTGAAAAATAATATATCAGATTCATAATTATTTGAAATTCCTTACTTAATTTACCAATATATTGTCTCTTCCTAGCTTGTCCCTCCATAACTATAAATATTTAAGGAAAATGTTAAATAATGTAATAACACTTCACAGGTTCCACAAAGTATAAGCACATACGCTTCTTTACGAACTGATGTTAACATATACTGTTGCCGTCTGTTGACGCCGTTTAGCTGAATAGGTGCATACCTTTTGTTTGCCTTTACACGATAAAAGAAGGAGGTTACAAGCTTCTGGTTTATGTTAAAAAACTGTCTCTAACTCTCCTCAACATTTGTTCTCGCTTGGTCCCTGATGTAAACTCAATAATAAAAAAGTTTCCCACTGCGTTACTTTTGCAGTGCACAGATATGAAATTTTCTGAAAACATTTAATTTAAAAAATTGTAACACTTGACTTGAGTAAACATAAAGAATTCAAAGTAGGCAGGTAACAGCACCATAGTTTACTCTGGCTAGGAAAAACATACTAACATGTTCTAGCAGTTAGTCTATTAGTTCATGATGAGTATAGAAATAGCAAATATCGGACTTCTACTGAAAAGTACATTTTCTGTAAAAATTTTGGCCTATAGAAATGTATAATGACTAAAAAGTATATAATCTGATGAAAAATATTCTTCATAGGATAATGTGTTCAAAGCTGAAATTTATAACAACTGAATATTTACACCATGCTAATAGATACCTGGCAAGAGCATGAGAGCAGAAAAGGATGAAGCTAACGGCAACTTGTATGTGCTAGATAGAGATAGATATATCCCATTTAACTCCATACTGTCATCTAAGGGTGAGACATGCTATAGCTATACATATATACATTTGTATGCACATAACACAAGCCTGACTCACAAATTAGGTAACAAATTACTGCATTGTGCTCATACCTTCTACATATTTCCAAAGCAAAGTACCAGGATATAACGAGTCTCATCACGTTTTTTGGTCAATTAGCAGGGAAGTTTTTCAAGGGAATGGCACATATCTGATAACCTATGAGGTAACCGAGTTTCCATGATTGTGATGATGGTGATGATAATGATGTGATATTCAATCTTAATCCCAAAAAATCTCAGATAATTGACATACATGGTTGTCTTTCTGCATCAGGCAGCTTACCTGTTTTTTTTTTTCTCCTGAAAAAACATGCTGTTGGAGTAAACTTTTTGTTTTGTCTTATATTATTGATATAACAGACATGTAGGACCATTTTATTTTTTCCACTATACCTGAAACCACAATATTTCACTTTATTTGAAAGAAGTATTTTGTATGAGAAGCCATAATTGCATTTTATAATTAAAAATTTGTTTCCTGGGCTTCTTGGAAGAAAGCAACTTACCTGGCTCTTTTACTGGACCCTTCATTTATCATAACAAATTGGATAGCATCAATTGGATCCACACTTGAAGTTCTAAAGCTAGCCAAACATTACCTGTATCATGTAAAGTTGTCCATGAGCTGTAGCAGTCTGATCTAGACAAACGTCACAATTACCGTCAGTGATTCATACTTTCCCATGCAACATTGTGCGATTGTGAATAAGAATTTCTTTATGGATGAAACTTAGTTCCACTTAAATGGCTACATTAACTCTCAGAACAGTAGAATTTGGTCAACTTGGAAATTGGAAAAAGAAAGGGTGCTATCGGAAGCAAAGATATATAAGGAGCTTTATGAAAATAGCTTACATAGTCGACAAAGTCCTGCCCTTTCTTTTGCGCAAGTAGCTTCCTTACCAGCTCCCAAAGATAAAGCAATACATTTTCAGAATCGTATTAATAAAAAGAAACATAGTGTGTTTGTTACATCTACAAAAGATAAAGTTGCTGAAGTTATACAGAAGCTGTTAACATCAAAATTGAAACCAGCTACGGAAAGAATTAAAATATTAAATGTTAGAACAACTAGAAAGAATGTAATTGTTGACACGGAAACTGATGAAGCAAACAAGATAATTAATAGTGTGACCTTAAAAGATGAAGGTCTAAAGATTGAAAAATCTGTTAGTGGGCAGTAAGGAAGAAGACCTAAAACAAGAAATCTTCGAACAGAACTTTAATGGTATTGTAACTAAAGATGAGTTTGACAAAGGTTTCAATTTCAAATTTAAAACTGGTCCAAGGAATAGAGCTACTGTACATGAAGTTGTTGAGGTTTTATCTCAGATTAGAAAAGTCATACTTCAAAAATCTCGACTGTATATTGGTTTTCAGTCTGTAAATGTAAAAGACTTTATATCGGTTACTAGATGTGCTAACTGTCAGGACTTTGGCCATGTTGCTAAGAAATGCACTGGCAAACAAGCTTGTGGTTTCTGTGGAGAAACTGACCATGATAAAAAGGATTGTCAAAAGAACCAGACGGTCTGTATCCCATGCCTAAGAAGAAACAAGCAATGTAGCGGAGGGCAAACATGTACTACCTACAAACTTTTTTGGGACAGAATAATCTCCAGAACAAATTATGACTAGCATGGCAGTATATAAACATCATTTCAACCGAAATTTAAAGATTAGTCAAATTAGTGCGCAAAGGAGTAAGTTAGTATTGTCCGAACTAAAGAACTTAATTGGAGAATTAAATTTAGACATTCCTTGTATTCAAAAGCCGTACTCCAGAAATGGAATTGTCATACATGCTCCAGTAATGGCAAGGACGATCAGCTTTGGCGATGATCCCATGGCAGCAATCATGATTTTTAATCCTAACCTGCAAATTGTGAATATAACACAGCTAAGTGATACATACACAAATTGTATTGAAATTAGTTATGAACATGGTAGTTTTCTACTGGCTAATTTCTATTGTCAATACAGTCATGCCATTGAGCCTTATATTCATAAAATTAGAGAAGTGAATAATTTATTTAGGCACTGTGAGATTTTATTCACTTTGGACGCTAACGCAAAATCACCTTGGTGGTATAACAATTTCAGAGATGACAAAGGAATACAAATGGAGGAAATAATATCTGAACTGAATCTAAATATTTTGAATAAACCACTAAATCCACCAACATTTGAAAATAAGCATGGTGCTAAATCCTTACTTTAGGAAATTCGAGAATATTACACAAAATCTTTAATTGGAAAGTAGGGCAAGACTTCACCTCCAGTGACCATCGTTTTATTTACTTTAATTACAAAATTGATACATATCTCTTAAAAGATTCAAAATTAACAATTAATAGAAATTTCTCACAAGCCAACTGGAAGAAACTGAAACAAATATTTGACAATACAATTACATACAATGGTATATCAGTAGATTCAGATGCAGAGAACTTAATACAGACAATTGTGAATGCAATACATTTTTCAGTTCCAAAATTGCGGAACAAAAAATACACCAACCACAGTTGGACTGATACCTTGGATTTATTGCGAAGGAAGATGAGGAAATTAAGAAAAATTTATCAACGATGTAATATAGAAAAGTTAAGACAACACTACTTAACTAGATACAGACATGCCAAAGAGAAGTTTAAAAGACAATTGAATGAAATGAGAAGTAAGTCGTGGCATTATTTCATAGAAACTAATTTAAACACCAATATCTGGGGAATTCCTTACAAAATTGTAATGGAGAAGATTAGAAAACCCGAAATATTAAACACCATTATGAGGGACAATGGAATGATAACAACTGGAAAGATACGTCAGAATTGCTACTTCATACCCTTGCCAGATGATAAAATGGAGTCTGACAATGTTCAAAACTGAATTAAAGGAACTGAATTGACCAGACCATTTAGGAATAATGATAATAATAATAATATATTACCTTTTGATAAATCGGAAATTCGATTAGAAATCAATAAATTGAGGACGCAGAGAAAGAAAGCATGTGGACCAGATGACATACCAAACGAAGTGCTCTACTACTTGGAAGAGAAACTAACACCTTTTCTATATAACTTGTTTAATTATTGTTTATGAACAGGTCGCTTTCCAGATTGCTGGTAAGTGACAAGGGTAGTAATATTGAAAAAAGGTAATGACAAAGATCCAATGCAACCAAAGTCATATAGACCAATTTAAGTACAACTGGGAAGATATTTGAAAGCTTAATAAACAAGCATATAAAAGAATTTAGACCAACGTTGGCTTAAACGATAAGCAATATGGTTTCAGAAAAGGAAGATCTACTGAGGATTCAGCCAACCAAATTCTTTACACTATAAAGTCAACCACTAACAAGTACTTAATTGGTATCTTTATTGACATCTCTGGTGCCTTTGATAACTTATGGTGGCCATTTTTCTTCGAAAGACTAAGACATCAAAACTTTCCTAGGTCACTGTACTACATATTCAAAGATTACTGCTGTAATAGGAAAGTTTATATTCAAGGAATTGATGAATTCATTACAAAAGACATAACCAAAGGCTGTCCCCAAGGTTCGGTTCTCGGGCCGACATTTTGGGACATAGTAATGGAGACGTTACTTCAAGACTTAGAAGAGGATCCAGCAATTAAGAATATTATAGCCTATGCCGACAGTGTAATCTTTCTAATTGAAGCGAACTCTAGGCCTGAACTGGAAAACAAGTCTGTGATAATACTAGACAAATTAGATCAATGGTGCAAGAAGTAAAAAATGTGTGTTGCACCACAAAAATCCAGTTATATTTTATTAAAAGGGACTTTAAAAAGAGATCCAATTCTTAAGTTCAACAATCAAAACATAAAACATAAAAAAGAAGCTAAATATTTAGAAATAAACTAAGGCTTTCACGGCCGGATTCATAATTAGAAGAATATCCTTCCGGGCTGAGAGGCCGTGGTTCACTGGGCTCCTTCATTCTCCCAGACGTTTCGCTTGCAGCTATGGCAAGCATCATCAGTGGTGATGTACAACTCTCCTAGCTCTCTCGGTCACTACTGAATTGCCGGCAGAAAGAGCGGGTTTATATGTGCTGGTAGGTACCGCCCTCCCGTAACCTGATTGGTCCACCTATTCCTGTGATCTCCTATGATTGGTCCTTGGGGTTTGGCTGTGGGTCTGTTTAGCAGAGCAGGGTACCATGTCTTATGAAATTTGAGAGCTTCTTTCTTGTTAAAGTTGTCTTTATGCTTGTAAATTTCGATTGCTTCACGGTATAGGCGTGCGCGGTAATGGGAAGTTGTAGCGAGGATATCTGTTTCATCGTAGCGGATGATGTGTTCACCGGGTGCTTCTAAGGCATGTTTGGCAACTGCTGATTTCTCCGGCTGTCCCAGGCGGCAATATCTGCGGTGTTCTTTTAACCTGGTATTGATACTGCGTGGAGTGGTGCCCACGTAGACTGATCCGCAAGAGTAAGGTATTCGGTACACTCCAGCCGATGTGAATGGGTCTCTGGGATCTTTAGCTGAACGAAGAAAACAGTGCATCTTTTTGGTTGGAAGGAAAACTGTTTCTACATTATGGGCCTTCAATAATTCAGAAATATGGTCTGTAGTGTGTTGCAAATAAGGGAGGTATACCATGCCTATCCTGTCATTAGGGTGTTGTCCCCTTTGTGTTTGAGTTTTCTTTTTCGGGTGTAAGGCTCTTTTTATTTCTTTGTGTGTGTGCCCATTGTTACGGAGAGCGTATTCTAGATGTAGTAATTCCTGTTGTAAGTACTGAGGTTCGCATATTCTTAAGGCTCTGTCTACCAAGTTTTGATCACAGCCCGTTTTTGTCCTGGATCATGGTTTGAGGTTTTGTGAAGATATCGGTTGGTGTGGGTAGGTTTGCGATAAACTGTGTGTCCTAGTGTGCCATCACTTTTCTTGATAACAAGAACATCCAGGAAAGGGAGTGTACCATCTTTTTCTTTCTCCATAGTAAACTGAGTCCAAGGGTGTAGACTATTAATGTGAAGTAAAAGCTCTTCTAAGGCGGAGTCTCCCAGGTACCATATCACAAATGTGTCATCAGCATAGTGAAACCAACAGGCGGCTTTTTGGGGGACGGAGTGTAGTGCAGCGGCTTTGAAGTGTTCCATATAAAAGTTGGCTATTACAGGGCTCAATGGGCTACCCATAGCAACACCGTCAGCTTGCTCATAGTATTCTTCTTGCCACTGGAAGTAAGTGGTAATTAAGACATGTTCGAATAGAGCAAATATATCATTGGGAAACAAGTCTTTGAGAAGGTCTAGGGCATCGTTGACAGGTACCATCGTGAATAAAGATACTATGTCGAAGCTAACCAGTTGAGAACCAGGTTTCAAAGAAAGTGTTTTTATTTTCTGTATGAAGTGTGTTGAATCTTTGGGTGTCCGTCTCACCGATATGGGGTTGGAGTAGATTGGCTAAGTACTTTGCCACCTCATGAGTCGGTGACCCAATGGCACTGACAATTGGACGAAGAGGAATGTCCGGTTTGTGAATTTTTGGCAAGCCGTAAAGTCTAGGGGACAGTGCTTCAGTTCTCCTGATGCTTCATTTAACCTCAGGTGGTATAGACCAGTGGTGTCAAGGTCACAGACCCCTCGGGGCTCAACTGTGCTACAGCTAAATATGACGGGCAAAACATGACGTAATACATATCAACACTAGAAGCTTTATCAATTGACACCTGTTTACTTGCAAGTTGGTTGCGTCCGCGAATAAAACCTTTCTTGGAGTGGGTACACCTTATGAATTTTTGCCTTCAGAATTGCCTACAAGGATACATAGCACAGGTACAAGTTGGATCTGCGAAGGGGAACAGTACATCTCACACGTAAATAGGAAACTACTTGACGTAGTTATTCATGTTGGTTAAAATAGTTGCAACCTTCTGATGATTAGGCTGAATTATAGTTACTATTAAACCTACCCTAGCCCTTGGGTTAGCATTCTCAAACTGGAAAGGACACCACTTACGCACTTACATGCCTCTTAAAGATAGATGTTTTTATTACTTTTCAATCCCAGATATAAAAATGTCAATCTATTTTGAATGAATGAATAAATAAGAGAATAATTACACAGTATTAATAATAGTGCTTTTAATACGAACTTGTATTATATATAATCTATATTTATATAAAAGTAAATAGCAGCTTTCAAATCCTGTTATACCTTAAATGAATATTCTTATCTACTTTGATTAAACATAATAACAGAATATTTACTTGTATTATTTTCAAATAAGTGAAATAAACTGAAACATTATTAGTAACAGGGGTTGGCGATTTTCTCCAAAATTAAAGGAAAGGACTACATGCAAGTTGTTTGAGAACTACTGTCCTTAAAGGTACATATTTTAGTGAAGCGTTTGCATAATGAATTTAAGACAATCTTACTGAAAACCTAAGTAAAATACATGTTACACATTTGTAGGATCAGTCATTTGGCATATTTTTCAATTCACACACTTTTCAAAATTTGACATACAAAGACAGATTCTAAGACTGGATGCCAAATTGCTATCCGAGAGTCTGTTTCTGTGGCGAGTTTTCAGGAGCTGCATTATAGAGAAACCCTGTTCACAAAGGTAGGTACTGCCAGACATTGCCATACTTTTTGCTACGTTGGGAATCAAATTTGGGAAACGCCTATTGTGAAGTTTCCGGTAGAATTCGATCAGTGCGTCTGAGCATGAATTGTCAAATTTCTCTTGAAAGCGACACTCACACTGTACTTGTAACAGCTCCAGATGAACTGCTATATTACTTACTTTATCTATGTTCATAAGAACTCTGTATGTTGTATTTTTTAATGCAAGATACTGGTTGCATATTAGGTACTGAATACTACAACCACAACTTTGCAGAGGAATTGTTTTCCCATTCGAAACATGCGAATCCAAATGACTCATGTCTGTGCTCTCGGATGCAGCCATTGCTCTGCCTGCATCACACGGAAAACTGCACTGAACTGGTTTCTAACGGACGTGCCCTCTATGCCCAGGGCACGGCGACTTGCTCTCTCCGTGGCATTGCCACGATTGACACCACTGGTATAGACGACTGCATTTGAACTTATTAGTTTTCTTTAAAACACGTGTTGTGGGGTCCTTCGGGAGTTTTTTGTATGTGTCTGGATCTAAGACATCTGTGATCTTACGGTTATAATCCTCAGTGTTCATTACCACCGTGGCATTTCCTTTGTCCGCTGAAACAATGATGATTTCGGTGTTGGACTAAAGGTTTCGCAAAGCAAGTCTTTCTTCCTAGTTCAGATTGGACTTGGGCCGTTTGGTTTTTTGTAAAATTCTTTAGGCTTCTCGGCGTATTTCCTCAGCTGCTGGTTCAGGTAATTTTGCGATACCGGCTTCTGTATTGGCGATAATGTCTTCAGTTGGAACCACTGGCAGTGTAACGGCGAAGTTTCCCCCTTTGGTCAAAACTGATACTTCGGCTTGAGTAAGGTTATAAGTTGAGAGATTACAGACGACGCGGTTGGAGTTATGAGGTGTCGTGTCAGTGCAGTGACTTGTGGTATTTCATAGCAACTTTGCATACTTCTTCTGTCTTTCAGTGGTTTTCTCTTAGTTGGAAAGCAATGTTGACAAAGTGATCTGGTCTACCAGGTTCCAATGGCTTCAATGTAGGCAATTGCTGATCTGAAGATGTAATCTCAACAAGTTTTAGTTGTTGTCTGCAAGTTCCTGACGGGTTTGGTGCATGTGCTCCCTCAAAAGAGCTCGCTTGATACGGTCATAGATGCAGTGTGGTGAATTTGGCTAATTGATTTGTTAATCAAGTTACGAGGGGCAATTTTTTGGCGTAAAAAGAACAACATAGAAAAAGTACAGGAAATAATGGGTAGGAAAATTTATACATTAAGAGACATCAAAGCAAAACTAAAATTAGACTGGCAAAAAGAATGGGATGACGCCAAACAAGGAAGAAGAACCTACAATTTATTCCCGAACATAAGTGAAAGTCTTAGATTAAAATATTTAAAACCAACAAAAGGTACTGTTCACTATCTGACAAGACACGGCCCATATGGAACATACTGGATGAAAATAAATAAACAAGCTGACGATAATTGTAGCTGTTGTTAAGTTCCAGGCACTCCAGAGCACACATTATTTGAATGCGTCAAATATGGGAATGCAGCTGAAGAAGATGGAAATAATCTAAGAGGTTTTTAAGTTGCAGATATTCTGAGAAATCAAGAGTTGTATAAACATCTAGAGATACTCGCAACTAAAATCAGTGAATTGGCTTGGAATTAAATTATTGGAAATGATATTTCACCAACTAGTGTTGATTCAAGTGTCCAACCACCCAGAAGATCTGCGAGATTGGCTATCAACAATGATGTCCTGGATCAAGATTAATCAATCAGAACAAACTTTCTTTTACTTTTTTTTATTTCTATTGTTACCTGATATAATATCACTCAAAAAATTGTATTACCAGTTTCAATAAATTTAGAATTTGGAAAACACATCCCAGTTTTAGAAATCAGGTACCGGGGTGGTAGTTTTACAGATTTTATTGATTTATTTATTTATTGATTTATTTATTTTTTGTAGTACTCATATATTTCATAAGGAATTTATCTTGATCTCTTTTGTTGAGCATGGAAAGGTTTTGGTGAAATCCACTTACATCATTATAAGTCAGATCAGCTGCATCACAGTGCTTATGCCCTTCACCTTTAGGATTTCATGGAGTGCACTTGAGACCATGTGAACATGTAATTGCTGGAGTATGAGCTTTCCTTGACTTGCATTTTGATTTCCTTTCCTTGTTTTTGCAATTCCTACCTCCCGCGCATTCTACGACTGGTACAGTTTTACAATCTGAAATCTTGTCCATTGTACATAGTACAGTGCAATGTGTCAACTAAGAATAAAAATGCCATGTAAGTATAACAAAGCTTGCAGAGCAGCTGGCCCCGTGGCGCAGTTGGTAGAGCACCTGCCTGCTGTGCTAGGGGTCCCGGCAGAGGGTAGGAATTTTTCTCCAGCCAAGATTATTCCTCATCCTTCCCTGAGTCTGGAAGTATGAATGTGTGTGTGAATGCAATGTATAAAAACAAGTCAAGGTCGCCGATATGACCTCTGCAGTTAAAGGTGAAAACAATTAAAAAAAAGCTTGCAGAAGCACCTGCCTGCTGTGGAAGGGGTCCCAGTTTGATTCCCGGCAGAGGGGTAGGAATTTTTCTCCAGCCAAGATTATTCCTCATCCTTCACTGAATCTGGAAGTATGAATGAAAGTGTGAATGTATGTGTGAATTCAACGTATAAAAACCCCCAAAGACCGAAAAACCCACTGTTAAACAAGTGACACCATTGCCAATAGGCAGGGCCGCTGATATGGCCTCTGCAGTTAAATACAGGATATAAATGGAACAACACAAAAAAGCTTGCAGAAATGAATGTGAAATCCAAGCGCACAACTTGAGTTCGCAGTTATTGCCAACGGTGCATAACTCAATTTCGTAAAATTTTGCCTCTATCGAGTTTTGAAAAAAATGCTCCTCAATTCTCCTCCACATGTATCTATATATATGAGGCACATTCCAAAACTAAGGTCGGGTGAACAATATGTCATATATGGCTTGAATGACATTTCATGCCTGCAACGCTGTGTACCAACTCCTGGGAAACATACAGTAGTGTTGGTGTGCCGCAGTAGGCGCTTGCCTGTCAATGAGAGCAGATCAAAATAACCACGTCAATTTTAGATCCCGTCAGTTGTGAAGTGCGTGGTGAGATTAGATTTTTGCTGGCAAAAGGATCGTCAGCTGTGGACATCTATCATGAGTTATGTCTAGTGTATGGACTGGACATAATGATTTGGATTTGGTTTAAGGGCGCTCAACTTCTAGGTCATCAGCGTGGACATAATGAGTGCAAACAAGTTTGACGCTGGTGTCGAGAATTTCAAAATGGCTGCACAAATGTGCACGATGAACAGTGGAATGGCAGGCTCAATATTCAGTCTGACAACATCATTGATCAAGTGAACCTAAAACTTCGAAGTGATCGGTGTTTGATGATTAGTGCTCAAACCTCACTTTACAGGATTGTCACTGAAGAGCTTGGATATCAGTAACTTTGTGCAAAGTGGGTGCCAAAACTGCTCACCAGTCAGCACAAGGAGCAACGAATGCATAGTACATGACAGTTTTTGGAACACTATAGACAAGATGGAGATGGTTTGTTTTCCCACATTGTTAGGGGAGATGAGACATGGATTGTGTACACCAATGCAGAGTCAAAACCACAGTCAATGCAGGCACGCCCACATACTGCTGCCAAAACCAAAGAGAAAATTCAAGAGTTTCATTGGGAACTCCTTGACCACCCTCTGTACAGTCCTGATCTTGCATCAAGTATCTATTTCCTCTTCCTGCGTTTGAAATGGTGGCTTGATGGACATCAATTTCAAACTGATGAACTCAAGACGAGCGTTACCAGCTGGTTCAGGTCTCAGGTGGCAGACTTCTATGCTGAGGGGTTAAAGAAGCTGGTGCAGCATTACAGAAAGTGTATAGATGTGAATGGTGATTATGCAGAAAAGCAAATTAGATATTTGGTCACATACTACTGTGAATGAAAACCTTATCTCATGAGCGATGCTTTTATTATGACCAAATGGACTTCAGTTTTGGAATACACCTCGGGCACGGGCGTGTATTCTGGAGAGTTATTTGCACAGAACTTACACTTGTGCCACTATAACATAAAATGTTGCTACAAATTCTCAAATATACCTTTGAAGCTCCTTCAGTTAAAATGCACCATCAATCCTCCTCAGGTGAAGGATGTATGATATTTATTTCTCTTCTTATACAAGATACAACCTTGATAGAGAATGCACATTTAAGAGTTCAACATTTTGGAAATAATGCTCCCTGTACTTTAACCCCTTGGTTGCATCATCCTCACATAGTTTTTATATTTTTTAAATATGTTGATGGAGCCTAAAGTTAGAGTTCTTTTAACTGTGAGGATTAATTAAAGTTTGTATATCTTCCGATCATATTTTACCATAATTCATGTCAAATGTGGTTACAGCCTATACAGCAACCAGATGAAACAGTGCTAACCATGGGTATGGGAATGGCAGAACAGCGACCACCAAGACCCAATAGTATTGAACTACGAAGAAGTTATCCAGATCAAGTTGATAATGTGGTGTATAGTGGTGGTAACTCCAGTATGTATAGTCCTCGACATACTCAAAGTCCAACAGAGACACAATACAGGTGGGAAACTTTACAATACTTGTGTAGAATACCTGCAACTAAGTAATATTTATTTACAATAAGATTTTACATAAGATCTTATATTTCTTTTACACTCTTTTGAGTTGCTATTTTATCCCTTGGTTCATCATACATTTTAACTCTGTGGTTGTTCATGCATGGTGGGCCTTGTCCTAATTCACATTACTTCTATTTATTTTTCTATGTAGAGGAAACAGCTTATTGGAATACCCCAAAAACCAAATTACATTTTTTTCCCCCAATATGCCGCGGTCTGGCTATATTTGGTGATATTCCATCTGTTAGGTTATGTTAGTACTGTCAACTGTTCATAAAATATAGCCATGGTAGAGATATGGCCATAGTGTTATTGCATCCATTATGTTGCTACAGAAGCCCTTGCTTTTGAACTCGTAGCAGAGAAGCCAACCGATAGATTTTAAAATGAAATTTTCTTTAGACGCTGTATTGATTGATTAATTAATTAACCAATCTGTAGACACCATTGTATTGCTCGTGTGTGCATGGTTTTGTCTTGAATTGTTTTAAAGTTATGCAGTTATACTTACTGTTATTTTTGTGTTTGCAACACAGTGGCACATTAAATATATACAATGAAAGTCAAAATGATGGGCTCAATTTCTGTAATTTACGGTGAAAAATCTAATTAACATTTAAGAGGTTGAATCCGAAACTGAAAAGTTCAATGCCATAGCCGGGAGTTGAACCACGGATCTTCCACTTATCGAGCAGCTGCTCTAACCATTAAGCTACCATGGGCAACTTGCCAGTACGACATTATATTCCCCAGCTGATTTGTACTTTTTGCCGGTTAACCACAAGGGAATCTCACATCAGAGATAAATACCCCATGGGCAATCAAACTGCATAGGCTTTCACGGCTGGTGTCATTATATAGAAACTGATTATCCGGGCTTGTGGGCCGTGGTCTAGTCCGGAAACTCCCTCCAAACGTTTCGTCCGAAGCTGCGTCGAACATCCTCAGTGGCGTTGCCTTAACACACTGTTAGTCTCGGCGATGACTGACACGGAGCCTTTTGGCTTCACGGGCTTTATACGTTTGGCACGGGTTGGCGGAGCTAGTTCCTGGTTGCTCCGGTCTTGGCTTATTGGTACGGCTGCTGCGGGGGCTGGTTTGCTGCTTCTATTGTCTATGCTTGATGTTGAGGCTGTTGGCGGCAAATGGTCCTGGATTTGTTGACGGTCAGGTTTCCTGCGTGCTTTTTGTAATGCTGGATGCCAGGCTTTATTTAGGCATTTGGTTTCTTCCTTTCTATTGAAGTTGTTATGTTTGTAGATCTCTATAGCTTCTCGACTTAAACGGGTGTAATAATGTACTGTGGAAGATAGGACCGCTGTGTCTGCATACTGTATAAGCCAAGACCGGAGCAATCAGGAACTAGCTCCGCCCACCCGCACCAAACGTATAAAGCCTGTGAAGCCAAAAGGCTCCGTGTCAGTCATCGCCGAGACTAACAGAGTGTTAAGGCAATGCCACTGAGGATGTTCGACGCAGCTTCGGACGAAACGTCTGGAAGGAGTTTCCTGACTAGGCCACGGCCCACAAGCCCGGATAATCGGTTTCTATATAACCCTAAGGGCGACTAACAATTTTAAGTACTTTATGTCCTGGGTTTAAGTAACCATAATCATCTAAAGGTTACTTAAACCCGGGACATAAAGTACTTACAATTGTAAGTCACCCTAGCTTAATGGTTAGAGCAGCCGCTCGATATGCGGAAGATCCGTGGTTCAAAGCCCGGCTATGGCATTGAATTTTTCAGTTTCTGATTCAACCTCGTAAACATTGCCCACACACAGCTTGTGTGTTTAAAAACACCAACAGTAAGCTTGTTGGCATAAATAAATACTAATTAACATATCGTTTTATGAGACACATGGTTTGAAAGGTAAAATCTCAGTTTACTTCAGATACATCATAAGTAAAGCCCGGATTTCTAAGCAAAATGCTTAACTTTTTCTACAGCTTTAAAGGTAAGCAGAAGGGCTATACTTCATAAGACACACCTAGATGAGCAACTTTAACTATTTTTGTTTGTGCTTATTTATGCTAATTTTGCAGAAAATGTTTTTGCTTACTTATTTTACAATGTTTAATTAAAACTGCATATATTACACAAAACTGTAAATTTTAAAGTGCATATTTCACAGTTATCTGTGATTTATCAATGATTCGCTATTTTCTTGGCTAAATTCGTAAGAAAGAAACACTAGGATATAGATCGGTGTTGTGAAATCATACTACGAGGAGAAAAATTACTTGCTGCGATTAGTAGAATGAATGCATCAGTCACTTATCGCCTGAGATAACACAATGATGTCATGAACAAGCATGGGGATTCCCCAAGTTCCAAGCTGCAGCATGTAGTCCAGCAAGGTGTGCATGATTGCGTAGTGTCAACTCATCAATCAGATATCGCAGTGATGTCATGAACAAGGATGCTGATTCCCTGAGATCCAAGCTGCGTCTTCTTGTGCTACAGTTTTTTAGTTCAGTTCGATATTGCAGTTACAGAATGCCACCCACAAAAACTTCTCAGCCAGCTTTCCTGCGCAGAGGTGTGGAAAAAATATTTTCAGTGAAGATGGTAGTGTCTTATTTTGTTTGGTGTGTGAAAAGTGTTTCTGCAAAGAAAAAATATGACATTGTGCAGCACACAGCATAAAGAGAGGCTTAAGAATAAATCTAAGTTAAACCAGCAACTGATTAAAAGCAATGTTAGTGAACAATCGAGTTCTAGTGATACATTTTCCAAAGACTTATGTTTAGCATTAGTGGGTTCAGATATTCCATTGTATAAATTGAATAATGTGCAGCTTTGTGTATTTTTAGAAAAATACACAAATAAAAGGGTGCCGGATTAATCTACATTGTGCAAAAACTATATGCCACAGTGTTTTCAAGAAGTGATTGGTAATAATCAGAATACACTGAAGCATGAAAACATAGGATTTCTATTGATGAAGCCACAGATGCATCGGGACAGTGTGTGTAGTGCTGTAGTTGGTGCTATGAAAGCAGGTGGCAGATCATTTCTTCTGAATATACAAATATTCAAACAAGTAAATCATTCAACTGTTCCAGGTTTTTCAATGACTGATTATCTTTCTTGTGGCCAGAAGGGATATGTATTGCTATTTGTCAGTGATGCTGCCCCATATATGTTAAAGAGGGAGCTGGATTAAAAGTCCCTTACCCTAAATTAGTTCACCTGACATGCCTTGCTCATGGTTTGCATTGTGTCGCTGAAACTGTTAGAAGCCAGTATAAAGACGTGGATCTTCTTGTTTCTAGCATGAAGAAAGTGTTCATAAAGTCACTGATTAGAATTAAAAAATTCTGTGAACTACTTCCAAATTTATCTTTGCCTCCTCAGCCAGTTTTGACTCGGTGGGGAACGTGGTTGGAGGCTGGACATGCAGGACATTTCAGTGAAGTGAAAACTGTTTTGAATTCCCTAAATGCAAATGATGCAGTCAGTATTGCCACAGCACAAGAATGATTTGTAAAAACAGCATACAAGAAAAGATACAGTACATCCATAATAATTTCTCCAGATTACCTGAAATTTTAAAGCAGTTGAAAGCTCGAAATAAGCCTTTGGAACATTCACTTTCTCTGATTCACAAAGTTTCAGTAACATTGTTATCAGAAACTCACAGGGTTGCAAAAATTGTGTTTGATAAACTCAAATCAGGTGCTACAGAAAAATTCTGATTACAAAACATTGTATCAAATTTCTAAAAAGCTTTATGCGAAGAAACACACATTGAAGAACAATTCACCGAAGAAGAACTGTGGTGCTTTTCTTATGCACCTGTGAAATCGTGTGATGTGGAAAGAACATTTTCACTGTACAAATCATTTTTCACTGATAGATGCAGGAGTTTTACACAGGAGAATCTCAGGATGACCTTCCTTTTGTACTGTAACAGCCTTCAATAAGGTAAGCGTTCTGCGAAACCATTTATCATATTTGAATGCATTCATTTCTTTTTTTTTTTTTCTTGTTATTTTCGTCATTTTTTGTGCTTATTTTACTATTTTATTTTACTATTTTATTTTACTTAGAAATCCGGGCTTTTATCAGAAGTGTTCTATATGTGCACCTTGCGTAACCAACACACATCAAGCATCTGTCAAACCCTTTGAAGCATGTCACAGTCAATCTCAGCTATGCCTTTTATAATGTGATTCCACAGCTCATTGGAAGTGATAAACATGATCCGTTACATAACCTCACATGAAGAAATCACTTGGGGTTAAATCGGGAGAACGAGATGGCCAACAAGGAGATGTTGATTCTCCACATCTACACGGCCTAGTCCATCCTTGTTGCAATATCCAATTGAGATGGTCCCAAATGCTGATATGATAATGCAAAGGGGCACCATTCCGTTGAATGAAGTCTACATAAGCAATATCAGTAAAGTAAACTTTGAGAGTTAGCCATTTGAACCACGTCTCATAATATGATACGTTCATTAGATTCCACACAATAAATTGCTGAAGTCAGGTCCATCATTTTGATTTGCCCTGTATTACAATATTTAGCATTTGGAAGTGATTTTATCCAAAAGTGTTATTGCAGAACTAAATTTGCCGAAGGTTCATGTGTTGTATGGTAACAATGTTCAACTATTATCATCATTTGAAAGCATGTTACTTTAACCTTGTGATATTTGAGGTTAGAAATAATGCTTTTATTATGTATGTTAGCAGTACCACTTTTTGATGCAATGTCATCTGCAGTTTAGTGTAATGTCGGCCATATTGAATACTTGGGAACTGCCCATAAAATGTTTCCCATAACCATTTCCACCTTGTTCTTGCCATAAATTCACCTAGTGCTTTCACATCTTCGTTCTTTAGCTTCATTACCTTGAGTTTTAGAATCTCTGCACTAGTATTTTCCCACTTAATAGATATAAACTGCTCCCTCTCAGTTTCGTTTCCTCACATTCTGTTATCTAATGTAAGTCATCATCTGGCTCTCCACATAAAGGGTGTCTATCCAAATGTACTACCTTCCTAATTCCTCTTAATCTATGTACACTCAATTTATTCTACACCTAACCTTTCCCTCCTGACCTATTACATACATCCACATGCTTCTCTTTGTGTCAATCATCTTAATTGACTATCTCTCAGGCTTTGAAATAAATGTCCCTCTATAACATACTCTATTCCTTAATGCTTTCCAGAAACCTCTAACTTGCTGATTCCTCTCATCCCATGTTACCCATTCCTATTACCTGTAAAATTCTTTTTAATCACTGTCGCTGTTCATCCTATTATAGATTTTTTTCCTGTATTGCTAAACACTGCCTCAAAATATTCTGTTCATCTACTAATCTTATTCTATGCCAATATTTTAATATCCTTTCTGCTATCATACCCTTATTATCCACTCTTACACCATTTCCAGCATTGTTGTATCATTTGGCGATGATATGGGTAGACCCAGTAACCGTTTGCAAAATGACCTGTGTATTTTATCTGTCTGATGCCACCTTTTTCACTTTACCAGATATGTACCCCATAGGCCACTTTTGCTTCCACAATCGTTTTATATATACCCTATTTGTTACTTTTTGCAAATGCAATCTTAATAGCATTTATTGCTAGTTTTCCCTTAGGTAAAATACTACTCTTGTGGTCATTCCATCTCCCATTGATACAGTCACACTCCTAGTTAATCATATTTCTTTATTAACTGCTATTTACTCCCCCTACACATACCACCTTTCCTCATTCAACCTGTTACCTCTTTTAAATACCATTATCTTTGATTTTTGGAAATTTATTCTCTAACCCTATTTCTTGCAATATTCATCTAGGATTTATAAAACTTGATAAACCTCCAATCAAAATAGACCACCACTAAGTCATTTGCAAAGAGTAATCCTGGTATTTTTGTGTTATTCACTGCAGGTAGGTATAACTTATCTTTATCAAATAGATTAAGGGCTGAGTTTACATACTTGTCTTAACCATGTGTTACTTATGACATTTTCTATTACTTCATCCCCTTTCAGTCTGACACAAAGCTTATTTTTCTTCTATATATTCTGCATTGATCTGATACATTTACTCCTTTATTTCTTAGTTTAAGGATATGTATGACCAAAATTTCAAGAAAATTGAGAAAAAGAAGCAACTTTATTAGGAGTAGAAATCTATGAAATGTTTGAGACCTTGGTAAATCCAAAAAAAGTATATTTTGCCTCCAGATGCCATTTTTAAATACCATACTGCTTGTTTAAATGTTGCGTGGATGTACCTAGGTGTTCAAATCCTTTAATACTGTTTTCTCACTATTGATACATTCAACATGTTTCTTCCTATAAAATGTTACTTGTGTAGCAGTTTTTGTATTACACTAATGAAATTTGATACACATATTAATAGACCTAACAAATATTATCAGCTATGTCTATGCGTATATTTTTAATTTTCAGACACAAAAATTTTAATTTTTACAAAATATAAAATTTTTTGGAACCTAAGCTAAAGGAGACATTGAGAAATCAAGAGCCGTTTTAAAAAGTAGATGTATTTTGAACCTAGCATTTAAATATTAGATCAAAATTTAAATTTTTTGTCACTAGGGGCATTTTTTAGTGATGTAACAAAAAGATAAACAAATTTGGTCATAATTTATAAAATATTAGAGCAAAATGGATGAAATTTAGGCCATAACATATTTGCATTGTATTACACGTATGCTATACATTTAAAATAGCCAGCAGTATTAGTATAGAATTTCAAATTTTCAGTTATATACTTAGTCCGTAATGTTCTTGTATAGTGTCAAAAGCTTTTTCTAGATTTCTAAATGCCATATATACTTTCCCTCTTTTAATACTCCTGTATTTATCCAAAATTGATTTAATTACAATAATATTGTCTATTTGAGAGATAGAATCAGAACCGAAAAATGCAATGCCACAGCTTGGATTTGACCTTAGGCCCACCACTTACCAGGTGGGTGCTCTAATCATTGAGCTACTGTGACAATTTGCCAGAGTGACATTGAATTCTCCAGCTGATTTGCATTTCTCACGGTAAACCACAAAAGCAGTCTCACATCAGAGACAATTGTTCCAAAGGTGACTTACAGTATTTTGTCTCGGGATTAAATAACCTTTAGATGGTAATTATTTATTTATGCCAACAAACTACTTGTTGTTTTAAACACACTTAATGGTTCTGTGGTTCAAATCCCAGCTGTGGCATTGAATTTTTCAGTTCCAATTCTACCTCTCAAACATTGCCTACATATGGCTTGTGTGTTTAAAAACACCAACAGTAAGTTTGTTAGCATAAATAAATATTGTCTATTGTCTGCCTTTCTTTTCTGAATACTGCCTGTAATAATGATAGTTTTTCTTCCTCTGCCTTGCATTGTAGTCTACCTGCTAAGGTCACTGTATAAACCTCTCTTAGAATTGACAGACTAATACCCTTGTAGTTATATGGGTCCTGAATCTTCCCTTTTCCTTTATAAATAGGTACAATTACAGTTGTTATCCAACTACATGGTACCCTCTCTCTTTCAATATGTGACATCTTTATTAAATGTTTTACCCACTAGCTTTTGCGATGTATTTATTAAAGGGGTTCGGCGTACCACTCACTTCGTACTTCCCACCAATGCAGCAAGAAATGGCATGATTTGTTACTTCTCCGATAGATCAGCAGTGAGCATGAACGACTCTTTTAATCTAATTTTTATATATCTCGGGTGCAGTATGGGTCAATGAGTATATCAGTCAATCACTAAACTAGATTAACTTTAAAGTATTGAATTTATTTAAACTTTTATATGAACAGATTAAGTCTATTAACACAAATTATGCAGTCATATGGCTTGGCATCTTTTCGAATCTCGCTACAGGTGGGCATGCACGGATTACAAATTCTTAAGTCAACATCTTTGCTGTTATTAGTGCTGCATCGCAGAATTTATACTTATTTGACGCACAGTGATGAAGTAGGGTGATTATGAAAATTGTGTAGCACTGATAGCGCTTCATAAGGCAGGTAAATCAGCTTCTAAAATTTTCACTACCCTTAAGAAGTTGAAAATAAGCAGAATGTTTGTGTCGGATCATTAACCGATTCCTAGAAACCAGGACTGTTGAAGATTGCCAGAGACCAGGCCTTTCATGTAGCATTAAGGACAAGCAGGCAGTTAAAGCGGTGGTGTATTCATATTTGACAAAATCTTGGGTGAAAGCAGTCTGTGCTGGCTCGAGAGTGGAATATTTCAAAAGTGTTAGTGTCCCGCCTGTTAAGGGATGACCTAGGGTTGAAAGATTACTGGTTACAGGTCACCTTCTAACCCAGTGTCTGAAGGAGCTTAATGTGATAAAATGAAAACACCTTCAGTGTTACGCAAACAATGGCCACAGCAAAATTCTTTTCACAGATGAAAGGAATTCACAATTGAGGAGGCTTGCAACCAGCCAAATGTTTGTGTTTATGCTAAGTCATCACGAGAAGCTCATGAGAAGTTTCCAAAGATCCAAATAGGCCATAATCCTGCCTGGTGAGGAATGGCATATGACAGCACCACCAAACTCCATTTTTGTGAAAAAGGGGTTAAAACTTCTGCCAAAGTGTACCAAAACACCATGTTGCAGACTGTTGTGAAAGATTTGGGCATCACTTCATTCAGGAATGAACAATGGAGCTTCCAGCAGGATTCAGCACTTGCCCATAAGGCAAGGTCAACCCAGGAATGGCTTAGGAGAAATGTTCCGGACTTCATTGCTCCGGATGATTGGCCTTCCAGCAGCCCTGACCTCAACCCATTGGATTACAAGTTGTGGTCCATGCTTGAGGACATGGTGTCTAAGAAAAGTCATCCCAGTATTGATAGCCTGAGGTGCTCCCTGGCGAAGGCAGTGGTGGATTTTCCAATGGAGACTGTAATTTTGATGTGTAGCCACAGGGACTAAAGGGCCTGTGTGAAGGCCAAAGGCTGCCATTTTGAAATATGATTGGTGCTCTGTGTTTATAATGCATGCAAGTGACCTGTATTAAAAGGATATTAAATTATGTATAAAACTGTAAATGGCTCAGGTTCAATGTTGTCACAGTATTTATGGTAAGACTATGATAAATTATCTATATATCCTATATTTAAGGTCATTGGGATCAAGTTATTTTAGTTCCTATGCCTATTAGATGGTTAAAATAACTACACATATTTCTGGTGCTATAACATGTTCTCTTTTAACATTCCTCTAATTATTTGCCATACTCTACAAGCATAATTTTTTGTAGCCGTTTCTAGTAAGTTCTTACTTATTTTTTCCCCACCATTCTCTCCTTTCTACCTTCATCAGACATTTATAGCTCCATCTCATTGTTATGAAGTTTTTCCTTGTTTCTTGGTTCTTTTATATCTTCTACCTCGTTAATTCTTGTCCCAACCTCCTCTGAGCCCCAAAACATTAATCAAACCACCACTTAATTTTACTTTGATATGCATTCGTTTGTTTCATTCTGCACCCTGATTTTTTAACTATGCACTCTATTTTCTTAATTGTATCATCTGTTTTCCTCATTTGTAATAATTTAGGTCAGCTTTTACGTACTTACCTATCGTTAAATTTAGTCTTTCTATATATCTCTCCTACTGTCCGATATGACACTATGTTGGAAGAAGTCAATTAAAAAAAAAATCTCCCTTGTCTTCCCTTCTCCATTTAAATACATCTATCTTTTTCCACCCTCTCACAAATTGATCATCCTCTACTTCACCTTTAATTCTAAAAGTGGCCTTCAATGGAAAATGACAACTAGTGAATGCTCCTTGAATTACTTCAAAATCCATTAATGCATCCTCATTATCTAACAAATAAAGCAAATAATCCATGGCACTCAGTCCATTATTAGTTTTGAATTTAAATTCTCCCATCCTGACCTATCCTTTCCTTTAACTCTGTTAGATATATATAGGCCATTTTCTTCACTGAATTGCAGTAGTTTTCTGCCTTCCTTCCCGGCAATGAGGTGGTAGATGCAGCTGCTAAGGCTGCATGTCATCTGCCAGAGTTTTCCACATACAGTCTGCCTTATACAGATGTACAACGGTACCTCCATTGCTATATTTTATCACTGTCAGCAATCATGGGAAGCGTTGGATGGCACTCAATTGTGGATGATCAAGGACACAGTACAACCCTGGATGACATCTTGCAGTATTCCAGATGGGCAGAAGTCATTTTAGCCTGCTTGAGAATAGGTCGTACAATGCGCCACGCATGGACCCCTTTTGTGTGGTGACCCGGTGCATGTCTGTTCTACCTGTGGCAATCAACTTTGTGGCCCATATCCTTGATTGTCCACAATACACTTGTGAGCACCAGTTCTTTGGCCTGGGTTCCACTCTGAAGTGAATCTTAGGCGATGACCCAGTAGCTGTAAAGACAGTGCTGAAGTTTGTCGCCACTATTGGCTTTGGTAACCAAGTTTAACTTGTATTTTATTTTGTGGTTTTATTTTGAGATTTTAGGATGTTTTATCTTGTTTTAACTGCTTACCTTTTTAGATGAGTTTTTACGTTTTAACTGTTAACTTTTATCTGTTTTAAAATTCCTATTTTAACCAGTGGTGAATTTCCCTGCTTTTATCTTTTTGACTTTGGGCCTTAATGACCTAGCTGTCAAGGGCCCTTAAACCATACTCGCTCACTCACTCACCCGATCACTCAATCTTCCTTATTCACACTTTTATCTCTACTTTGTTGCTCGTCTATTTTCTGCCATTTGTGTATATTTTCCTCCAACATTCACTGTATTGTTCACACCCTATCCTTGCATTAAAATCACCTGGCACAACTGTTTTTATGTCTGGATGTATGTTATATAACACCTCTAAGTTCTGATTCACTTCAAAAAAGAGTTTACGATCTTAGAATCAGACGAACTTGGTGGGGTATATACAATGTCTAAAGATACCTCATCAGCTTTCTCTAAAAGATCTGTTGCTAATATACATTGTACCATAGTGTCACATAGCTCCTCTACTACCTTAACCTGAAATCCTCTCTTTCTTTATTAAAATTCCTAATCCCCCTGATGCTCTTCCCTTCTGCCTACTTCTTATCGCACTTGCCCATAATGTATCCTTCCATGTCAGTGTTCATACTATCACATAACAAAGTCTCTACTACTACAAATATATCTGCCATCGTTAAGAGATGCTTGATTTCATCCCCCCACACCCCAGGGGCCTACTATGGTAAGTACGGGTTTGACACACCCGGTTTCACAAGCCATACTCTCGATTGGGTTCCTCTAAGGGGTGAGAGAGCATATGCTAAATGACCAATCATGACCAATCAACTTTGGTTTACTTTTGTGTTTGACCTGATACCTCCTTGAGCACAGTCTGATGGATAACCTACACGGGGGTTGTAGGTGGATGGGGAAACGCAAGGGGTGACTGGCTAACTGTGTTCGTATCTGCTGATAAAGGTCAGTCCCAGGGAGGGGTCATTGCACGAGCTGCTGCACTCCTGAAGGTGATTGGGTCCCTCTGTCTATACACTGGGAGATGAGACCCTAGGGTGAGCAAGGTCCAGGCCAGGCCAGGCCAGGCCAGGCCAGGCCAGGCCAGGACTCTCACCTAAGCTGGGGTGGCGCACGGGATGTGAGCATGCCATCAGAGACATCTGTAATGGTGGAGGATATCATCGCCATGGGTCATCCCAAAACAAACTCTAAAACAGAGAAGGTTATAGTAAAGGAAATAGCAGAGTTGAGTGGTCCTTGCTACTTAGTAATAGCTAGAAATGAGGAAGGTAAATTTATATCAGTGAGCCCCTTTATCATTCAAAAGGGTTTGGATAACATTGCTGGGCCAGTAAAGTCATGCACTAGATCTTGCAATGGCAAGCTGCTGGTTGAAGCACATTCATCCACCCAGGCAGCTAAATTACTAAAAGCCAAGATTTTAGCAAGTTATCCAATATGTGTTGAGATACATAGGATGTTGAACTCCTTGTGCAGTGTCATAAACACCCATGCATTGGACGATTTGGCCGATGAGATTCAGGAAGGCCTTTTGGAGCAAGGCGTTACTAACAACCGGGTTCAGCGTAAAGGAGGAGGTGAATTAAAGCCAACTCGTACCCTATTCCTAACCTTTGATCTCTGTCAAAGAATTAAGGCAGGGTATGAATCCATCGAAGTTAGCCCTTTCATCCCAAACCCACTCAGATGTTTAAAGTGTCAGCGCTTTGGACATACAAGCGAGCTTTGTAAGGGACTAACTACATGTCCTAAATGTGGAAATGAATTCCACGATGGTGCATGTTCTACAGCACCGTCATGCATGAACTGCAGAGGTGAACATCCTTCCAGTTCCCGAGATTGTCCCCACTTTGTAAAGGAAAGAGCGATCCAAGAGGTATGGGTTAGAAAGAAGGTGCCTTTCTCAGAAGCCCGGAAACTCTTGCATTTACCGAACCATCTGCCAAGCTCCAATTCCTATAGCTCAGTTGCAGCTAAACCAGTGCTGAGGCAAGAGATCGCAACACAGACCAGCTATCATAACGGTGCCGCAATCTCAGAAAAGATACTTGCAGCCTGTAGCTCTATTCCAAAGCCCTCAACATCAATGCACACATCTGTTATAATGTCTCCAAAATCTTCAGGTGAAAAGAATACCACTGTTAGATCACCAACAAAAATGGCAAACTCAACACAAAAGACTAGCAAGCGTGTAATATATAATGCCTCACTGATAAAGTTCAAGAAGAGTTACATGAAAAACGACTTCCTCAAACAAGATAGTAAGTCTGATCCCAGTACATTGAAGGTATATAAGAGTCCATGAACATGTCCTCGAACATCTTGTTCTGGGGAATCTTCTGGGGTGGACTTGGACCGGCGTCTTTCGTCTTTGCCGGTCCCCGTTAGCAACCGGTTTGAGACACTCGAACCCAAGTTCGCTATGGGAACACAGGCGTCCTTGGCGGAGGACATGGAGCTGGAGGAATCTGCCCACACTGGGAGAGCCCCAGTGTAAAAGAGGTGAGAAAAGCCCACGGACAAAAATGTCAGCCCAAGACAGAAGAAAAGGGCTAAATTAATCCGCCAACCACCTACTTCAAAGTAATGCAGAATTACCTTAGAGTACCTATTCCATACAGATATTAATATGGCTATCCTATAATGGAACACACATGGTATTAGAACGCACTACCTGAACTTGAGTTTTTGCTCAATAAGAACAAAGCTTTGGTCGCATGTTTGTAAGAGACTAAGCTGCTTCCACAAGACGCTTTCCATCTAAGACGATACACCCCAGTATGGTATGATGTTACAACAGAAGAGGGTGTCCTGGCACACATCAGTGCTATGATACTTGTCAGAGGTGATGTATGTATGGAATCGGTACCTTTACGCTCTGATATACAATCAGTTGCTGTAATGATTCTACTGCCAAACATCCAGTTCACTATTTGCAACTTATATTTGCCTCCGTCCCATGACTTCTCGCATGTTGATTTAGAAGATCTAGTTTCCCAGTTACCAACACCATTTCTGTTGGTGGGAGACTTCAATGCGCACCACCCACTTTGGGGTTCAAGTCGCGCTTGTGTGAGAGACAAGCTCATCGCTGATTTCCTGGACAGTTACAACCTAGCTCTCCTCAACACTGGAGAGCCTACATTAATTCCTGACTCCTTCAACAGTTTCTCGCACCTTGATCTTGCAGTTTGTTCACCTCAGTTGGCAGTCTCCTTACAATGGAATGTCATCTCTGATTTATACTCTAGTGACCACTTTCCATGTCTTAGTAGTCTCTTAATGCAAGATACATATACCACACTTATGCCCAGATGGTGTTTGGACCATGCCAACAGGAACCTTTACACCCAGTTGGCTGTGTTTGCGTGCAGTGAGCACGATTCAGTGAATGATTTGGCACAGCATCTCACCGAGACAATTCTCTTTGCTGCTGAACAATCTATTCCGCAGTCGACTTCCCACCCCCGTCTATTTCCTGTCCCCTGGTGGACGGAAGAATGTCGGAATGCCATTCATGCTCGAAGGCACGGGCTTTCCAACGTCCTCCTACGTTAGATAACCCAATCGAATACAAGAAAATGCACGCCAGGTCCAGACAAGTCATTAAGGATAGCAAAAAGACTTCATGGAGCAAATTTGTAGCTTCATTTAACCGACATAAACCTTCCTCGGTTGTGTGAGATAGGTTAAGGCGTGTTGCAGCTAAATCGACCCATTATACCCATAGCAGGACTGAAAACAGCCACAGGAGCTGTTGTTGATTCATTTGATGTGGCCAACACATTTGGCAGTGGTTTTGCTCAAGTGTCTAGCTCGGAAAACTACTCCCCTGAGTTCCTTCCAATTAAAACTCAGGTGGAATCTCAAGGCTTTGCGTTCTGTTCTAGAATCATAGAAGATTACAATCGCCTTTTCACCATAGCAGAGCTAGAACGTTCTCTTAAATCTTCACAATTATTAGCACCAGGACCAGACGGTGTTCATGTACAAATGTTACAACAGCTCTCTCTTGAAGGTAAGGCATTCCTGTTCGAGGCCTATAATCGTGTTTGGGTTGACAGTATACACCCAGAAAATTGGCGGGAGGCCACCCTTATTCCCATCTCGAAGGCTGGAAAGGACCATCATCTTCCCTCCAGCTATCATCCTATTTCCCTCACCAGTTGCGTTTTCAAGGTGATGGATTGCATGGTCAATGGACAATTGGTATGGTGGTTAGAAAGTCGTAACCTACTGACTAAACATCCAGTGTGGTTTTCGATGATGCTGTTCAACTGTAGACCATTTTGTGTCAATGTCAACACAGATAATGGACAGATTTATGAAGAGCTGTCAAACCGTTGGCATATTTTTCGATCTCAAGAAGGCTTATGATACATGCTGGTGAGCAGGGACTCTACGTTCCCTGTATACCTGAAACATACATGGACGCCTACTGCTGTTCATTCAGGAGTTTATGAAAGACCGCTTTTTCCGAGTAAGTTTCGGCTCGGTTTTTTTTAAAATTCTTTTGTGCAGAAGAAGGGAGTGCCTTGGGGTTCGATACTAAGTGTCACGCTCTTTGCTATAGCAATTAACTCCATCTGGAAATGTGTTCCACCTGCAGTTTCGTCATGCCTGTTCATGGACGACTTCACTGTCTATTATACTTCTCAGTGCACGGCATTCTTACAACGGCGCCTGCAGCAATGTTTGGACAACTTTAGAGAATGGAGCTCAAAAAACGGCATCTGTTTCTCAACTGAGAAGTCAATCTGCATTAATTTCTGGCGCCACAGGAGACGATTGCCACCTTTGCTCCGTTTCGGTCTAGATTTACTTTCCTTCGCATATGAGACATGTTTCCTGGGGTTGACCTTGGATAGGAAGCTTAGTTGGTCATCGCCTATAGCACAGCTAAGAGCATGATGTAACTGTTCCCTGAATATCATATATATCATGCGAGTACTAAATGGCAAATCATGGGGAGCAGATCGGACAATTTTGTTGCAAATGTATCGTGCAGTGGTCTGATCCAAACTAGACTATGGTTGTATTGTTTTTTCGTCAGCATGGCCATCTGTGCTGAGAAGATCAGACGCAATCCATAATAGGTGCATCCGCATGGCAATAGAAGCTTTTCCAACAAGTCCTCTCGTGAGTTTTTACGCTGAGTCCTTACAACCTCCTCTGCAATATCGGCATGAGTTTCTTTTGGCAAATTATGGTTGTGCACTTAGATGTATGCCTAAGCACGCAACGTTCGCTTCCTTTTTTTTTTTTTTTTAATTCACATCCTCCAACATTGTGTCATATCAAATGGTGAATGAATGAAATGGGTGAAATGATGCTCACATGAACCCGAGGTCCATGGAGCTTTAAGTTACCCGACATTTGTCATCTCGGGGTAGGGAAAACCTTGGAAAAAATCTTACCCGGATAACGTACCCTAAGCGAGATTCGAACTCATGACCTTTTTTCACCACCACGCTAATAGAATGATATAGGAACAGCACACTTAGTCCTAAGCCAGCGGATTTTTGTTTCCAGAAGCTTCTAAGGAAGCTTGCAATTGAACTGCCTAGGATGTTTGCCAAGGGCGAGAAGCTCTACCCCGCTTGGTTACCCGGCACGCCCCAAGTAGATCTTGGGATGACCGTAAACCGGAAGTCCACGATGACTGTTGGTAGTATTCACACATGTTTTTTAGAATTTTTGTCAGGCTACACTGACCGGCATTTTATTTACACCGTTGGATCCAAGAGCACCAGCGGTGTTGGATGTGCTTATATTTATGGAATCAAACTATATGCATTCAGTTTTCCTAATAGCAGTTCCATTTTTACTGAAGAGCTGTATGCAATTTACCGAGCCATTTTATATGCGCGTTGTTGGAAATTAGGTGACTGCCTGATATTGAGTGATTCCCTTAGTGCACTTAAGAGCCTTCATGAGCTGTACAACCCCCATCCTGTTGTGCAACATATCCAGGATGCCCTCCATGTTTTACACGCTTGTGGTGTTAGTGTGGTGTGTGCATGGATTCCTGGTCACATAGGTTTGCCGGGGAATGAAATCACGGATTTGGCAGCAAAGGCGGCAACTATAGAACCCAGTATTTCCATCTCACGTGTTACTTTGGAACACTTTAGGCTTGAAGTGCGGAGAGCGGTGCTGTCATACTGGCATGATGTGTGGTCAGCTCTCTGCGGTAATAAGCTTAGAGAAGTGGAAGAATTTCCGATAAATTGGATAACTTCCTGTCACATATCTCACCGTGAGGAGGTTAGCTTGGCTCGGTTTTTGAATAGGCCACTGAAATTTTTCGCATGGTTATCTATTTAAAAGGGACCCTGCCCCTCTATGTCCACTGTGCGACAACCTTTTTTTCAGTCCGTCACGTGCTGCTAGTGTTTTCCTCTCTAGTGCACCTTCGAGATTCTCTGCAGCTGCTTGCCAGACATGCAGAGGTCTTAGTAAAAACAGCAATTGATAGAGTTTTGAAGTTTTTAGCACAGTGCAACGTGAAATTGAGGGTTTGAAGTTTTTGATACATAATTTTTATACTCTTTTGATACACTTATAGCTTTGCTTTAATTTTAGCTTTTGCCGCTGTTTTGTATATGTATATATTATTCTTTTAAGTAGTAATTATATTTTTTTTATTGAAGTTCATATTTGGCTATTGTCATGAACTGCTTTTTAAGAGTGCTGATGACCACGAAGTTGTACTCCCTTAAACCTACAATCCTATCCTATTGATTTCACCACTCATCTTGTCCCATAAGGAGCCTTTTCTTTTGAAAATAAATTGATATAACTTAGCCTTACTAGTGTCATTCTTTTTTCATCTTTCAAAGCACTTTCCACTTGCATTATATTTCCACTCGGAGTTGACACTACAGTCAAATTGTCTTGCCACCAATCATCTAATCCTGCTGCAAGCCTTCTTGAATCCTCTCTCCTCTGTTGTGAAGGAGAAAAGAACTTAGATGGCGTTGTCATCAGCTGTTCCAGTTGTTCCTCGTGCTTATACAAACCTCCATAGTGAGAGCCTTTTAACAAACATCTTTCCCTGGTCTTTAGCCAGTTTCATCTCCCTTATGTTTTTGTATTTTGTTTTTAACCATAATTGTAGTTAATGAAAATTTCTGGCCCTCAAACTTAGATGTATTGTTCAAAGTTCTTCATTTAAAGTTGACTATTGCAAGTTTTACTATTGGAGGTCTTGGGTCCATTTATATGCTGTCTTTAACATCTAGGTAATATTGGCGTAAAAGATCTGGGGTTTATTCCCCTTTTTCCTATTGTAAACATTTATCATTGTTCGATTGCAATGGGACATTCATTCCATTGTCGCTGTATTGTGTGATATTGTTTGTTTCATCTGTTGTATACAAGAATGTTTAAGTTCTTTGGTCAGTTACATAAATTATTGGCCATTGTTGTTGGTTAAACATAAATGGTAGTAATGGGGAATTATATTAATGCCTACACAGTGTTATTTCTTAGCTTCACTTTCTGTAACATTGCACAGGGTGTTTCGAAATGACACCGAACGAATATACAAAAGCAGTTGCACAGCTTCTATGTGACATGTATAGATAGTTTTTACTGCCAATATAGTTGCATACAAAAATGCTCCAGAATGAGAGTGGATTAGGCAATGACAGGAACAACGTTGGGTACCTCACATAATCGGAGGTAGTGCAGTTAGGTGACATACCGTGAGGTTTACACACCGGTGGCTCCTGTGCTGCCTAGTCACAAAATAATGTAATATTTAATGCTGCATAAAATTACACCTAAAAGAATTTTGAAGCTGCGATACCGAAATTCGGACTAGTTAAGTTATAAACTATGAAACAGCTATATTTGTTCGGTATCGTTTTGAAACAACCTGTGTATATGTATATGTGTGCATGTGTGTGTGTGTGTTCTGCAGATGATAACATAGAGCATTTTTAAGTTATGGATTTCATATAGTGGACTGTAGACCGAATGAAAAATGACAAGACTATTGAAAATTATGGTCAAAGTGTGTGTGGGGATGGGGGTGGGGGTGGGTGGGTGAGTATGTATGTGGGGGTAGGTGTAGGGGTGTGCGTGGGTGTGTCCAGAGCAGCATATGATTGTCATTAAACTTATAATGTGTAAAATACTTCATTTCTTTCCAGAGCAAATTATCCTGTGGGATATGATGAATCTATTTATCAGCATTATCCACATGGTCAGGCTGTGCCAGGAGACAGTTACTCAACACCAAACAGTCATACTCCTAGTCGAAACAATGGTTCTCGTGTGGTTTCTCAGCGTCCAACACAACCTCCTCCAGCACCTCCAAGTAACAATTCAAGTAACAGGTAAAAACTATATATGTTTTTGTTTTTTGTAGTGCCTTTATTTTTCACATTTCTAATTATGCATATTTTAGTGTTACTGTTGCTGTAACATATGGTGCTGGAGTTATTAGGAGCTTGTGGAGGAGAGAATATGCAAGTAACTGATATAGAATTATTGTTCAGATTATAAGGATAAAAATCTAGTAAGATGTTTATGAAAGAGAAAGTATATGTATGTATACATACTTACACACACGTGCATGTGCACACACACTATCTCTTTTTCCTTATACACATGGATTGTGTTCGGTTTATTTGTGCCTTCACTTTCTAATTCATGATGTTACTCTTTGAAGTGAGTCTGCAGTTACCTAGAGATGCACTTCCACTTTGCATCATCTAAAGATGTATGGTTGTGGTATTGTATCAGTGTCAGCAGGTGAATCAATGGTTTTGTGGCAGGTGCACTTTTTAGAGTATTTTTCACTTGGAGCTCCCCTTAGCACCTGTTTGCAGAAGTTGCACAACTATATCATGAGAACATCCTTCAAACAGTTTGCGTGGTATGGAAACAGGTCTTCAGACCTTTGAGTGGGATGCATCATATTGTCACTAGCAGAGGACAATATGAAGCTGACAATACATCACCGTGTCTACGTATTGGAATGCTATTTTTGAACTGGATTCCTGAATGAAGGGGGATGTCAGTATAGTATAAAGCGCTGCATTGATGGTTTTCTGCACAGGTATGGGGAATTCCAAGGGACAACTTGCAGAATTCTAAGATAAATGTTAATGATTATTATGGTATGGTGTACACAAATGATAGTTATTTTGTATCTTTGAGATGCCTAACCAAAAACAAGTTCACTCCTTACTTTCAAAATATATCTCAATGTGGAACAAGATGAAATACTTAATTTAAAACACCCCCTTAAACAATACTGAAGTTTTTAATATTTATTTCATGTATGGTACTGTTTCACCAAGGAAATCCAATCCATTAAGTTTTCTATGTAACATGTATTTGTTGAAATCTCTCCACACTAAGCATTTTTGAAACTTTACTGATGACCAAGCCACTGCCCTAATATGTAGGCATATGTTCTTTACTTCTTAATATTTTTTTTTTTTTTTTTAATTGACGTCCTCCAACGTAATGTCATATTGGATGGTTTTACTTCTTAATTTCGCTGTCAGAAAGTATTTCAAGAAACCATCAGAAGAAACTAGTGTTGTGTGCTGTACAGGAAGTTTCGTGAATGCCAAGCATAGGCCTTGATAGTGTATGTGCGTGCATATCTCTTAGAAATTGCACTTTGCATGACATTTTAACATTAAATTGTGAATTAATTTTAATTAAGGTAGAAATGCATTACAGTTTTGTTCACACAATGTTTACACAGCAGTTAGTGAAATAATAAACCATTTATATCTATTTGTCAAGAAGTTAGATGGCTCCAAATATTTATCACAAATTATTTTTTTCAGCAAAATGTTTCTTAATTGACAATTGTATTGGACATTTGTTACACTCATATAGAATTCCAGCATAACATATGGCCGAAGCAGTACCTTCGATCCTGTATATATAAGTGTAAATGAATAACACTAAACAAATTTTACTGGCAACAGACTCCTCCTAGTTCATCAATTTGAGCTAGGAAACCAATGGTCTACAATGTCAAGTTACAAATTTGCTTTCTTCCTTCCAAGTATTAGGCCATAAGGTCTGTTATGACCTCACATTTGAATTTTCATCCCAGTGTTTCTTTGGACAACCTAAAGATCTCTTTCCATTTGGACGATAGTGAAGCATCACTTTTGGGATTCTATTTCTATGCATGCAATATAGATGATATAACCAGTTTTGATAATTCCTTATGTAGTTAATTACAGGTTCTATTTGTAGTTCTTCTAGTACATCTTTGTTGTGTTTGTGATCGCATCTTGTATATCCTGCTGTATACTGTGTGAAGTTCATTTCATTAGCCATTCTGCTTTCATTGTTCTTCCTCAGTGTCCATGCTTCACTTCGGTAACAAAGTACAGACCTTGCCGAGGTCTTTTAAGATGGATTCAATGTATCTTTGTACTAGGGAAGGGTTGCTTAGAACTGGAGTACCTATAAAGGAGGTTCAGCTATATATGTCTGTTTTGTCAAAATTTCTATAATTCATAAATATAGAAATTGTATACTTATTTTAATTTAAAAGGTGAGTCAATTAATAACACTAAACAACACTTACAACATAATTTTCCGGAATACAACATTCAGCTAGCACCAGTAAACCATTACTCCATAAAAAACCTGCTACTTTCAAACATCAAAGATGCTATCTTCCTTTCATAGAAGTTTGAAAACACTGTTGTTATAATCAATTTAATTTAAAAGGTGAGTCAATAACACTAAACAACACTTACAACATAATTTTCTGGAACTCGTTTCAAAGGTTAACTTTCCTCCATTATGAACCAGTTGATAATGGAGGAAAGTTAACCTTCGAAACGCGTTCCGGAAAATTATGTTGTAAGTGTTGTTTAGTGTTATTGACTCACCTTTTAAATTAAATCAAAGATGCTATTCCACCTAACAAAAAATCTGGCATATACCAAATTGAATGCAGTGATTGTAATGAAATATACATAGGAAAAACCAAAAGAAATTTAGAAATTAGATCCAAGGAACACGTTAGGAACATCAAGAGTAAACAATTAGAAAAATCAGCTATTGCGTGTCAGTTTTGGACAAAAAATCCTGACATAAAGGTAGAACCGAAACTTCTCAAACACATAACCGGAAAACAAGAACCGTCCACAGGGGAACAAATCTTCATTTTAAAAAATAGAAACCGAGTATTTAATTTTGACATTCCTCAGAAAGATATTTTCAGCAAGTTCCTTGAACCGTTACCAGAAGAAACATCAGAAGAAGCATCACCATCCGCACCATGAAACACCATGGAAACCCAGTTATTGTCCAGTTGATAATGGAGGAAAGTTAACCTTCGAAACACGTACCCGAAAATTATGTTGTAAGTGTTGTTTAGTGATATTAATTGACTCACCTTTTAAATTAAATTAATTATAACAACACAGTTTTCAAACTTCTATGAAAGGAAGATTATATACCTATATTTGAAATGCAGCAAAATTGTAAAAGATCTTTCTTAGCATTCACTATAAACAGGTGCAACAAAAAGAAACTTCATTGTTATCCAAGATGCCATCTTATACTACCAATAGGAAGCAGAATTAAACAAATGCCCCACTACATGAAACCACACAATGAAAGTTGTTCTAAAGTGCCCTCACTTCAAATCTACCCTCTTCTCCCTTTTCCACATTTATAGCAAAAGTTATCTGGTCTGTTTATACAACCTCAGTGTGATATGATACATAGTTTCTTATTAAAAAATTCACAGCATTCTACTCCAAAACAAGGTTTCAAAACTATTTTGTTTCCAGATAAAATATGTACTAATGAGATGTGAGGGAACGAGATGGGATGAGTAGATGCTCACAAATATAAAATTTGTCTAAAGTAATTGACATTTGTATCTTCCACAAATAAACATAGTGGCAAAGCTGTGTCAATGGCATAACCTAAAAATTTTGCAAAGGCATGCAACACGAGACAGAAATTATATACATAATACACAGATACCCATATCTGTACTGTTCCAAGGAGATATATGCTGCTTGGATGATAAACATGGTCAACAGAAGAGCTTGCACAGTTTCAGACCAGCATAACCAAACTATCTTTCTCTAAACTTAAGAGTTAAACTTACAATATGTACAGAGTTCCTCAATTTCTCTATTATGAGCTTTTAAAATTGGAAGTAGGTCTCGCTTTTTTAACTAACTCTAAGTTATTACAGAATAAATGTGACCAAAAAGGTTTATTAGTAGTATGCCTAATATCACATTACTTTCAGAATTGCCCATAATTTGAATATTCAGCAGCAAAATTCACTGAAATGCACTCAACGAACACTGTTTGCACCTTGAATGTACTGATACATGGTGTACACATTTCTCCGTATCTCAGATTGCTGTTGCGATGTCATGATAGCAGGCTATGTGGTGAGAATTCCTCAGCACCTCACCTAGGCTGTTAGAAGAACTAATAAGCACTCACACAAGTATGTCATTTGCTATTCAGGCTAGTAAGCACTTCCATGGAACAGAATTCATGGTTTTCTTAGTGCTTGGGTCATTGTTGATTCCTTTGCCATTTAAATTGTGATATTTGAATTATAAATGAATGTTTTATTAGTCTACAATGCATGCAGCTTGTTCATTGCATTTATGGAAGATATGCCACTGAGCTGCACATAATGACTAGCTTGCTTATGCACTTGTATCCCTTATGAGATAAACATCCATGTTCTCAGTATTTACCATAAACAGCCAACTATTTTGAATAAATTTGATTTTCATATTTGGACATTCTTAAACGGCACATGTGTAAGTATTATAGTTTAAATAATTAGGCACACTATAGACTTCAAAATGTATTCTAAGAAAATTTAAATTAAAAAAGAAAAAGTATGTGGTAGGAACTTTCGGGCTTTGAATTTCATTGCAGACTAGTGTTATCAATCTATTAAATGAAATATGCTAGTTGCATAAAATCTCGTGAGTAGCTAAAACTTGTGAGGAGTAAAGGGGACATGTTTCAGTTCATAGTATCCTAATCTATGTACTTTTTATCTTGTAAAACCAAGCTCCTGACTCTTTGGACAGACTATTTTTGCTTTAATACTTTAAGCTTCCTCTTTTTGCAGGTTTCAAATTCATTATGAAGCTAGCCTCTTCAGCTAGAAATAGCATTGAAAAAGCCAAGTACAGCAAACTTGCATCAACAGCCTGGTTTGCAGCAGCCATTTTTGAACTAACAATTGTCAAGTGCCTTGATACAAGGGTATGAGGATGTAACACAGAGTTTAACACTATGTTGAAGCTAACATTTGCAGAATTTCCATTAACTTCAATTTTAAATCACTTCAACACTGTTAGAATTGAACATCCACGGATGAAACTGACCCCAAGGCTGTTCAAATTTAATAATACAGGTTTCTTAAATTTTTCAAATTTTGATAGCAGTATAAGTTGACTGCCACTCTTGAAATTTGCTCTTGTTTAGAAATACATTGAAACAGAAATGAAACAGTTAAGATAAGCTTGTGTTAATTCAATTTTTGCTACCAAGTTATGCACCCTCCCATCACGACATGTTGTTGTTGTTAGCTAATACTGGATTTCTGACAATGAAGTCATTAGTCCTCTTGCTCTCCAATATTTTTCACTGATGGATGGGGCACTAGAAGTGGCTGGGCATATTTGAAGGTGGTCTCGATCCATTTCCTCTTGCAGATCACATAGAGGACAGAGTGGTGAAGAATATATCCCAATTCTGTTTAAGTGTTTTACCAGACAATCATGTCCTGTAATCAACCTGAAGGTTGCAACTGCTGTTTTTCGAGGATACTCAGGAATTACTGTTTGAATGTTTGGTAGTTCCCATATTTTATTCTTTGATTTTTCATAGTAATATTTTGCAATAATTTTTTTGAATTCAGAGTTGACTAATCTTTTAGCTGCATAAAATGGTAGATTAACTATAGATTTTTGTACACCGCTGGTACCCTTTTTTTGCAAGAAAATCAGCTTTCTCATTACCACTCAGTCCACAGTGAGCTGGTATCCATTGGAAGACTAGGTGTTTTTGAACTGCTGTTATACTCAATTCATTCTTAGGTTTGTCCGCGTCAAAACAAAGCCATGTGACCACTGTACCGTGGCACAACACGGTAGTAATGCGTGCAGAGAAGTAGTCCCATATTAATAATCTGAATTTTAGAATGAATTTATCCTTAAATGATATAATATTTCATACAAAGACTTAGGAGGTTAATTAACGCTGATGTAAACTGATAAACAGAGCTATAAGTCCCAACATGCAACGCGTGTAGGTTACCTGACATTCGAGTATTTACAGAGTATTGTTTACAGCCAGCAGTTTCTATTTAGGATCATGGCGAACGGCAGCGGTGAATTTGTTCTTGCGTCTTCGCCGACTTAATATGTAAAGCATAAGGCGGGCAAACCATTGGCTAGTGGTAAAAAAAAAAAAAAAACCAATGGTGTTGAAAGCATATTATAAGTTCTGTGAGAAATATCCAACTGTTCCCTTCAAAGAAGTAGTGAAATAAACTGAATTCACCGGTGTTTCTAATACCAGTATAAACAGTGCTCGTAAAGAAAATGCTGAAACGGGAAAAGTGGTTACACCCGGGGAAAAAAGAAAGCGTGTCAATTACGCCATGCGAGAATGTGACGATTTTGTTAAAAACGCAATTTGTGTAACTGCACAATTTCTTGTTTAAAAATGAACTGCCAACAATTAAAAATTCTACAATAGGTTTATTTTGTTGTTACTATCAATCTTATCGCCTTAAACCTCTAGTTACATGTTATTCACTCTTTAAATTGACGGAACAAGGGATTGGTCCTTTCTATTCCGTATGGCATGCACTCACCACGTGGTTGTGCTGTGACAGTATTTCTGGCGCGAATGGCGGAAGGATACATTATAACTGTGCACTGGCCACCTGGGTTCAGTTTCGCGCGGATCAACCTTAGAGTGAATACAGAGTAGATGGGTAAGGATTTTCCAACATTCTATAATTGTTTGGTTTTTTGGTGACAACTTGGAAGTAATTGCTATAATTGCTGCCCTGGAATCTGAGAATAACTGCTTGCTGAAAATGTGAAATTCCGTACAAAAGATTTTGTAGGGCCATTCGAATTGCTTCAATTTCTCCATGAAAGTTAGTAGTTCCATAACTTAAAGATTTGTAATAGGAAAAGAGGTGACATGGGACTCCAGCACCTGCTCCATCTTGGTTTGATATCAATGATCCATCAGTATAAATATGGAGCCATTCATGTTCTGGAAATCTAGTATGGATTGTCTCTAATGCCAATAATTTTAGAACACTAGTTGGAGTATCACTTTTCTTAACTTCTTCTGTCAGGTGTAAATAATATGTGATGTCTAATGTATGTGTCGGATTGACTTTAGATATGAAGTTTTCCTTTGAATTAGGAAGGTGTACATTCTTCCTGATGTCTTGAATTTTGGAAAGAAAGCTCTCCTGAATCTTTAGTGTATGTGTAAAATTTCTCTTGTGCCATGTATTGAATGGGAGTCTGATCAACTTTTAGTGTTGAATAAGAGCCGCTTTTTGTATTTCATATTCAGTGGGGTATTGGTTGGTTAGTATTTCCATAGCTGCTATTGGTGTGGTTTTGATAGCACCTGTAATTAGTCTCAGACTTTGGTTTTGAAAGATTTGAATTTTTTTTTGTGTTTGCTGTTACAAGAACTTGGCTGCAGTAAGTAAATAATGGCTTTATATGTACATTGTATGTTGTGTTAAGAGTTGCTCTGGAACATCCCCACTTCATTCCTGTTAGACGTTTTAACAGTGAAAGACGCCTTTCTGCTCTTTGTATTACATTTTCTATTTGTTTGGTCCATGTAAGTTTGGTATGAAATGTAACTCCTAAATACTTTGCTTCCTTTGTTTCTGGTAATTGTTGACCTTCAAAATTTAGTTTTATTCTTAGTGGTTTTTTTTCTTAGTGAAAAGATTTGGTAGTTTGATTTTGTTGTAGTAACAGTCATTAAATTTTCTTTGGTCCACCTTTGTAAGCTGGTTAAGGATTTCTAGCATGGTTGTTTCTAGTTCTGTACTTTTGCTTTTTGGTTTTGAAGTCCACATTACTAAGTCATCAGCAAATAGTGCACACTTCACACCTGATTCTTGTATTTGTTGTGGCAGATCGTTAATAAATATATTAAATATATTAATATATATATATAATATATCTACAACTACAAGTAAGTGATTGTCTACCTGAATATATAAAAGCAACTAAAAACCTTCACAATGATCAGGACATCACTATATATAATGCTTCTCCTTTTAACCTTAATATTAAAAAGTGTTGTGCTGAGCACTGCGCCTTGTGGTAAGCCACGGTGTACTTGTTTGTATTTAGATATATTTCTTCCATATCTGGTTGCAATAAAGCGTTGTGTTAGGAAATGACATAGCCATGAAAACATTGGACCTTGTATCCCTATTTTTTTTACTTTCTTTAGTAGTTTTGTTCTGCATATAGAATCATATGCACTTTGAAAATCAATAAAAACTGATAAATTATCTTCTTTTCTATTGAAGGAGTCTTTTGATTTCTTGACTGAGAAGTAAGACTTGTTCATTTGTGGAACTCTCTGAATCCAGCTTGACATGGGGAAATTAAATTTTGTGATTCTAGAAACCAATTTAACCTGTTTGACACCATTCTTTCCATCACTTTTGCTATTATGCTAGTAAGAGCTATTGGTCTATAATTTTTTATTTCTGGTGCTGTTTTGTCTTTCTTCAAAAGTGGGACAATTATTGCTTTTCACCATTCAGCAGGTACAGTGGTTTTCCAGGATAGATTGTAGAGTTTCAGTAGTTGTTGTTTTGCTGTTTTTCCAAGGTTTTTTTATGAACTTTGGATGTATGTGATCTGGTCCAGGAGACTTTTTGTTTTTTAGATTATTTATTGCAATGTTCAGTTCTTGCATGTTAAAATTTTGAAAAAAGATATTGCACTGAGTGTTAGGATCACATTCTCTTTCTTGTTTCAAATCTTTCTTAAATTCTTTACGTTCCTTTTTATTATTTCTTATTACTTTATGTGAATGAGCATAATATTTATTGAATGTTTCGACTATGACTGCATCATTTACTAACATTTTATTGTTGTGTATGATAGGTGTGCTGTTGTTTTCTTTCCTGTCCTTGACATTTTTTATGAACTTATGAGCTTTGTTACCATCTGTCCTATAATCCATTTTTTCTAAGAAATTATTAAAGTGATTCCTTTTAGCAGTATTAATTTCTTTTTTTAGTGAGGCACATTTCTTTCGCCATATTTGTGTATCCAATATGTTTTTTGTTTGTTCAGCTGTATTTCTAGCAATATCCCTTTGCTTTTTCAGTTCTTCTAACTGGGGGTTCCAAAAGGGTTTGAAATTTTTAATTCTTCCACGAGGAATATGTTTTTTGCGGTTTCTAGGATGACTTTACAGAAATTTTTGTTCATATGATCTGGTTGGTCATGTAGCTGTGAGTTTGTTTGTTATTTAAATTTATGTTCTAATTCAGTTTTATATTTGTTCCAATCTGCTTTTTTGAAGTTCCAATACAGATTCGTAAGACCTTGACTGTTATTTGTATTCTCTAGTTTTATATCAGCAATTACTGCTCTGTGACCAGAACTTGGGTCTTCTATAACTTGTTTTTTAATTTTTGTAACAATATCTTTTGTAGCTAACAAGAGGTTTGGGTTACTGCCTGCTCCAGAGTAATGTATGAAGGTTGTGGGATCTTCTTTACTATAAATCAGTTCAAAAGTTGTGGTATTCAAAAATTCTTCCACTATCTTCCCTGTAGAATCCACTTTTTCATAACCCTATCTTTTGGAATGGGCATTGAAATCTCCAATTACAGTTGTTTTATTTAATTGGTCAATAAGTTCTGGTTCATTCCTGGGAGGATTGTAAATACTGTATAAATGTAGATGTGTTTTGTTATCCCAAAAATTTAGCTTTATTAATTCACTTTTATCTGTGTTATCCATTTCTTTAACAATTTCAAAGGAGGATTTAATATCCTTTTTGACTCCAACTAGTATTCCACTACTTATCTATTTTTGGGTAGTATAGTGTAGTAAAAATCCAGTAAAATTGAAGTATTTAAGTTGGTCATTTGTTAGATTTGCTTCTTGTATGACGAAAATATCTATTTTATAGTCAAATACAATTTTATTCAATTCTACTCTTTTTGTTTGTGTGAGACCACCCGCATTCCAAAAAGTCTGATGTTAGATCTTCTATTAATATAATGTTTTGGTTCTCGAGAAGTAGTCCTGCCCAGAGATCCGAATGGGGGACTATTTTAAGTCCGGAACATTTTACCCCTCGAGTCATATTTCGTAATTTGATATTGAAGAGAGCAATAGCAGTAATCGTAACCGTTTTTTAGAGAGCACTATATTTTTATGTTTTGACGGTCACATCGCTCTCTCACAACCCCCAGAATGTCTGGAGGACCACACCTGCCGTTGGTTTACGGGTCTCACCGACCTGACCGGGAGAATTATCAAAATAAATTCACCGACCATATCCTCTGATTACCAATCAGAGGACGTATTACCAATCATCACATCACGACATGTACATCACAGAAAACCTGAAATACCCAGATATTCACAAGGGTAACTTGTGGTATCAATACATGACAAAAGCAGAATTAAAAAGCCCAAGAAAAAATGTGGCTAGGAAGGATGATGTGAAAAAATGCATTATAAATTGACTCAACATTTTCAAACTATGTCCCTTCTTAGTTAACATGAGTAGCTTCTTAAATAATTTTCATGAAAAAACCAGAATAAAGGTACAGTCATTTTTAGTTACTTAGAATTTGTTTGTTTACAGTACACCAACAGTCTCGTCAGCAAACAATACGCCCACAAGAGGAAGAAGTATGAGTACAGGCAGAGAAACTCTGCCACCACCACCTCCTCCACCTGTTGAAACAGTTGGCTTCACGCCAGCTGCCACTACAGGAATGAATGGACCCTTGCCTCCTCATATGCGAACTCGAAGCCACAGTGGAAGTCGAGCAGGGAGTCCTCTTCCAACATCTACACATTCTACACCCACGCCTCCATCAAACGCTCTTCAGAGCAGGGATAACACCCCTGAGCCACAACAGCAGCAGCCACAGCAACCACCCTCTGATCTTCCACCCCCACCCCCTACTCCAGACCAGCAGCACACTGTTCCATCTCCACCTCCCCCCTTGCAATCTTCTTCTCCAACAGGCAACATACCACCTCCCCCACCTCCTCCACCACCACCTCCCATGACACTTCCTAATGGCCCATTGACTCCAGCTTCTGTGGCACCCACATCGCCACCACCATTACTGAATGGTGATGTTGGAAAGTCTCCCCTGAAGCAGGTGTGTACCTTCAACAGTGGTAAAATACTGTATTTTCTTGACCATGACAATCTTTACAGTAGTAGTTTAATACTTATTACAAGTAGTATACAATTACTTGTATAATAATTTTAGATGTAAATTAGTTGCTTAGAAATAATTAACAAAAAAGTTTGTGGACTAATGCTGTGTTATTGGCAATGAAGCCATTAACTCTCTTGCTCAAGGAGGATTAGGATTACCAAAGGTGTCCTCTTGAGCACACTGTAGACGAACTGATGAAAATTTCCCTGTTTCACTCAGTTGTCTAGCCAACAGGTCAATGATCGAAATGTTACTGTTGCAGTTTTTTTTTTTAACGTCCTCCAACATTGTGTCATATCGGACGGTGTTACTGTTGCAGATTTGTGTGGATATTCAGATATTATATTTTGATTTTGCATGATATTTTTCCATTTTTTATTTTTTGAATCTTCAAGAAAATGTTTGTAAGCATATTCTCTAATTTATTCTGAAGTTCTGATTTAATTTTAAATTGCATGGAAGGATAAGTTTAACATTGGATTCTGTTGAATGTGGCTTCAATTTTTGGCTAGATAGCAGCTTAACTGTTAATTAGTCTCCAGTGTGATGGTATGCACTGGGACGCTATCCTTTTATTTACTTTAATTAAATTATGTATAACTTCACAGCACTTTGTGACACTTTCACTTTTAGATGTTAAATTAAATGTTACTGCTGCTCTTGCTCTTAAATCAGAAAATAAGCTTGCTCTTGAAAACTGAGAAATCTGATAGAAACCATTTTGTAGTGATGAACAAATGGTAAATATTCTAATTGTAGTTTATTTCATTCTTAAATCATGTTATGTAATGTGGAAAATGTCAAAACACTATTTGCAGTAGTATATACAAATATCAATGATTTTATAAAGCAGTATTTAGAAATATGAGTAACATTTTATAACTAGTATGAAGTGTGCATAAATTTCTTGTACTGTATTAGTTTTTCCACTTTCCTTACTATTGTTAATGGGTCTCCTTCCTTTCTGTTCACTGATTCATGTTGGCAGCTTTCGGTCATATGTAACAGAAAAATATAAAATCAGTATTAATTATCTAGGTAGACACTTGAGTAGTTAAATATGTGGAAGAGATATCACATCATTTGTATTTCCTCTGCAGTGGTCAGTGAATTCATCAGCTGAATAAAACTGATGGGTTAGACAGTAATTCTAGATTTCTTTTCTGAATATGGTTTTTTTTTTTTTTTTTTTTTTTTTTTTTTTTTTTTTTTTTTTTTTTTTTTTTTTTTTTTTTTTTTTTTTTTTTTTTTCCTGAAATCATATTTTCCAAAACTAGAGGAAGTTGGTAATAAGTATAATTCCTATATATTTAAATGATTTCTCCTAAAAACTTGTTTTGTGGAAATTAACTTCCAAGTTGCTTGTATTTCTAATATTGTGAGAATGCATTTCTTCATTGAGTGGTAAACTTGCCACCCTCTTAACATAAATCAATATATATATATAGATCAGGCGTGTCAAATGCCTGCCTCGATAGCATGATGGTTAGCATGTCTGCCTCACGTTCAAAAGGTCACGAGTTCGAATCTCGCTTAGGGTAAGTTATCCGGGTAAGGTTTTTTCCGAGGTTTTCCCTTATCCTGAGAAGACGAAAGTCTGGTAGTCTGGTAACTTAAAGCTCCATGGACCTCGGGCTCATTTGAGCATCATTTCACCCGTTTCATTCACTCACCGTCCGATATGGCGCAAAGTTGGAGGATGTTAATTTAAAAAAAAAAAGGGGCGTGTCAAACAGCAGTCATCAGGTGATGACCAAATCGGAAAACGGGAAAAACAAAGCGAAAACTGGTTCTACTAGCATGTGCTACTGCAGTTGAGGGGTGGACTCCTCTCTTCACACCCTCGGAGTGATGTTCGACAGGCCTGATATTGATGCTAGAGTTAGAATGTTTAGTTTTCTCTGCGACTTTCTGTGGTATCCCTACTATTGTTCTGATGGCCTTCTTTTGCAACTAAAATATTATATTACTGTTGACTGAATTTCCCCATTGCACAATCCCATAAATTTGAGAGTGGAAGTAGGCAAAGTAACAGGTTCAGAGTACATCTATAGAAACTTTTCTTTAATTGATACAACAGGAAGTTCATTTTGCTCAGTTTGTTGGCCAGTTCTTCAATATGATTCTATTGAATTTTATAATGGAGCAAATGGCATGATATCTACAGCATGTGTATGTTAGTATGTTAGCTTGACTTACATGTTCAGCCATTTTGGAGGCATAAATTTGCAGTTAGTAAAACAAAAAATGAGTACCAATACAAATTGTTCCAAAGATAATTGAAGAATTTTATGTTCTTATACTGTTAACAAAGAGCCCTTATATTCCAAATTGCAGACCAATGGTGGAATTCTTCTGCGGAGTTTCTGATAGTATGTTCAAATACACAGCAGTCAGTATAAAGTAACTTGTATACTGTAATTCCCTAGTGCTGTATAGAGCCAGTATATGCTATAAAATTGCCCATGGCTTATAAAGGATATCAGTTATTATAGCCCCCATTAATTTGATGCTGACATTGAATGAAAAAGAGTGAAGCTGCATCCCCAAGCTCTCCAGATGTTACATTGCTCTGATAATTTTAGTGATGGGCATAGAAATATTGTTTTATGATGGCTCAAAGATTAGACTTTCCTCTTTGGGAATAACGTGGGAGGTTAAATCCCTGGTACCATGCAGTGACTGTTTTAATTTAGGCAACTATCCCTTTGTTCATTTATGACTGTAGACAGTATATAATTTTTTAATTCTTCATAAAATTTGCCTCGTGCTTCTTGTGTTTGGACCATTACATCTCCAGCTTACTAGCAGGGTCTTTCATTGCTTTGGAACACATGCCATAATATTTGATGCTGCAATATTGACAGCAAAGCTTAGTTCTAGTGTTTAACTCATATTTCCCTTGCCATAGTGGAATATACTAGAAGCAGCTGTAGATAGGCATATGTCTGGATTCTGTAGGATATAGTTGGAGAAGAGGTGAGGCATCAAAGAAAATGTAACCCCCGAGATATGAGTTAGGTAATGACTCTGCTAACCATCCCAGAAGGTGTACTGTATTTCTTATAATACAGGTCATATTGCATTTATGAATATCATTTTCAAATAGCATACTGTAAGAAATAAACTGAACAGTTTAGGTTGAAAGAAATGTTATGCATGTGGAAAATGCTGAAGGTTAATGCCAAGGTTACAGTGTATAGATGTATGGGCTACTTTCTGTATGTTTCATTTTACCTTGGTAATTTAAGGAATTGACCACCAAGCCTATCAGATTTTTGACATCATTTGAAGCTTCATAAAGACACTCATTTTTATGGAAGCTGTTTAGCAGAATTACAATAGAAATTACTGAACTTCCTTTTTTAATTGCTGGTTTGGCAGCTGAAAGCAGCACAGAAAGGGAAAGATATTGCTTTGCACACCCCTTCCTATTTTGGTGCACTTCACATTATTGCTCGTCCAATATGAAATATGTTGGAAGACATAATAATCATATTGTTGATCATCAGACAAATTGGTGAGAAACAAAAGGGTAATTTTACAGGAGAGCAGCTTAAAAATAATTGTGTAAGGAACTGCAACTCAAATAAGAAACTGGTATCTCTCTTCAGTCTTTTACACTGATCAAAAGTGCTGACAGATGCTCTTAGCATTGTCTATTAGTAGATCTTGACATTGATATACTTAGGACCAAAGGGGCCTTAATTGAAGATACATCTGTTTAAAAGATTTCAAATTCCCATATACCACAACCTTAATCCATGCTTAATTACACATTTTTTTTTTCTTTAGAGTTGTTGGACTTCTATAGATTTTTGTTAATATTTCTTTAAGTTTGTTTGTTTATGGCATAAATGTATTGTTGGACAGCTGGATTGCAGAGAAATTAAGTTTTAATTGCCTCACCCCCACTGCCTTTGTAACCTGCGAGATATGTGACAATACATGACAAATGCCATTACACGTGTTTTCAGAGTTTTAGCAAGAGCCAGGAAACTTCAGCTCCCAGAGAATTCTCCCATAATTCATGCACTATATAAGCAGACTGGCTTGTGCAGTGGGATTATTTGAGAGTAGTCAGCTGTGACACAGGGTTTAAATAATCTGGACTTGTCATTTGTCACAGTATTATAATGGGTTATTGTGAAGTTGCTCCACAGCTCTCATGTAACCAAGATTCCCCTAACGATGGGAATTCCTGTGGCAGCCCTGCTTGCTGTCACCTACACACACATAAACACTGTCAATACTTGCATCACAAAATCAACTCACCTGATAGCCAAGGATTACGTGTGATAAACATGCTAGAAACAATAATAAAATGTCCATAATTTAGAGTGGAACGGGGGAAATTTAGGAGTACCACCATTATCTCTAGTGATAGGCACCAGTCCGGTGCGGAGGAAGTTGATGACCCATTATTACGAGAAAATGGAAAATGAAAGTGGACGATTTATTTTTAACTAAGTTCAAAATGAAACCCACAATTCTATTATAAACAATTTGATTCCTCAGGTACCTACTTAAAACTTTATTCAAAACTTGTGATTATTTCAGTTGATGGCTGAATAAAGAACACGCAAATAAAAATTTGGTTACAAATGTAACAAAGTGATACTTTTCTTTCTTTTTTTTTTGGGGGGGGGGGGGAGAGTTGATATTATTTAATGCTTATTCTTACTACATATGGCATCAGAGGTGGTGATCTCTGATGAAGCATCAAATGAAATAGTTGCAAAATGAACCTTTGGAAGACAACATTCCAGGCCTAAGTTTTGAGTACCTCGCTGGTATTTGCCAGTTGTGAAGACTGAGGAAGCCTCAGTCGGGGAGGACACTTCTGGCAGGATTTGAACTGTGGACCTCCCATTCACAAGACCATGTCTTAACCTCAGACACCTGTGTCAGTTAACAGAACTGTATTAAGATTGTTCACAAGTAGGTATGTTCTAGAAATGTGGAAGATGTAGAATGCATGGTAAGTATGATCTATTATTATGGGAATTGGTCCATAATGCCTGCGAATCTTGGTGTCTCCCTCCCCCCCTGCAAAGTCATTGAGAACACACAGAAGTAGTTTTAAAATCTTGAAAATATTCCTTGATTTGAGAGAGAGCATGGGCAGAAGCAAGGTTAGCACAGCAATGTAGTTTAATCAGTGTTGGAGTGAGTCAACTACTTATTTAAATGTTTTTGTGTTCACTTACCGCTATGTATTCAAGACTAGTTTCTGGGAACATCTTCCCCATCATCAGGAAGGAATGAAATAGAGACAAAAATGGAAGTAGAGCTAAGAGGACACCGCTGGATTATATTTGGAGTGGAAGCGAACAGTTAGAAACATCCATATAAATAGTAGGAGAGAAAATGTATTGTAGAAGAGTAAGTAGAATCTAAACATTTGCCATCTTGTTTCACTTGCTACATTATCATTTAGAACACTTTTTCGCCTTGGCTACTTATAAAAATTTACTGGTTGGAAAATTACTTGCTTTAGACTTGGAAGAAGAGAAAACATCCCTGACCTGATTGCAGTGAACATAGTAATGCATACCTGTTTGTTTTGGGTTATATAAGTAGATTCAAAGGAATGGGTATTTTCCTAAAACAAAATAATGTAAAAGATAACAAAAATATTAGAAGTTTATTACAAAAGAAAATTAGACAAGCTAGGGAAGAAGGGGAAATAAAGCATTTATGAAATGTCAGCAACTTTGTACAAGCAGCAGAGATTGAAGAATGTTTATTCACCAGTAAATTTGGTCATGGAGATGGCTATAGTGCTACAGAACAAATAAGGCAAGACTTGCCCACAAAACATTTTGGAGGGAAGGGAGGAACTTTGTGATCTCACAGTAAGAGACATTGGAAAAGTAGAAGCTATATTGTAAGGGAGTGTGTTGGTGTAATAAGGATTGTGTCTACTCTGGTCGGCAGCATGTGAGAAGCAGCTAATAATGAAGATATGGCAGTATGCAAAGGAAGGATGAAGGGGTGGATCTAGATAGAAATTGGACTGCAGGATGGTGGTATTGTATGTAGAGAAATTAAGATCAAAGTTCAAGTAATAAAGTGATGATATTAGATACACGGCAAATTGTCAATAAATGAATGAATAAAAATGAGAGCATAGGCTTGGAATAGATGATCATACTATAAGGAAGAATAATAGAGGGAGGTAGTGAGTTTGTTGGCATAAAAGTGCTTGTATATTGCAGTGTGAGTGAAGTAATACTTCTGGAGGAAGGGCAGATAATATGGTTAAAGATAAGGTAAAAGCAGTGCAAGTGTGCATTGGGTTATATACAGCATGTAATCCACCTGAGACACGGGATTTATAATGAAAACTGGCTTATAATTCTGAAGGAATTAGATCTTGGTGTAGATATTGTATAGTGAATTGGTGCATGGCAAATGAATTGCCTCAGCCCAGTTTTAATACTGGCATGTTTATATTCCTAAATACATGTATTCATGTTGAAATGGCTTAGGCCTAGCTTGACTGTCTTCAATAAATGAAGAGTTGATCATTATAGAAGAAAGGGCCACAGACTGTGGTCTGTTGTCTTTAAAACAATGTTGCAAACTGTTGGTAGATGTGTGCAACAGTAACCAGTTATGTGTTCATGGACTTGAAGCTTCCAGTGTTCATTGTTAATGATTTGTTCTCAGAAAATCAGCCAGGTTACACTGTTGCTTCATGCAGTTTTCCTGAAGATGATGACAGAGTGGGTTGCCAAAAGCTTGGAGGGCAACGCTATTCAGGTGAAGCTAGTGAAGCTCCACTGCACCAGTTTTAGTTGTATTAAGTATGATATAGGTGTTTAATTTGTTTCATGCTTAAATATACAACCATTAGGGAATATATCTGTGAAGGTAAAGGGATGGGTGAAAGCCACTGACTACCTGCCTTCTGTCTTGCACTTTAGGCTTAAAGAGGGTGCTTACTTGACGGGAAAAAGGTGCAGCTATTTCTGTTAGCCGATATATAGCTGCATATTTATATTCAGTTGCCATGACAATGAAACAGAATTGAAGGTTTTGTGTGTTGCAAATAGACCTGCTGCAAGGGTAAAGTGCAGCTACAGTAGAACAGGAATTTAGCAAATGACAGCCCCTTATAGAGGCTAGTTTATCGGTGTAAAAATACTGTTTGCTTAAAGTGGTTGTGTACTACAATTGCCCATTGTGCTTATTTAACTGAAGCTTGATTTGCTGCAACTTGTTACTGTTTAATTAAAGTTAGTGGAGAAATGAATCTACAAAATGATATAGTGTGTAGCATATTACACACACCATTTCTGCAGTGGATTGACTGTTATAAAATGGATGTGATATTAACAAGAAGACCAAGTTATCAGCACAAAAAGTGGAACAAAAGGGTTTGAAATGTTACAAAAAGCACTTCGTGTTAGAGGTACAAAAGATTCGTGGTACAGTGAATATGAATGGCTGTAGGGTAGTTATATGGGAGAACTGTTTTGTTGGCCTATCTTATTGGTATAAAAAAGACAGTATGGAACAGTACTGATTTTTCTGACATTTTAAACATTCGGACTCTGCTGAACATCTCAAGTCTGCTCTCCAATTGAAGCAACTCGAGAAGAATCAAACCACCATTGCTGGTGCCTTGAAGGAAAACAACCGGTTGTATGTTGCTCAGTATAATGAAAATGTAGCACTCAACTGATTAGTTTTTAAAGGGTAAAGGGTATACATGGAGGGGAACATCTCGCACACTACGATCTACTCATATCTGTTATGGCTAACAACTCCCAGGAGGCAAGGATGAAGTGAGGAAACTGCACGATGCCACAGGGCCGCAGCCAGACGGGCTACAGAGACGTGCGGAGGTCCCTAACATGGATTAGTCTTAATGTTGTAATTAATGCAGTAATGTATTTGGTCGGACAAGAGCTTGTTTTTCGTGGTCATGATGAAAGCTCACCTTCATCTAATAGGGGACACTTCATAGAACTGTTGTCTGTATTAATTCTCACAAGTCCGTTAGAGATTTAGACTCACTACAATCAAATGGAAAGGTGTCTTCACTGGAGATTCAAAAATAGTACAGAACGAGGTTATTGACTGTATTTCAGCGTACGTTGATTATAACAATTTGGAAATGTGCAGCAGCGACTTTTTCCAGTTCAAATTGATGATACTACAGATATCACACAAAACTCTCAGTGTTCCATAATTGTCAGACTGGTAAATACTAATGGCAAACTAGTCAAATACTTTTTGGGCTTTTTTTATGTTAGTTGCCATAGAACATTGGAAGTAGTATTTGCCTTGGTTAATTCAGTGTTGGTACTGTATCACTATCAGTCAACAAGCCAACACTTACTGTACATTTCTACGATGGTGCTAGTGTCATGTGTGGACATTCAAATGGTGTGCAAAAACAGGTAACAGATTTTGCAACTCAATCTTTGTGCATTGTTTAGTCCATAGGCTGAGTATAGTTACACAAACCACACTGAATAAAATTCCTCAATGCCGCCTTTTTTTTTCCCCCTAATATTGCTGGAATCCCTCAGTTTTTCATAACTGCCAAGAGAAGCTATGCCCTAGACACCCTTTTAGGGCAGTGAGTGGCCACTACAACAAACACCCAATGGAGTTCATACTCAGAAATGCTTAAAGTGGTTGAAGAAAACTTTAATGATTTCAGTAAGGTTTTTCAGGAGATAACAGACATTGAGTCTCACCTGACAGAAATTCGACTTTCAAATGGCTTTCTCAATAACATGCATGATTTTGAATTTGCCATTTTGGTCATTGTTTTTAATGAGATCTTTAAGTTTACCAGTCTTCTCTTTAATATTCTTAAAAAAAAATCTCTTTACTTAATTTTCTGTCAGAAGCAAATAGAAAAGTTATATATTTCAAAGAAAAAGAACTGATGAAGTTTTTGTGAATTATTTTGAAACAGCTAAACTAAGGGGATGGGGGAGTTTTCAGGGCAAAAATATGCTAAACTGTTCCAAGATGAACTTTTCGAGAAGCACAAATTGTTATATTTTGAAATATTGGATTTAATCTTGGCACAAATTACCATTTGATTTCAAGAACTTGGAAAACTTCAGTTTTGTACTCTCACTGTTTCTTCAAGGCTGTTTTTCCCATTGATGCTTTCAGCTCTATTCAGGAAATATAACCAAATTTATTTAAAATAAGTCGTTTGAAAATGGAACTTGAGATTTTTTATGGATATGAAGAATATCAGCATAATGTTCCCAATACACAAACATTGAAGTTGGTCAAAGAAAACAGTAGCATATTTCAACAGCTGTACAAACTTTTTTTGCTCGTTGTAGCACTGTGTCAATGAGTGTTTCAGCGGAGAGAAGTCTTTCTACTCTCAGATGCATATTTGCGGAGCTCTATGACTGAGGAAACACAAACATCTGTAGCCAACGTCTCCATCCATAAGAACTTGCTGAATGACCTAGAGAAGAAGCACCCTTTTCATGATGACATTACGAAGAAATATGCCATCAGAAATGTCAGAAGAATCAACTTAATGTATCGGATGATTCAAAAGACTCTGAACCGGCTGCGTTGTGTTTTGCCTGTATGCATCCTTGGCGCTCGTCACCGACTGCCACTGTCATAGAACAGTGCAGATGAAACCATACAGCATTTTTAAAACTACTTTTAAAGGCTTTACTTACCAATGTTATTAAAGAAGATGCTGAAACTGGCCATTGTCGTCCATTCATTCTTGGTTCCTCTTAAACTATCCATCACTCGCCATAGTTCATGTTGAGAAATGCTGGCAATTTCCTGGCAGTTATTTTGTTTTAATTATTCCAGGTTGTGTGGGTTTGTCTTTACACTTTATGCTTTAAGTTACCCCAGGTATAGAAACCGCAGATTGCCTGGAAATCTTTCTGTAAATCGCACTTGCAGCTGAGTTAACACGTAAATAAATACATGCTGTGCAGTAGAAAACAAATGCTAAGCCATAATATGCTTTGTGACTAAGGTTAATAAAGCACACTGGTAATAACTCAACCACACAATAGTGCGTCAGCTCAGTATTGCATTTTCAGAGCAGAGAAAAAGCATGACCTTGTGTACAGCAATCTCGTTATCGTGTTTCTGTCTGCACAGTGGAAAAACACAGTGCAGCAGTTCAGATGTTTTTGGGTCTCTCTCATATATGAAATAGATATGTTACTTATGATTTTTATGTAATAAGAGCTTCACCTATAGTTTAAGTCCTGAGCTACCACTGGAGTAACCCAACATGGACCTGGCTGGTTTCCTGAGAATAAATCATTAAAAATTGTTCTCTCACCAAGTTAATTAGCCACATGTTTCTGCATATGCTTATTAAATTTAGCTGTTTCTAGTGTTAAATCATTGTAATTGGATACAGTTTTAGCAATAGAATCAATAAAAGTCAAGCACTGTGGAAGAAATAGGAAGGAAACAAAAGAACACTCATGCTTACAAAAGAGCTGTAATTATAAAGATGTGGTAGGGACTGAGTACACCAACTCAAAGGAAAAACAGTTTCAATAAAACCATGGGACATTCTTGTATATAAATATTTTCATTCACAAAGCATTACTTGAAAATGTAATCCCAGTTTTATATTATGTTTTATGTTAACTCTGATAATATAATGCAGAAACCGTACTAAGCTAAGTGTGAAGATTAGGTTGACTGGATTTCAGAATGTTTTCCTTGTCAACAGGAAGTTTGTCATTAATACTCACAGTTGTTGCATAACATATTGTTTTGATTTCATCATTCTTGTGCTAAGTACACAAAAAAAAATGTTTTTTTTTTCTCTTTGTGTCATCAAATCATTGCTTTGAGAAATTTTCAAGAGATCTTCACATGTTCCTATCCAATGGTTTTCAAAGATGTACAAGGCACATTCATGCAAGGTTTAATTGATGTTCATCTTGAGGAAGGAGGCAAATGCACGACTTAATTCACAGAGCTTCCAGTATTTTGTGCATTTTGGCAACATCAAGACTGTGATATATGCTAAAGCTTTTCCATCTCTTTATGTCATATCAATAAAGAATTAGGGAATTAAAAACTGCATACTGTAGAAGAGAGGTATATCTTCCCAGGGAAAGTTAAATACCTCGTGAAGGAATGCACAGAATCTTTCCCTTCAAAAACCAGTCACTATTTCAATAAAAGAAGTTAAGTATCTTGATGAAAAGTTTTAGCTATAAAAAATTATGGTCATGATGTTCAAAGCTAAACATCCTACTGTAAGAGTTGGCTTCATTTCCTTTTGTCACTTTTTAGAAGATAGTTTCAGTTTGAAGTTTGGACATTCAAGAGTATATGAAAAGTGTATGCATGTAGTACTTGTGAGGAGCTAAAATTAAAAAAAAGTCCTCACATTGATGTTGCAGCAAAGAGAAATGTATCAGCAGAGTTAATGAATTATCTTCAAAAGATTAAAAAGTTTATGATACTATTTTTGGATGATTCAACCTTCAAAACAAGTCTCAAGTTTCAGATACCTTGGATGTAAAATAAGCTCACAGAAAGAAAGAGATAAACCTAAAACTATCAAGATTTCAAGCTATATGTGGAACATTACACAACACTTTCAGAAATAAAACAAGAAAGGATACAATAATTAAATTTTATAAAACAGTGGCAAAGTGCTTTTATATGAAAGTAAAGCCTGGGTTGTAACACAGAAAATGGAAAGTAAGGATCTGAAATGAAATTCTTCAGAACTAAAGGATACACAAAACTAGACCACATAAATAATGATGTAATAAGAACAGAGCTGAAGATGAAATCTATAAATGAAGAAATAACAGTATAGAAATAATTGGTTGTTGCATTTAGAGAGAATGGACTATTGATAGACTTCTGAAAATAGTTCTAAATTATAAACCAGCAGGGAGAAGAGATGTGGGCAGACCCCAGAAGAGATGGAAAGACTTACTGTGAAAAACGGAACAGACAATGTGTGTAATCCATGGAGTGACGGTGACGACAATGTGATGAAATTAAAATTCTGGTTACTTTTTATGTCGCTTCTAAAACTGAATCGCAATTCACAATTCATGACCTTGCAACCCACAACTATTCTGATGTATCCCAACATTGACACTGCTATGGTAACACAAGCACTTAACTTCTGTCCACAACTTGCTCTATTAAATAACTCCACCCACAAGCCAACCTGCTTGTATAGTCTCTGCATTGCCAGGGACTTTTCTGGAAATCAAAGTTCCTGCATTTCTGTCGTAAACCAGCCTCTGCACACCCAGAGCTTCTAGAACTGCATGCAGTGCCATTTGTCCTGAGCCGCCCATTGTTGCAAGTTTACTGGCCAGCACTTACCAAGGCAGTGGTGTGGGGTAGTTGTCTTTTAATCCTTCTCTGAAGTGCAGCCTATGGTTACAAAGACCACATAACTGGTCAGGAGAGCCTCGGGCGCTGACCATTTCCACCCTCCAGCACTGCACCCCACTCATAATACCTGTAATGGGCAGAGGTAGGATTGCAGCGACTGGGCTGTAGGCTTTGGTCTGGAAAGGGCTGTTGCGTCAAGATGATTTCTTGTACATTTATATACATTCTGAATATGTAATTCATATATTTCAAATTACTACTTTGCAGATAATATCAACCTCTCCACCCAAGCTTTCTCCTCCAAAGACAACAGACAATCCATGTCGTAACAAGCCTACAAACACCCAGACACCAGCTTTTGATCCAAGGAGCGACTTGCTGAAAGCTATTAGAGATGGTAAGTTATTTGAGTATGCAGTATAAAATACTGTATTATTTTACTAAGCTATGATCTTGATGAGAAATTTTAATTTTTAGGCATCAAACTTCGCAAAGTGGAAAAGAATGAACAAAAGGAGGTAGAACGTGTAAATGCATTACATGATGTTGCATCTATACTGGCACGCAGAGTTGCTGTGGAGTTTTCTGACTCTGATTCGGCATCAGAAAGTGAATATGACAGTGAAGGTTGGGGAGAACAGGAGACAAGTGCGTGACATCAGCGTTCCAATAGTGGACACCTACATCATGTTGGAAGTATTGTGTCTGGAAGCAGTTCAACAGAAGGCTGAAAGATATCATGGAAATTGATCCTGGAGGAAAATAGTAACAGTTAAATAAATCATTGCTTTAAGTTGGGCAGGCATGTTGTATGTGGAAAAAATGAAGGAATCCTGTTAAATAAGCTTCTTGAAATGTTTGTGAGTTTTCACAAAAACATTTTATTATTGTTCCTGAATATTGGAAAGCAAATTAGGCATTTAACATTAGCTTGAACTAGGTATGTATTAAAATAGCTTCAAAATGTTTCCTGCAGTAATTTGTTTGGAAGAGCTCTTTCAGCATATGTGTTCTACATTTTTTAGCTGGTAAGCCAAAAGAGAACCTATTAAGAACAAAAACTTGATTTATTGCTAAATTGCAAATATATATCATATTTGTTTTAATTGAGATAACATCCATTGATGTTATACACAGCACCTAATATAATAATAGGCATCTTTAAATGGTGAAGAGTAGGAGGGAAAAAATTAGTGAATGGTAAAATTCTTTATTATTTTGAGGTCATCTCTCCATAAATTCCTCTCAAAATTGTAACCATTCTTACATTGAAAACCATGTGTTTGATTCATAAATTCCAATATATTGCCAAATTTTCAAGACTGAAATTTGTTTCACAAAAGGTCCTCATGGTTCATGATGACTTGTTTTATAAGAATGTTAAATATGTTTAACCATAATTTACAGAATCTTTATTATTTTGTTTTCTTTCTGTTGTGATGCTTTTTACATCACATAACTTTTGAAGACTATTCCAGCCATATGCATTTATAACAGACTTGATCATTTGAGAAAATTTCTTAAGTTATAGCCTGTGCAGCAGTGGACAAAATATTTTATAAATGTTGAAAGGAAAATATTGACTGTCATGCCATACAAATAGGAAATAACTAGGAAATGAATCTAGCTATATTACTAAGATTGATTACAGATATGTAGTAATGTACTTTTTTTCTATCTTTCTTGCTCCTGTTTAAATTCCTCCAGGTCCCATGCTTAACTGTGGTATTAGCTTAAAAGTGACATGTTCGCAGTTTATGAATGCAAGTTTTGTACCAAAGGGATGAGCTAAAGTATATCAGAATTTATGTAGATTTTGTTCTTTGTCCCTTTTTTGAACTTGGTCTCTGCGGCTGGTCTGCATTGACAAAGTTGTAGCTGTATTGAGTTCCACAGATATTGGCAGTGCTATTGTAAGTGTAATAAGTTCCCCTTCTCTAGCTGGCAGGCATTGTGCAATGATAACGTTTTGTAATCTAAATGCTTGAAAGGTGCCTGCAGCCCATGTTTGAGAAAAGCACTTGGTTTGACATGTGCTAGTGTGTGGTGCTCTTTGTGTAAAGGGGACATTGATGTCAAAAATTCTTTGAAACAAAGCTGCTCATTATGCTATGAATTTCCAGAGTACACTTGATATATAGAGCTATTTAATAACATGTATATATGAAAACTAGAGTGGGGTAAAATTGCAGTGCTGACAGACATTTTATCACTCGCTCAACTTTTCCATGTTCCTCTGTTTGTTACATGTGTACACGTGGAGAATGCCCCCTTTCATACAGAGTTGCATGTGTGTTCAAATATAGTTTGAAGGTAAGCATTAAAATGCATATTATATTTACTTTCATTGTACAGTGCTAAGACTCGTTGTCCATAATATTTCCAGGGAATTTATATAATAATATTGATAATGTATAATGTAGGTATATTATTTTTTCTTATATATATGTGAACTTCGTTGGATATTGTCTGCTAAGTGAGCTAAGTATGACAGAGGACAGTACATATGGAATATAACTATATCCAGTATGAAAAAGATTCGCGATTGTGCTTTCTGCTATACTTTGTTACATAATGCTGTATACCATAAAAGTAGTAGTCAGTCCATAATAATGATTACATCATACATTTGCTTTGAACTTTACAGTGGAATCCTATGTACTCTCTTCAGTGGTATTTGAAATATATTTAGGTAAAAAGAAAAAAAAAAAAAAGACAATGCAGTTTGATACACCTTTGTATTATCAAGAGTTCCCATATTTTCTACTGCCATGTTTAATTCAAAAGCTCCAGATAAAGTTTATTTAAGAGCGTAAGTGAGACCACCTGTGTCAGAATAATCTATGCTGTGAATTGGTATAAATTTCTCAGAAATTATCTTATGCTCTATTAAGCGCAAGAAAATACCTATTACCAAAATTACACAATTAACTGCAAAAGAAATGTGAACTCTAGAGCAGAGAATTCAATTAGGCATTTGAAAATTTGCAGAACAATTTACCTTTGTGGCTTAACCATAAAAAAGAAATTGTTTAACATTTTGATTTCCAACATACTAATAGATTATTTGCAATTATATTTGAAAATGTATAGTTACATGTTCAGCCTTGAGAATATAGAATAATTATCATCGGTCAACGAGTTCTCTTCTTAGCTGTTTGCCCATTACAGTACCCTATCCTTTTCCTTCTATACTTCAGTATCAGGGGTGGCTCATCCATTAAAGCTGTGGTGCTGTAGCACATCCTCTTTTTCAGACAATTATACATTTCAGGGGTCTTCATCTAGGGGATATGTGAATGGCGACCACAAGGTACCCAAGCTGAGCAGAACATTACTTCCACTTACTGGTGTTTTGCCCCTCACAGTAGCTTTTCTATCTGACCTTGGTCATCTCTTGTTCTCTTCCGACCCCGATGCTGTTTGGGTTCCTGAGGGCTAGGGAGTCTTTATTTTTCCAACCTCTCCATTTCTCTCTAAACTCTTAACCCCTAACATGCTGACCTGTCATGGCATGTATACGTCCTCTGACTGGTAAACAGAGGATATGGTCAGTGAATTTATTTTGATAATTCTCCCGGTCAGGTCGGTGAGACCCGTAAACCAACGACAGGTGTGGTCCTCCAGACATTCTGGGGGTTGTGAGAGAGCTATGTGACAGCCAAAACATAAAAATATGGTGCTCTCTAAAAAAACTGTTACTATTACTGCTATTGCTCTCTTCAATATCAAATTATGAAAGTGAAAAATATTGGAGAGCAAGAGGATTAATGACTTCATTGTCAGAAATCCAGCATTAGCTAACAACATTTCTAGGGAGCTTTTGTAACATAGAATTATTTTCTAAGATGGCTGATACTGTACACCAATATCTCTGATATCCGGACTAATGTGGTGCTAGGCAATCCCAATTAGGCAAGGTATGTATATCAGAGAGTAGAAATGCTAAAAGTAGAACATAATTTATATAAAGAGTATTAAGTTTTATTTTATATAAAATTAGATCTATAGTAACTACACAGTGTAATTAGTGTACAGTATGAAAATGTACATACAGTGCAATGTAAAAGCAAAGGAAACATAAATCACAGAACAAATAAAAAAAAATACAATTTTCATTTACCCAGTCGTTTTTCAAAAAGTTTGTAATTGTAACATGTTTCTTAGAGGCAATCTCCTCCACCTTTTAAACAGCACAAGTTCAGTAGTTTGTACTTCTTCATGATGTTTTATGTAGTTTGTTTTTTCAGATGCCTTCAGTGCCTCATTTGGTTCTGAGATTATTATGTAGGATACCATTTCTAAGGTGCTGTCAGTGAACGCATATACTTCATCCACTCCTTCAGTAGTTGTTACTAATTTTTTCATATCTAGGAATGCTTTTCAATAGCTTATGTAAAACCCTGTTCCTTTGTCACAAAGTTTATCAGGATCCCACAGTTTTCTCCATGATCTTGCTGGTGTTAATAGTTTAATTTCATCCCATGATTAAGAGACACTATAATATGTAATATGTTTACATTTTATAAGTTTTCAGCAACCCTTTCCCTTGCATCATAACCAACAAACACTGTCAATCATTCACAAAGATATAATGAGGCTGTATATAAACTCGGCTGTTGGAATATCGCCTTGTGTAAACAGTGCTGCCATACGACGTGGAACTTAAAAATATTTGTTCTCCTAATAGGCTCAATCATTTTTTCCATGACTACAAACTGCTCATGAAACCATTGCCTGAAAATTGTTCATCCAGGCACTTCATTGATTCCTGTACTAGATGTGAAGAAGAAGAAGAAGAAGAAGAAGAAGAATACTCCTTAATGTTTTTGAAAACTTTTGACTGTGCTTTTTCCAAGCGTTAGCACAAGCTTGTGTATTCCTGTAGCGTTGCTACATGTCAGAATAGTTACCTTCTTCTTCTTCTTCTTCTTCTTCTTCTTCTTCTTCTTCCTCTTCTTCATCCTCTTCCTCTTCTACCCTGTCTTCATGTTTTGATGCCAGAGTCGAGCTTTGGTAGCATATTAAAGTTTAGCATACATTCATTGCAATTATAAAGCAATTATCCTGACATGTGTCTCACTCACTCACCCACTCCTGACACATGTTCCCTGTAACACAGTTCATATAGAGAGGCGTTAAATTGTTTTACAACTTCTTCATTGGCCAATAGTTTCACCCCACTTATTTGCAGTGAAGGATAAAGCACCTCATTCACTTTACTGTAAATGCCATATAGTGTCTTAAAACTTTTTTTCTGTACTAGTGCTGTTCAACCCAGGCTTCAACATTTCTATTTGATGACAAGCTTTTTCCATCACCATTCTGCTACTTCCTACTCTTGCCTCAATTGCTATGTTCTATGCTGACTCTCCTGCATATAATCACTTTATTGTACAAATGTTTTCTTCTATTGTTATGGTAGTCACTTTCCTTTTTGGGGTCATGCTTCTGTTGTAACACTAACTAAAATGATAGAAACTTCATAACTTCACCTAGGTAAACAACCACTGTCAATAAAAATATATGTAGTATTGTACTGTAATGCTCATGACTAACAAAGGTAGACTACACAGTAGGTACAGAATGCTCCTGACATGGGTATCAATCTCCCCCTCCCTCACAATCCTAGTGAGTAACATTGTTTGCTACTCCCATGTCTAAAAAATAGATTTGTGATGCACATATTAAAAAAAAAGGATTAATTTCCAAAATTCTGTCAGGGTTTTGGAGGGTTCAGATATCAGAGGGGCTGGATATGAGAGGCTTAACTGCAAGTTAGTTTGAAGTCATAAAGCTGCAAATAGACCTCATTGAGCTGCACAACATTGAGGAGAAAGAAGTCTCTCACACCTCAGTGCCACCCTCAATCACTGTATTGCTATATTATATTAATTCTTTACTTTCTTGGTACTAAACAGCAGAAGACTCATATAACAAACACTCAGGTTCATCAGTGGTCCAGCTGAAGAAATTCAAGAGCCAACAGCATTTCTGGCAGATCACTACAGTTGAGGATGCAGACATGCACGTGAAACATGTTCTGTAGCAACAAAGATTAGTGAAGCTAGTTGGATGTGAATTCTACTCAGTGGTGGGAAAGGTACAAAAAAAAAAAAAAAGTAACTGGGCTCAGTTACAATTACCTAGCAAAAATCTTAAGTAAATTACAATTACTTTGCAAAATCATAGTCCTATTTTTCAGGAAGCTAGAAACAATTATAACATTAGCGGTAGTAAGAGTATTGCGGAAAGAATGCAACTTACAGGCTTATATGGCGAGTGTTATGCCAGAGTGAACTATGTACCATATTCTTCATGAAAAGGCACTGAAGTTTGTGATGTCACAACATTGTTATAAAACGTCACTGTGTCAATTCTAGAATAGCGTTCTTTTGTCTTAGAAAGGATAGAGCAAGATTGAAAAATTGAATGCCATGACCAGGATTTGAACCACGGATCTACCGGTTACCATCTGGCTGCTTTAATAATGCGAGTGAGTTGGAGAATTGAATGCCATATCGACACGTTGGCCATGATAGGTTAGTGGTTAGAGCAGCTGGGCGGTAACTGGTAGATCGTGGTTCAAATCCCAGTTATGGCATTCAACTTTTCAGTGTCGCTCTACCCTTTCCAATCATGTCCTACACATGGCTATTGTGTGGAAAAACATTGTTCTTTCGTCTTTCCTAAGCAATTTTGATGCTATGTGGCCAATCCTACTTGCTTTATTATACATGAAATATGATTTTATTTTTTCCAATGCAAGCCCATAGTTCTTGGTGCTTAGTTCACTTTGGCATAGCACTTGCCATATGAGGAGGAACAGAAATTAAAAGTATACTGTATGAATTTTTTCCTAAAAAGGTCAAAATATGAAAACATATAAACATGCACAGAAAAAGTATAATTATTTGGAACCTTAAACCCTGCAATGAATAATTACAGAATTGGAGAAATGTAACCAAAGTACTGCAATTGCATGGATAACTCAGGCTCTATTCATTAACCTTTGCACAGCATTTAAAGTGAGCTAGGGAGATTCATTACATTGCCCTACTTACATCCCTCGTACCCAGGAAGCGGATGATGCATTATAACCAACTAAATCAAAATGTTTTAACCTACCTCCTCATCTTACGAATTAAATTTGCCATTCACTTTAAAAAAGAGTTGATGCCTAAAATTTTCATCACTAAGTCTTGCCCTCTTGGACAACAGTACATCTTTGCACTTGCTAAACAAACGCTCTACAGGAGTACTTGGAATCGCACCTGTATTCAATTTTAGGAACAACCCCAACAGTGTTGCATACTGCTGAAGTAACTTGATGTCTTTTGATGTACTGCAGGGGTGAGAAACCACCTCATCCAGTACTGGTAAAGATAACGGTTCTGTAGTTGAAGTGAAGAAGTTACCCTCATCGTCACTCAGGTCTCTTCCACTTGCAGTTTCCATGGGTGGAAACTGCTTCTTGCTTAAGCGTGGAAATGGCCTCCTCCTTTTCCTCTCCAGCCAAGAAAATTTTAGAGCTGGAACTAAACCAGCTGCCACAATTAATTTCCTATCTGTCATGGCAGAAGCAAAATCTCCTGTTGACGCCTTCAATTAGAGCGTGTACCAAAGGCCTGCAGTACACCAGCCCAATGTCATCTGCTTTCTTCTTTAGCTACAGCAATTGACATTTTACAGTGGACAGTAAGTAGCCCATATATATATTCTTTTCTGCCTGTAATATGTTTAGAGCAACTGCTACAGGTTTCATGACCTGAAATAAAATTTATCTCGATTAACTCTTGAGCTCCCCAACAACATGAAAAGAAATTAACAAATATGAACTGCATCTAAAGTGCTATGAATGAAAGCTTTACGACAATGTATTCCTTTAGGAACTTTGACTCTGCTGGTCAAAAGCAAGAAAGTCCAATTTTGTCTGTCAGCTCATCCAGCGTGGTCATACTGTGTTTCTCTATTTCAGACACCAGGCACTTAACACTGTCGTACATGCTATTCCATCTGGTAGCATTAGGTGTCGTAAGGTACTTCTGGAATGCTGAATGAATGGAGTCTACCACAACTGTGCTCCTTTGCTTATTCCATAAAGCTTGACAGCAGCCAAAAGATGAACGTGCAATTTTCTTAAAAATAGCTTCTCCCTCTGCCTTTTGACTGTCCTATAAAAGAATAAAAGCAATTGTAAAACTTCTGTAGGTAACCACAAAACCAACATACTTTTTGAGTTTGAAAAAAGTGTGATACACCTTTGCCAGGTTCATCTAACATTTATAATAAACTAGTTAAGTGTTTTTCTGGTAATTTTAGTTGCCCTTCAAACTGCAAGACATGGCGAAGCAAATATAATGCACAAAACAAACCTATGAGAAGTCTACCGTACATACTTTTCTTGCTCTATGTACTTTTAAACATGTATCTTTGTCCATACTGTGTCTGACGATAGTACACACTTCTCAAGTGAGGGTACTGTTGTGCATTGGTCAGGTAAAAGCAGGACCTGCCATGTTGTAAACAGGGAATTGTGATGCAATAAGGCTTATCCGTCATGTTTCTGCACTAGTTTCCTCCACCTGCCATCTGCATTCATTCAACAGTTTATACTTCCTGATGCATGATCACAATTGATACATGACTCATGTTCTAAGTTAAAAATATGTAATCTAATAAGAATGAATGCAGACTTGGCCCTTTTTAGTTTCTTATTTGATAAATACATAAACTCATGATTACCTTGACTGCTATCAAATTCAAAGTGTGTGCAGCACACCTATGGTGTGGCGGCAACATATAATGGAATTCTTGGACACCTTTGAGTATCGTTAACATTTCCACAAATGCCACAGATTTGCTCTCTTCAGCAACATCATCCAGCTTTATCCCAAATATTCTGGAAAAAAGAACCAAGAAATAGAGAACTACCCATTGTACATTGGCATTCAAATATTAAACCAATCACAATTTAAGTGAAATACTTATGTGAAAGCTTTAACAAAGTTGTTGCCGTTATCTGTGACGTATGAGACCACCTTATTCTGGATATTAAAATCCTGGTGTACTCTCAAGAGCTGCGGCCAACACTTCATACAAGTGGCGCCCCAAAAGTCTTTCCACACTGAGCATGGCAGATTTTCTTTCTAGTGTTTCAGTGTCAACCCAATGCGCAGTGACTCCCAAAAAGGCCCTGTTAAAATGAGTCCATCTGTCCGCAGCACTTGCTTTTAGGAGCTCTGTAGTCAGCCTTTTTCTCAATGTGTTGTATTGTTCTTTGATTCTGACTGAGAGTGTCTTCCGACATATTACTGTCCAATTCGGAGCTAGCTCCTTTATTAACTTTGTAAAAGAATCTTCTTCCACTATTGAAAAGGGTTGTATGGAATTGCAGACGAACTCCACAATAAGTTTGTCAACCATATTTTGACTGGTTGTGATGAATGATAGTGCCGGTTGCTTTTTTCTTTCTCCTCCATTTTCACGGCAGTTCAAGAAAAGAAAGGCAACAAGTGCATTTCAGAAACCGTTGCTGGATGAATCCTCTGAAATTATGAAACATTTCCAAAAAGTTGCAGCTATATGTTGATTAAATTAGTTTTAAAATAATTTTACTGTACCTCTCCAGAACACCTACTGTACCTCTCCAGCTGACCATGCAGAAGAAGAGTATATAAACAACATTCTGCTGTACATCCTAACCTAATATTGGATTTATGTTGTTGTTGTTGTTTTCTAGTGCCTTGCATCTGGCAATGAAGCCATTAGCATTCGTGCTTTCCAATACTTTTGAACTGTAGTTTCTTCTGATCTTAATGCTTCACAGGTCTTCAAGTGGTCTTCGTTCATTTCTGCTGGATCGTTACACAGGACACATATTGGTGAGGCTGAGATACCTATTCTGTAGAGATGACTTGCCAAGCAGTCATGATTTGTGAATAGTCGGAAGGCTGCAACAGCTGTTTTCCTTGGTCTTTGGGGGATTATATCTGGATTGGAAAGTAGTGTAATCCATTTTTTATCTTTGGCATTTGTTTCTATTTCTTGTAGATATGAATGACAAAAATTTTTTATGATCAAGCGTTTTATTGAGGAATATGAGAAATTGAATTTAGACTTCTGTTTTATTGTTGTGCCTTTCTTTGCAAGTGAGTCTGCAGCTTCGTTCCCCATGACTCCACAGTGTGCTGGAATCCATTGGAGATGAACAGTCTTATTAACTTTTTGGAGTTGTGTTAACATTTTGTAGCATTCTCTAATTTTTGTTGACTTCTTTGTAGTATTTGAACATATTCCCTGAATTGCATATTGGATTTATGTTACACCCACAAATTTAAAGATTTTAAATACTTATCTCAACATTTTTGTCACATTTGTTATTTGTAATTATTGTTTATCTGAAGCTAACTCTTAGCCAAATGTACAATTTGTCTGTGCAGCGTGCCCACATTTCCAGGTTCAATTGTAATCCATTTGAGTACACATTTCGAATTGAACATTGCATGGAAACGCGAACCCAAATTGATTAGAAATCTTGGATCCTCCTCTCAAGAGGGATCGGATTGACTTTTGTTGCATGGAAACATTTACCATGCTGAAATCTATTTGAGTATGCCAAAGACAACTTTATTTCTCATTAAATCTCGTTGGTTAAACTAAATATAAAAACGAACGGGAGTAGGTTTAAGAAGGAAGCAAGTGGTGGAAACAAATAGTATGCTTTCATCTGGATGACGAAAATAGGCTAGAGCAGTTCCAGTTAAACATGTACTGGAAGATTGAGGTTAAGTTTGAGTAATCTATATTAATTGAACATATTGCTTTTTTTTATGATGCCAATGCTGCATTTATTACAAAACCATATGTTAAGTTTAAACACGAAAGATAAACCAAAAATGTTTAACAGGTTAGGACGTAAATGCAAATAGATCACCTTGCCCGTATCCTAATCAGTTTCAATCCAGATTGAATTTATCATGGAAACGCAGACTGCATTCAGTGAACTCAAATTGATTTCAATTCCCCATGGAAACGTAGTAATGGATCCAGTTGGCAAATATGCTTTGGAAATGAACATTCCTGTTCCATTTAAATTAAAATACTGTGATCCCTAAATACCTATAATTTACCAATGTAAATAGGCAAGTTTTCAAATTAGACTTCGAGAAATAATAAAAGCATGTGTTGCTTAAAAATACCGCGACACATGCTGGAAATTGTTCCGAAACTAAATTGTGGGGATCCCAAATTGTGAATTACCGTATTTTATTGCGTAATTCCCTCCCTTTTTTTCTCGAAAAATTTGCTTGAAAACACTGGGGAGGGAATTATGCTAGTGGTGCTTCTAGGAATTCAGAAAGGAAGGGAAACCATGTACTGTTATATAAAAGTTATATAGGTATACAGTAATTTGTGAATGAACTGGATACATACCACGGTTTCATTGGACCTACAATGTATTGTTTCTTTTCTCTGACTATTCTGCGGTCTCACTTTCGCCACTATTATCACTATTTTCATTTATATCTAGCTCAGATAACACATCTTCATTTACACTATTCCACACCATGTCGTTAGAACCATTACAAGAACAAGAAATAAGTTATTTTTAAAAACTGTTAACAATATGATGACTTGTAACAAACTGACTTGGAAACACATCTGCAACTTCACATTTCAATGTTACGATACGTTGTGACAATGGCAATAGGAGTATTTTTGTGGCAAGCACTGCACCCATTGTTGTCTGTGACAGGCACTGCTGCGTCGATTGTTGTCCATTATCAAGTCATTTGAAGGCTGCTCCAATAAGAACGAACCAGGAGAGGGAATTCTGGGATGTTTAATAGGTAAATAATTTTTAGTGATGAAAAATCATACGGGAGGGAAATATGCGAGGGGGCGCCTTATGTGATAAAATACGGTATATCCACCGAGAGATGCACAAGAAGTTTAACAGTAATTAATCTGTTAATGTACTTTAAGTATAGAAATGGAAACATTCCATTGTCTTCCATGCTTGAAGTTGATTCTTGAAAATCCATTGTTAGCAGTTCAAACTTATACTATCACATGTGAGATGATCTGCAAAGTGGAATACAACTGACCAGAACGACACCAAATACAGAAGAGAACGCTTACAGGCTCAGTAGCAACTGTTGTAAACCCGCGATATGAGTCATTCATGTACCGGCATGCAATGCTTCAGTGTAACCAACTTGCCAAACTCTCAATTTACGCAGTTTGATAATGGATTACTAGAAATGTAACGATTACGTCATTTCAAAGAGTAAATTATGGGTAAAAATTAGATTTTTCAGAATGTAATGATTACAAGTAAAAATCACCAAACCGGTAATCATTACAGTAATTGGAGTATGTTTACTTGATTACTTCCCAACCCTGATTCTACTAAATAGTATTGTATAAAAATAGTAGACGACTTCAGAACTAACATATATATATCATCATGAATATTACCTATTATCGGTGCCAAACAAGAAAGGTATTGACAGTTGGCGGTGCACGAGAGGCGACGTTGCCGCTTATCTCGCCATGTGGAGAGCGTGTTACATTATGTATTTGGAATGTAGAGCAGGTATAATTTTATATTTTTATTCGAAAACAATAGTAAAATAGTTCATCTACATGCAAAGGATGGAATATGGAAGTGTTATATCACTGTGAAGATTAATGTTAACAAAAGAAATATACCTGTGAAATATTGTAATGGGAAATGCAGCTGATATCCAACTTGCTTGCATTATTGCTGGAATTACCATCAGAAATCACCAACTGTTCTATCCTTGCTTCTAAGACTCCATTTTCCCATGTTGCAGTTACTACACCCGTTGTATTGGTAACCACTTGTTCACAATTTTTAGCTTTTTATTGATGTAGCTTTGTTACACACGACACAGTGAAATCTTTGTTTCACACAACGTAACCCTTTACTTCGGCCCAAATTAATTAAATCGGAGTACATTAGGAAAGGGCGACACCAGACAATTTTGCGACCATGTTCTTCAGCAATACCATCAACTTGATAATCCTTTAATTGGGATGTCCCTTGCCAAACACAATTTCATTCACTTCCCGAGTATGTAAAGCTTTTCGTTTGGCTACGCTGTCTTTGTCAATATTTTTGGACATAATTATTCATTAAAAGAGACAGTTGTAAATGCTCACAACATACGCACATACAGATTTAGATACACGTAAATACAAGGCAAATAACCACAATAAATAGAATGAATCAAACAAACTTGTCAGCACACACGCAATCTCTGACACAAACATTGCAAGCTGGAGCTGGAGGGAGACATTGTATATATTGCAGGGAAAACAAAATAAGACACACAGTTTGTTACTGCTAGATTGCAGGTCAGGCACATGCTAATCATGTGTTAAATATCGACAACACTGGTTTAGCGTTCAGTATTGCTATGGAAACATCTTAGCTCTATTTGGTTTCTCTTTTCGTTGCCATGATGATCGCCATGATGCACCCATCCCCTCCTGTTCATTTAGACCCTTCCACCACGTGGGTAGCAACTGTCAATCCCCTTTTTATTTGGCGCCAAGTATAGTGAGTACCATCTTCTGCCTACTGTTGTATTTCCATCTGAAAGTTTATTGTTTATGTAATAAAATTATGTGTAGAGTTCTTCTGTTATAAAACAAAATACAAAGTTACCTCTCTCTAGTTTTAGCCAATCTTTGCAGCACCATCTCTCATTTGCCCACAAAGGGAAACCATGACAGTGCTATTTCAAATCCTTGAGAAACTTTCACAGGCCTTACCAAATTTTATCAACTGCCGACTCTTTGCTTCTTGCATTGTGCAAATGCTTGGAACATGCATTAATTGTTACACATATGTGAGTAGTTCATCACTACTCATGTGGTGCCTGGCACATGATAAAAAGAAAGAGAAAAAGATTTGGAATAGAATAGAATTTATTGTGATTCAATACAGTGAGATTCACAATTGAATCATGTCAATAATATATGCATTGGATTGCGTTACAGCTTAAAACACAAATAAAGTGGAACAATCAAACAATTATTTACAATAAATACTCTTCAATAGTATAATAGGCTCTATCTATCAGAAAATTATGCAAAGCTTTTTTTTAAATTTACAATCATTTTTTACAAGTTCAATTTCTTTTGGTAAAGCATTATAGAATTTTACCCCCATAAAACTAGGCATCCTCTCATAAAGACGAAGCCTGTGACCCTTAATGTAAAAATCATTCTTATTTCTTGTATTGTAATTATGATTATCAGAATTAACTGACATTTGTGTTTTGAACTTTCTTAAATACAGTATGGTTTTATATATGTAAAGACTGGGAAGTGTTTAGCGACGCCATCTATTGCCAGGATCACATCAGCGTTGTCAGTGTGCCAGAATTTTGTTCTGCAGGATTTCTTTTACATGCCAGTAAATCTACCGACAGGGAACTGTCGTTTTTGAGCACACTTAAAAGCCATTGGTCTGGGCCAGATTTGAACCCGCCACCTTGGGATCAGTAGGCCAGCATCTAACCAGCTGAGTGACCCAGACCAACAGAATGATAGTTTATCCTCCAAAAACCCTACACAAAGACCTAAAGATCAAGAGTAGGGGGAGAAAGATACATGGTATCTAATATCTAAATATTTGATATTATATTAGTAAATGAGTTAAAAAAAAAAATAAATGAAGCACTTCACTGCCTGTGCCTAATGTGTGCTGATGGATGGAATTGGCAGAAAAGGGATGAAGAGTTAAGTAGAGATGGTGTTCGTTCTTAATTGAAGGGGTAGTGTAAAACTTGGAAGGCCTGATATGTGTTGCAGTTATTAAATGCCAGGGAAACTGTTGAATCAGGTGGTGGATGATACTACAGTGGATTCAGTGCCCATCTACATTATTGAGCAGACTAATTCAAAAAGGGGAACCTGTTAAGGCTAATTGTTCTCACATAAAAAGTGTTGTGAAAGCTTATATCTAACAATCTATCATCAAAATGTACAGACTATTCATAACAAATTAATTTACTTCTTTAAAATATTGCTCTCTATATATATATCACAAACAAACAAAAATTGTGACATCTGCCTGACATTTCAGGTGACCATAAAGATCCAGAATACAAAGATATATGACAAAGTCAAATTTTTTTAAAAAAAGAATGATTAAAATTAAGATGCAAAATATCTAAAGAAACATTAAAGGATTATAATAAGAAGTTAATGGTTAACACATGCAATATGTGATTATTTAAAATATATAAAGAGTCTTTTAGGACATGTAAACATATGACAATTTCAGACCATTGCACACCCAGTGCTTTGAGGCAGGTACTTATGAATTTAAACCATGTTCCGCGGGCACCAAAGAGTAGTCCATTTTACTTCCCATGCATTTTCAGGTACGTTATATCTCTCACTAAGGTGAGGAATGCATGGTTGGTAGATGGCTTCCTTTTCCTCGTTCACATGTGTCACCTGCTGTAGATGTTGCTCCATTCTTACAGTTGGATCAAGAATGAGACCCTTTCCTGAATCTCTCTTGATGGCTATGATATCTGCTCTTCGATGGCTACCATCCTCAGACAGGCAATGGACCTCTTCATAGACCTCCAAATTGGCTCTACGAAGGGCTGTAGAAATGGATGAACGCACAGAGTGGTGACGAGTGTTGTGAAGTAATTCTCCCTTTGGGCAATATCTTAGTACATGCCCAAGGGTTTCCACTTCTTTGCAATTTGAGTGCCGACATAGTGTTGTTCGCTGATTTCTTCCAGGTACAGATCTTACTGCTGACGTGTTACATGACATTTTGATGGGGAGAGACCAGGACAAACGCTTATACAAGACCTGCCTGCCTAGGGCAGACAAGAAGAAATCTAGCACGATAACATTTATATTAAGCATGCGTAAAAATCACAGACCATTAGCTGATTCTAATGACTTGCAGGTACATACCTGTGCAACACTAGACATAAGCCTAAATATTGCACGAAAATATCCTTTTACTCTGACACTAACATTAGCTTATCTCACAACGACATGCAGGTTTTCACCTGTGCATCGCCAGTTATAAGCTCAAATATTGCACGATTAACTTCAGTTACACTAACTCTAACATTAGCAAATATTATAACGACTGGCAGGTAAACACCTGTGAAACACTAGATATAAGCTGAAACATTGCACGAATAACCTCAGGTATGCTAACACTAAAATTAGCAGAAAGTATAACGACCGGCAGGTAAATACCTGTGCAACACTAGACATAAGCTCAAATTGCACGAATAACCTCAGGTATGCTAGCTCTAACATTAGCAGATATCATAACGACTTGCAGGTAAATACCTGTGCAACCCTAGAATTAAGCATCACACAAATTACATCTTGACTAACAGGCCTATGCCTGTGCAACCTAGTCATAAGCGTAACTGCGTCTAATATCAACACAAATTTAACAATGCATTTTATCTCTCTTGGTCATGTCCAGGTTTCATGGGCATTACCAAAAAGCAACATTTGACTCGCTCGCATGAAATTCATGCCAGCTTAAAGCATTCAATTACTAACCGGGGTGCTATGCGGGACCCGACTAATGCACGATGATGCACGAAACCTTAAAAAAAAAAAAAAAAAAAATTGATGGCATTAGTCCTTTCAGAACATGATAGGATTTTTCTGTTGCTCATCCATGAATTGGCTCAGGGATTCTCTTTATATGTCTCTATCCCCTTTCCCTTGTGAGGTAGCTTACACCATGCATCAAACGATTTAAGTTGCAATTGTTTTCGAAGCCATCGTCCTGATTTGGCATGATTTCATCGTTAATGTCAGTGTTCAATTCTTCGCTTTCTGAGTATCTCAACACAAGCGTAGATGATCATCTTGTATTTGTGAAAGCTTCTGAGCTATATTGAAATGTTGTATATAAGCCTCCCAACCAGCTTTGATTAGTCCTATTCCTCGAAGATTACGTGGAGTGTATATCATATCATTGGGGGCAATCATGTGGTAGCCCAACTATTTCTTTGGCAGGTGTTCATATTAATTTATCAATATCTTCTAAAAAGGAGGACGGAATCTTATTCAGTGGTGTACTTTGAAGGGAATAAACTAATCCAGGCCAAATATATTGATTAATGATATTTAATTTTTGAGCAAGTTGGAATAAGAAAGTGAATTCAAATCTTTTTCCAAACGTTTGATTATCTTATTCTTATCCAACTGGATTTCATTCGTGAAATTTACATCCAAATATTTTATGTTTTGGTTTTCTTTGATTGCCTCTAAAACATTTGAGCCAAATTTTATTTTAGAAGTTTCACTAAGTTTACCATGTTGGATATTTATGACATGGCATTTTAATGGATTGATATGCAAACCAATTGTAGCCAAGTTACTGGTAGTTAAGTCTAAAAGTGATGGAGCAGATGTTTCTTCCTTTGCTACTAAAACAATATCATCAGCAAAAGCCATGACCGATACATTTTTTACTTCAGGGCTAAGTTGAAATCCATGCAATTTTGCAATCTGATGGTTTGTTATATCTTTAATTTTGTCATCAATCGCTAAATTAAACAATGTAGGAGAGATGGGTGAACCCTGGGCAACTCCTTTTTGTAGAAAAATAGGCAATGTTTTGTTTATGCCACATCCTACTGCAATGCTATTACCCTGAATGAGATTCAGAACTAATGCTCTCAAGTTGACATATTGGTGCGCATCAGGCATCTCTTGATATGTTCATGACCTATGTTATCATAAGCCTTGGAGATGTCAAGGAAAACATGCAGCAGTCCTTGTTAGCTTTAGTTTGTCAGATATCCATTGATGATTGATGTATTTATATGACAGCCAGGGAGTGCAACAAAACCACGTTGATAAGCACAAAAATCAATAAATGATCTCAGTATTCTGCCAATTACTTTTTCAATAACACGTCTGATTACAGAAAAAATTGATATTGGGCACCAATTAGTTCATCAGGGTTTCCTTTTTTGAATATTAAAACTGTTCTTGCAGCCTTAAATACTTCCAGGCATTTTCCAAATTTCAGCATCGCATTAGCCAGAAGACACAACAGTTTAGTGGTTTTAAATTCTTTTAAAACTTTTACAATGATTCGATCAGGACCCGGAGACGTATCCACTTTAATCTGGCTAAGAGCAGTTTTTATTTCTGCTTCCTTTATTTCTATATCATTCTCTGTACACACTGCTGCTATCTCTGGTAAGGGAGTTCGTTCATTCTCCTGTTCAAAAATATTTTGAAAATGTTGGCAAATAGATGATGTTGGAATGTTACACTGGACACCATTTTGATTTTTCATGATATTCCTGATCACCTTGCGTCGTTGATTATAGTACAGGTACTGAGAGTCTTTATATTGATACTTATTTTTGTTGTATTCTCTTTTGCGTTTAGATAATCTTATGGGATTTTTGATATTTGAATATGAATTGCTCTGATGTATATGTTTACTTTTTCGTGCATTATAGTACCGGATGGCAGAATGTTTAGGGCCAGAAAGGGAGGATAATGCTGTGACTAAATAGCTGACCACTTCTTGGCATAGCGACTCAAAGGATTCTATATCAGATTTTAGTATTATGGCTTTTAATTTTTCCTGAAACTTTGTAATGTCATGTAGTTTTTTATTTATTTGTTCATCCATATGCAATGTATCAGTTTTTTGGATCTTATCATTTTGGGTGTCCAGCTCATTATTCTCCTCTTGCATGTAAGAATTTTCTGTTTGCTGCTTATGTTTGGAAGCTATATTTGTTCGAGGAAATAAGTAAATCAGACACACCAAAAGAAATACAAAAACTTCTAGCTCTGGAAACAATCAATACTAGGTATCCCACAGAAGAATGGCTGCACATATATACTGATGGATCCTCCAAGGAAAACCTTACTGGAGCTGGAGTTGTGTGTTCACATTTTTCCTTTTATCATTCTGTTGGCAGAGACACAACAAATTATGATGGAGAAATAGAGGCTATATACATTGCTCTGCGACAATTATTAAATCTTCCCTTAAATAAATTTAACAAGGCAGTAATTGTTTCAGATTCTAAAGCTGCAATTCAGGGAATATGTTCAAATACTACAAAGAAGTCAACAAAAATTAGAGAATGCTACAAAATGTTAACACAACTCCAAAAAGTTAATAAGACTGTTCATCTCCAATGGATTCCAGCACACTGTGGAGTCATGGGGAACGAAGCTGCAGACTCACTTGCAAAGAAAGGCACAACAATAAAACAAAAGTCTAAATTCAATTTCTCATATTCCTCAATAAACAGCTGTTGCAGCCTTCCGACTATTGACAAATCATGACTGCTTAGCAAGTCATCTCTACAGAATTGGTATCTCAGCCTCACCAATGTGTGTCCTGTGTAACGATCCAGCAGAAATTAATGAAGAACACTTGAAGACCTGTGAAGCATTAAGATCAGAAGAAACTACAGTTCAAAAGTATTGGAAAGCACGAATGCTAATGGCTTCATTGCCAGATGCAAGGCACTAGAAAACAACAACAACAACAACATATTCCTCAATAAAACGCTTGATCATTAAAACATTTTCTCATTCATGCCTACAAGAAATAGAAACAAATGCCAAAGATAAAAAATGGATTACACTACTTTCCAACCCAGATATAATCCCCCAGAGACCAAGGAAAACAGCGGTTGCAGCCTTCCGACTATTGACAAATCATGACTGCTTAGCAAGTCATCTCTACAGAATAGGTATCTCAGCCTCACCAATATGTGTCCTGTGTAACGATCCAGCAGAAATGAACGAAGACCACTTGAAGACCTGTGAAGCATTAAGATCAGAAGAAACTACAGTTCAAAAGTATTGGAAAGCACGAATGCTAATGGCTTCATTGCCAGATGCAAGGCACTAGAAAACAACAACAACAACATGTTTGTTCGATAAGCATCAGGATGTGCTTTACTTATATGAATAGCAACAGATTTAAAGGATTTTCCACAGATATGACAGCATTTTTCTATTTTGTTGCTATTGCTCATTTCGAGGTTAATACTTGAATCACATGCCATTGAATTGCCAGAGTTATTTTTTGGAATAAAATCATCTATCTTACTAAGTAAGATGTTCAAAGCAGAATTTTGTTTCTATAAACTGCTAATATAAGTAATTAATAGGGCTCGGAAGTTCATGCCCTAAAAAACACTGAAATATGCATGCAAATATGCTCTTAAAAGCTTGAAAATATGCCAAGAAATACGCACTATTGAATTAAAACAATGTCCCTTTGCAGTAGACAAGGTGAGTTAGTATAAGTAATAAATAAAGTTACCTTATTCCTTAGAGGTTGAAGAAGAAGTGGTCCCGCTGCTAGTATTAACTGCTATATTGCAGTTCACAACCAACACTTTGCATAAATATTCAACTGTAAAACATCGTCTGTTGTCTCGCAAAGCACTTCTGTAACGTGAAAAACTTCTCTCCACGTCACACGATGTTACCGGGGCATATTTAAATGATGTTAACTGCTTCACAGAGAGTCAAGTCTCTTGGTGTGACAGATGGTTTTCTTTCGAGGATGTCTCGAATATCGCACATCTGTTTATAACCAGAATTTTCTGAAATTACATAATTCACTTCCTCTTTCGCTTTCTGTCCTCTACTACCAGGAACCGAACTTAGATCACATATTGTTTTTTTCAAACTCAGTGAGTGATTCATGCAAAGGAGATCGTACAGCTTCCAATGCCGTTATGGCTGTTGGTAAGATAGAAAAATGGGCAGATATGATACTAAGATCCTCTTTTAACCCAGTGCCTGGCAAAATATTTTGCACAGTTTCTATTGATGAAGCATCTTTCGAGTCCAATGAATTAACAACCTCTTCGACTATTTCTATGTGCTCAGCATAATATAAAACTGCCTCGACCATGTTCCCCATCGAGTTAACACTGGTGCAGGAGGAAGTCGCATATTTGGTGCTGTTGATCTAAACAACTTAACTTTTTTAGGACATTTAACAAAAATTCTCTTTGTACAGGATACAAATCTATCTACCAATGGGAAAGAATCGCGTATTGTCTCAGAAATGCGATGTTTTAAACAGGTTCTCTGTTTGCGAGTTTTCTGATTAAATTCTCCTTATGTTTTTCTGTGTTTATGTGCTGAACTATTTGAAATCTTTTCTCACTCCCTACATTTTTCTCACACGCTCCACAATACAGTAGGTACCCTATTATCTGTAGATATTAAATCACCCGAAAACTCTTTCTGTAAACTAATTAATCTAGCACTCGAAGTTGGTTTTATTTTCGGCATTTAACATTTTATACGCCTAATTTAATTTGGTGGGAACCAGTTCACAACACTGTTACGTTTGAAGACCATGGCACAACTATTGGATGGGCATGCAAGCGTTGCGATAATCGTGCTGCTCAAAACGTTGCCCTGCACTTTATCTTTGTTAATATAAACCTCTCAGATAACGCACTGATTATTCTCTACACACATACATATAATGAAGGTTCACTGCATGACAACATGACTCACCTCGCGAGTTGCATCAACATGTGCAATACTACCAATATGAAAACTATCATACACATGGAAAAAATAATAATAAAAACCATAAAGATTGTTAAAATATGCAATATACAGGCTATAATATTGAAAGCTTCGTGAGTTACATCATCATGCGTAATACTACTAATATGAAAAATATTATCCAGATGGGAAAAAATAATAAAAAACATAAAAATCATTAAAATATGCAATATAGGGGCAGTAATATTGAAATAATATGCATTTATCAAAAATCAAGAAAATATGCAGTTATATGCACCATAAAATTATGTCCAAATAATTGAAAATTCCATAATTCATGCAAATAATATAAAAGCATACGTTTTTAGGCCCTATGAAAAAACATGCAAATGCATGAACTTCCTAGCCCTAGTAATTAATAAGTATTCCAATAGTAGAAATACATGGTAACTATGTAAGTAAATAAACCACAGGCCTCCAGTTAGATCCACTGTTGTTGTTGTTGTTGTTGTTTTCTAGTGCCTTGCATCTGGCAATGAAGCCATTAGCATTCGTGCTTTCCAATACTTTTGAACTGTAGTTTCTTCTGATCTTAATGCTTCACAGGTCTTCAAGTGGTCTTCATTCATTTCTGCTGGATCGTTATTGTTAAGATCTTAAAATTGTGCGATCATGAAGTCTTATTCCACTAATAATTTAACACTCACAAATAAATCCTCCTATGTTTCAAGTACTTAATGTACTTGCTCTGGTATATGAAATAATAAATTATAAATAATAAATAATTGAAAGATGTTAGCATATATTGTGTTCCTTGGAACACTGGTTAAATGTAATGAAATTTAATTATATAGCTTTGCCACACTATACATATAAAGGTATCCTTTACAGAGCAATAAAATTGAAGGTGGAATTTGTGTATTTAAGAATTGTATCCACTGTTCACATATAAGCACTTAAGTCAAAGGTGATTTCAAAGTGATGGTGATAGACCGAACAATACTAGGCATCACTGCAATAGCTTAACATTCACCCAAAAAGTAGTGAGACCTGTACTATGTGGGGATTGAAATATTAACTTTCTTAAAGACAGCAAAGAGAAAAGTGATCTTACAAATGTTATTAGTAGAGCATGGATTTATATGCACTAAAAATGTCCAATTTTCTCAACGTTTTCAGGAGTTAAGGATTTTCTATTATCTATTTTCTATTCTTATTTTTTATAAGTTGAAAGTGTTTTCATTTCAACAGACATCATTGGGCAATACTGTTACTGTTATGATTGCTGGGAGCATTCATCTGTAGAGATTGTGTGATTACACTAAATACTTGTTATGTGATTTAGTTTTCTTCAGTCCTGTGTTTGAGTTCAACACCACATTGAGATTAGTTTTAAGCTTCTTTTTTTCTTAGGGATGACATTTAGAGAACACTGTTTTGCATCAACTGAAGAGACTCTTGCCAGGGATGCACTGCAAGTTACCAGACAATGACAATATAGATGGATACCATCTGGTTATACAATTTCACATTCAAATACGCACTTTACTTCATAAACACATGCAATACGACTTGGATGAACTAAAATAGGAAGGCTGTTGTGTTGCTAAGGGATGTACAACACACAGGTTCATAGACTTTTCAGTTTGTTCAGAAATATCAGATAATCATAATTAGGCTGAATAAATGCTGAAATATGTGTAAATCCTTCAATGCACTAACCCTCAAAATATCCATTTGCATATGCACGTATGTATTTTCAAAAATTTGGGCTCTGGTTATTAGGAACTATAATTTAGTCTATTATTATAGCATCTCCTACCTGAATAACTAACAACTTGCTAATCACTGTAAATCAAGATAGTATAATTAATGCAAATTTTAAATTCAGATTACAGCTAATAAATACAGGATATTGTGACCATGAAACACAAAAAATTCAAGTTGAAGCCTATAAATCCATGAAATCCAGATCAAACCTAATTATAAAATGAATTTACACCATTAGCAATATTACACACGTGAATCATCTAAGGCAGGTATGGACATTCTTGACCCTGCATTTTACCACATGTCAGGCAACCTCCAACCCTCCCCTTTGTGTTTGCTGTTAACAACACACAAGCAGTCTTCTAACTCAATGGTGCAGCACTGCTGTGTTGCAACTACGAGATACATTCCACAAGAGTTGGTCAGACATTTAGAGAAGAATGGGCTCTGTTATTTTGTACCATACAAAGATGCTGCATCCTACTCTGCGTGACCACTGTAAGAACTGGAAGTATTGATCGTATTTGTTCACTTTGCCTGAAAGTATTAAGTGACATTACATTTATTTCTCCAATTTGATAAGTATGAGATATTTTGAGTTTCAAACCTTTATTGAATGAGTCTCATGATAAATAAAGCAATTGAAAGTGTGCCTTGCATTTTAATAAACAGGCACTACCAGCTTTTCAAAACTAAGAATAAGCATTATTCTGAGAGAAGGGAAGTTTCGTTAATTCACAGTACTCCTTCACGGCCCTCTCTCCTGGATTGACATGCATCTTGCCCATACCTGTTCTAAGCATATAGAAGTGGGTTGAATGTATAATGCAGCTGATACAGATGAGAAATTTAGATTTGTTTTTAAACAATTTTATGCACAATTTACTTTCCCTCTTACACAGTAAAAATGTAATGAGCAAACAAATGTTGGTTAACTTGGGTATAAGAAGGTTGTTCAAGTGTAAAAAGTTACTACATGAATTAAGTAGAAACTAAGAACAGCAAAATTTGATGATCACTTTAAGGACTGTAAATGTATCATAATATAAAGAGTAAGACAAGCCAAAATGAATAGTATGAATTAATGAATACTTGGTTTATTGAGTACCAAATATTCTTTACAATTTTTGACTGCCCATGAACTAGGATCCCAGTCCTTATCGTTGGCTAACCTTTACTGCTCTGAACATTTAGATATTTGGTAGACAAGTACTAGTTGCTTTTGCTTATTATTTCTCTTCCATGTTCAGCATTTGCTCCCATAGTCACTTATCCAATTTTGCCCTTTCCCATCTCTTCTCCCTTGCCAACTTTCCCCTTCTAATTTAGATCTACCTGCTTATTACTTTTGTTTACATCCTTTGTTCACACTTCTCACCACTTCATTCACTGTTTATTTGCTTCTTTTCTAGTTAATTCTAATCCTTCCCTTTCCCTCCTTTCTTGATCTTCTATCTTTCTAACCATTTGCTAAGCCTAGTTTCATGTCATATCATTTCCTTCATTCCTTTTCTATTTACTCTACATGCACATAATGTATGTCCTGTTCCAAATCTTCAGTTTCACTCCATATTCAATCGCCTATTTTCTTATGAATTGTCTCCTTACTTCTCTCACAAACTGCTACCTTTTGGCTGGTCATCTGCTTCATCTGCCTACGTGGTATGATGCCTTTTGATTATGTATTCACTGTTGCCCATTCTTCCGCTTGCTTGCATTTCTTGTCAATCATCTGTTCAGAACTTAAAATTGTGGATATATGCTTTTTTTCCTTGATTATATTCATGACGTCTTTGTTCAGTTAGTTGCCTCATTATTTCCCTCTGCTCATATGATACATCCTTATTTATCACCCTTTTAGTTTCTTTGCCTGTCATAAGACTTTGTTTCTCAGTTGTGTGCTTATAAATTTTGTTAGTATGTTTCGCTTCCCATTTCTTTTTCAAAATCTAAAAGCATCACAGATCTCGTAGTTTCTTATGCTCATCTTCAATCTTCTTTCCAGCAATTCCTGCACCTCTTGTCTATAGGAGTTTTCACGTTATGAAGGCACAATGGCTCTTATGGAGAATCAGCTCGGCGTTGCCACGTATTTTGCACAACTGTGATTACCGCATTTTTGCTCACAACCAGGTTTCTTATTAGTTATTATTATTATTATTATTATTATTATTATTATTATTATTATTATTATTATTATTATTACTACTACTATTATTACTACTATTATTATTATCATCATCAAACACGTAAGAATTGTTTTTCGCTCACCTTTTTTAATAATTTCGGCAGATTTTCCCGCACACCTGGGAATAGCCCTTACCTATGTGTCATTAACCCCTCAGGCTGGAAGGAAATACAGTTAGGTTATGTCTTTGTTTCCCCGTATGCCTTCCCGTCTCTGGCAAAACCCCTGTTGTGAGTGCTTGCAAAGATGCATGTACCTACATGGTTTATAGAACTACCATGCTGTATATATTTAATTTATACTGTAAGCCCCTAATAACTTTCAAACCAAGTTCAGTTTTAAAATGTATTAAAGGTTAAACATCTGATATTGATATGTTACCTTATTGTCTGTCAGGAGCAATATTATTATATATTTTCAAAATGATTCTAAAGCCTAAAAGTTTTCTCAAGTTACTTATTTTTACTTTCTCTATTATGTATAGTAAGCAATGTCGAGATTTCACCAGAAATATATGTTTTGAGGTCCCCTTAATAAAAAAAAACATGTTTAGAAAAAGCTCCCTGTGCATCTGTGTGTGTCATATAGGCGAATGCTGGGTTGCTCATTCTCATGCCATAGCTTTCCTGTCCACTCCTACTCGTTACCATCATTCCCTTGTGGTTTCAGGGTTGTAGGACCGGGTGACGGTGTTCGGGCGTGTTTCAGTTGTGTTAATTTTGCCACAAAAATGCAGGTCATAATTTCGAGCAGTTCCTATAAAACTGCCGTAATGTCTTAGATGTTTTCATGGTTTTACTCTTTCTTTCACCCTTTAAGTTACTTCCCATTTTGAACTGCAGTGTATGAATGTATTAGCAGGATTCAACATTTTGTTAGCAAGAATTGTAATGAATTGTACTAATATGCTGAAATAAAAATGCATACATTGAAACAGAATTTAAAATCTAGGCCAAAACATCATCAATATGCTCTACTCAAAAGAAAGAAAGAGAGAGAGAGAGAAAGAAAGAAACAAAGAAAGAAAGAAAGAAAGAAGAAGGGAGGAAGGAAGGAAAGAGAAAGAAAGAGAGAGGGGAACCAAGGGAAGAAAAGAAAGAAAGAAACGGAGGAATAGCTGTACAGTTGAAAACAGTATAAGACGGATGGATATACATGGTTTATTTCACTAACTGTCGCGCGGGCATTGCGTGAACAGTGCTGCGATGCGTTTTTGACTTAGTTCGAATGAATTGTCACAATTGGATGCTAACGTGAAGTTGCCAAATCGCTCTTAGATGTTAAACTATGGATGACATTTTAATGTGTTCTGATGGAATCTGTGTTTCTTGAGCTGGTCGATCTCCAACTTTAAGGCCAGTTTCTTTATATACATAATATCTGCTTCACCTATATGTAAGATATTGACTCAGGGGTCTCCGTCTAGGGGATATGTGAATGGCGACCACAAGGTACCCAAGCTGAGCAGAACATTACTTCCACTTACTGGTGTTTTGCTCCTCTGTAACTTTTCTATCTGACCTTACCTTGGTCATCTCTTGTTCTCTTCTAACCCCGATGCTATTAGGGTTCCTGAGGGCTAGGGAGTCTTTATTTTTCCAACCTCTCCATTTCTCTAATTTCTCTATAAAATCTTAACCCCTAACATGCTGACCTGTCATGGCATGTAATACGTCCTCTGATTGGTAATCAGAGGATATGGTCGGTGAATTTATTTTGATAACTCTCCCGGTCAGGTCGGTGAGGCCCGTAAACCAACGACAGGTGTGGTCCTCCAGACATTCTGGGGGTTATGAGAGAGCGATGTGACCGCCAAAACATAAAAATATGGTGCTCTCTAAAAAGCGGTTACTATTACTGCTATTGCTCTCTTCAATATCATCAGTGAAAAATATTGGAGAGCAAGAGAATTAATGACTTCATTGTCAGAAATCCAGCATTAGCTAACAACATATTTAATTTATAATTGCACAAATGCCATTTATTGCAAGGACAGTTTCAAATAATTATTATATATTTTTCAGTTAATTTCTAGTAATATGACTCAATTTATTACACTCTCTTAATAACTGTCAGCACTTTACATTTGACCTAAACATAATACATATAATGTTACCTTAATCGGACATGGGTTCAACACCCAAAGAGTCCTGGTTGGCCTGTTCACCGCCCTCACAAGAACTGGAGTCACTGCTGGATGAACTGCTGGTCTAATGATTAGAGGCTCTATATCATCCTGTAGCTGATCTGCTTTCCACATATCGTCTTCTATCCCTTCAATGTGTTTGCAGTAATTTAACCACTGATTTTGTGTGACTGATTCAAAACCATTGTCTATTAAACGTCCCATCTCCTTCTGCTTAAATGTAATGTTAAGTCGCCCAACATGTCCCTTTACCTGACTCCATACCATTTCTATAGGATTTAATTGGCAATGATACGGAGGCAACCTACAGACAATTACTCCATGTTCTTCTGCAATCGAGACTATAACAGTGGCACTATAATTATCTTGCACAGAATTCACAATAGTCAGCAATTCCCTTTTAAGGCAATCATCCGAGTAGGGGATATGTTTTGATAGCAGCCAATGTTTTATGTCATCCTTACGGGATTTTGTAGTTGGAAGAGTCTCTACTTTTCTACCATGATAGGAGGCATTGTCCATAACAATGATTGTTCCCGGTTCTCTATTGGGCAATAGTTGGTTCCTGAACCACTGTTCAAATCTGTCACTGTCCATTTCATCATGACAATCAGCAGAACCTTTTTTCACCAAGAAGACAAGTTTTGCACCCTGTACAAATCCCATCGTACCACCGGCATGCAACATTACAAATCGTGGTCCGCGAGCAGTAGGTGCTTTAAGACCAGTGGATAACCCGGCCAAAAGCGCTTCTTTAGGAGTTTTTATTGTCCTATCCTTCCAAACTTTTGATACAGTGTGCCCTACATTTACCCAACTTTCATCAAGGTACATGATTTTCCTTCCCTCTTTCCTGAATTGTTTTATTTTCCGTAAATAGGAATGCTGCCACACTATAATATCACTTCTCTCAATCATAAACAATTTGTTTCCTCTCTTTTCAAAATCAAATCCCATTTCCTTCACTAAGCGATAAAAGGTTGAATATTTAAAATTTGGCAAGTCCTCATCCTCATTGACCTTTTTCAACAGGGACAGAATTGTAGGGGGAATATTTTGAAACAGAAATTCATGAAATTTGCGTCGTATAGAACTGCGTACAAAATCATTATATTTCACCTCCCTGCTGGTTTTGTATGTATGTACCGTTTGTCTTGTTTTCCGCGGTGTAGTGATGGGACCCTTTTTACATTCTTTTCTTAATCTAAAAAATGTACGCCTACTCACACCAGTCGCCTTATGAAGTTCACTAACAATAAACGAGTCACTGTGTCCGGGGTTCTTTTCCTTTAAATGATCATACACCCTAAGAATTGTTTTTTGCTCGCCACTTTTAATAATTTCGCCTTTTCTTCTGTGATCCATTCCGCACTGATCACTTAACTGCAATGCACACGATTACCAGAGAACTTGTAAAACTCGCTCACACCTCAAATTCCTGAAGCCTATTGAAAACCTCCACTGAAGTGAAACCTCCACCCTCATCGGCCCTTCAACTGCCACACATCTGGTTTCCATCATCTGCAAGACAGGAGAACCGGGTGTTGTTGGCCGTGTGCTTGGCGCGCTAAAAACATTCGCCTTTAAATGGTGATTTATGGATGGCTTGTTACTGGAGATGTTCTATATTTATATAAAAAATAATTTTGTTATTTCCTTGACAACTTTTCCAGATTTTTTTCATTGCAATTATTTCAGTTTAAAACCATGTTTAAACGTGCGGAGCGAGAAAGATGTTAAAAAATCTGCTTTCAACAAAATTTTACATTTTATTATTTTAAAAAATGTATAATTGCATAAAAGGTTTATCGTGCATACCATAGTATTCTTCGACACATTTTACACCGAAATGCATGTTCATACTTTATCTTAGTCACATTTGAAAACACGCAAATTTGGCAACAGTGCACCTGATTCTACCATAAGAATAACATGGTCCATAAGAGCCCGTTGTGCCTTCATGATGTGAAAATAGCTATAGCATCGATCTTACCTCTTTCCTCTGTCCTCAAAATCACTATGTTGAATCTTCTTCTGTCATCTTCCAATTTCATCACTCTGCCTCTGATGTCATGAATCTCCTCGATTTTCCTCCATTCTCTTGTATATTTCATCTTCCTTGCTTCGTTTCCATCACTCTCCTTCCACCCCTTCTCTTGTAGCCAGAATTTCTTCTAAATCGTTCAATTTTCCATTGTTGGTCACCATTGTCACTTGACTGCTTTTTCTTCCTACTCTCTGGAGTGTCTACTCCCTTCTACTGCTCACTTAATACTAACTGAATAGTAATGACTGTATAAAAAATTCCATTAATAAGACAAAAGCAATGTGGCAAATAGTAAATAAAGTGACTAATACAGTACTTCACAAGGAATGTAGGACTTGAACCAAAAATACAAAAATTTCTGATGCAAATCATGTTGCCATGTGTTTTAATTTTTATTTTACAGAAATAATTAAAGAATTGGTTCAAAAATAATATAGGGAATAGCACTGCCCCAATAAAAATATTGCCAATAATGTGAAATCCATGTACCTTTATGAAGTTACTTCCGGAGGAATTTTTTTTGTTTTGTTTAAATGTTTAATGTCTGCTTTTACTGCATACAGTACCACAGGCAGTGACACCGATGGTACATGGAATGAAGATGGCTGGGGAAACCATAGAACCTGGAGGAAACCCACCCCAGCGCCACTTCGTCCACCACAAATCCCACATGCAGTTGCCAGGGATCGAACCCAGGCCGCTTTGGTGAGAAGTGAATGGTATAACCACTCAGCTACAGTGCGGTCGTTAAGGAAATAGTTGATATATCAAGTGGAATGAATAAGGGAAGTATGCAGGGAAGTATTTGATTTTGTTTCGTACATAATCACAAAACTATCCCTACTGTTTTCATGTTGTCTGTATGTTTTAAGTTCACTATTCAGTCCAATGTTATGTATATATGCAACTAAATTATACATTTTCTTGACATGTTCAGTGTTTACAGGCTTTTATGGCTGCTAGTGAACTTACTGAATGCAATCCAATCCATTTTTGGTACATATTTTTCAGGATTTTATGATGTATTGGATATAATTATAACAAAATGTACCTGATTGAATAATAGGCTCATATGTGTAGTGTATCCATTACTAGTAGAAGCTTCCCAGAAACATTACAGACTTTCAACATTACACACCTGCATAAAAAAAGAAACTTAGGTGTCGCATTACCTATCGCATTATGTCCAATTTCCATTCCATTTGCATTTTTGAAAATACCAGAAAAAATAGTTTATAGAACACTACTCATTCACTGAAGAAAACTATCATTGCTCTCAGCATGGCTTTAGACATAAATCAACAGACAGCAATATATAGTTGAACCTGGTTTATACGGAACTCAGTTCTACATAACTTGCATTTATACATACATTTTTGTACGTCTGACAAAATGTAATTTAGGAACGTATAAACAGAACCTTATTTATACTTAAAGTATTTGTACATAATTCGCTGTTATTTGTACTATATTCAGAGAAATACAACTGAGCTTTATGTAATTGTGAGCATATGGCATATAAGTCATGCCATGTTAAATCGCATAAAATTTGATCCTCATGTCTCCGATTTCATTAATATTAAATTTACGTGTTCTGTGAATGAAAAAATGATACTCCTATTCTTTTGTTTGTCTATAAATTAATTATTTTGGTAAATATAAAGCATTAAATTTTCAGATATTTTGCACACACCGTTCTACTTAAATATAAATATCTCTGGTATTGTTTTTCAGATAAATATGATCTGTAGCTCATTTTGAACATTGAAATGTGTACTTTATTTATACGTTAAACAAAAAACAGTTTGTTTGATATTTCCTATTTTTACAAGGCCATTAAAATTACAAACATAATTAACAATACTAACGGTTAACTAAAAATTTCCGGGAAAATTTTTAAAACATAGCTTGATGATGCCATGTAATCCTAGAAAAAATTCAGATTGGAATTCCAAATACATGCAGAGAAATTAAATAACTCACCATGCCGTGCAGACTGGAGTAATGCTGCTTTCACAGTCAGGAGGTATACACACCGCGTGCAGCTGATTGCGTGTCATGTGTTGCACTTCCATCAAGGTCAAACTGTTAGCATAAACACTGAAATGGGTCATTTCATGTCAAATCGAACACTTCTGAAATTTGACATACTGTTGTCTCCAATTTTTTTTAATCTTATCAGTAGATGAAATTAAATAACCTATGCTTTCTTTTTGGTGTGGTACACTTATTTTGCGCTTTATTAATATTATTTTTACCGTATATTCGCATACTGTATTATCTAAAAATCATTATACCGAATATTATTTGAATTTTAGAATTTTCGTGGTTGCAGCAGTCTAAAGTAAACAAAATTACAGTTTTGCATGCCATTGTTTTAGGCTCACTCAAAATGTAAAATAGGCCCCTTTTAGGGGGTAATATTTTTAAAATATATTTTAATTACTAAATGCTGAATAAAATTCAGAAACCTTTTGTAAGGTCTAAACGTTTTCCAGACTTTAGGTTCGGGATTGCTAAAATTTTTCTTTCTTTGGCCACCTGTTTGGATATTTGTATCATGTGAGTTGAGACATCAAAATGTTGTTTTCTTTTATTGTACGACCAGCTGTCAAAATTTGTCAGTATTTGTATGTTAAGATTTTTGTGATCCGTTTCATGGAAAGAATCTGCTAATTTTTATATTATTTCAGAATTATTTGTATTATTTCAGAATTATTTGTATTATTTCACAATTATTTGAAGTTTCATATGAAGCGTAGTCTGTAGTATGAAATATTTTCTGCTTCATTGTGTGATATTTTCTGCAACTTCTCTCTAGGGTAGCATTTTTGCAAGTTTTCTTTTCTTTTTTGGGAATTCTCCTATTGCAGCCAAACTTTCGTTCAGTTTACCTGTTACATCTGTTTCGACCATACTCACTGCATCACTAGAGGATGAGGAGCTATCACTATCATGTTCTTCTGCCAAACTTTCACTAGCACTAGACACATAACTCAGTGGTGGTTTGTTCCTTTGGAAGTTTTGAAATTTTCATGCGGCAATTATCACAAACTTTCAAATCACGAGATAAGTTTAAGTCTTCTAATTTAAGTTTAATCAGCATTGCTGACGTCACTGGTCTCAGCTTTTTATTACAAACTCTGTCATTAACTAATTTGAATGGGTTAAAACAGTAACCGTAACTCCGCTGCACCATATCAGCCATGATTATACACAACTACAATCAACACCACAGCTCATACTAAAGGTCAACTAGCGATAAAATTATATTATGCAAACAATAAACACTGGATGTGCAATGACATCTTGCCCACGTGTTCACAGCACTTTCCTCAATCGATCCAAGTGACTCACCACGCACACGTCATTAGTAAAGTATTTACATCACATCTTATTCGAATCCCATTCTGAAATCAGCATAGTTCAATGCACAATATTTCTGACTATAATTATATTTTTTCAGTTTTTTAAAAGTAAGCGTTTAGTAATTAAAATATATTTTAAAAATATTACCCCCTAAAAGAGGCCTATTGTATATTTTGAGTGAACCTAAAATAATTGCATGCAAAACTGCAATTTTTTTTTACTTTAGACTGCTGCAACCACGAAAATTCTAAAATTCAAATAATATTCGGTATGATGATTTTTATATAATACAGTATGCGAATATACAGTACAAATAATATTAATAAAGCGCAAAATAAGTGTGTCACACCAAAAAGAAAACATACAGGTTATTTAATCTCATCTACCGATAAGATTAAAAAAAAATTGGAGAAAATAGTATGTCAAGTTTCAGAAGTGTTCGATTTGATGTGGAATGACCCATTTCAGTGTTTATGCTAACAGTTTGACCTTGACGGAAGTGCAACACATGACATGCAATCAGCTGCACGCGGTGTGTATACCTCCTGACTATGAAAGCAGCGTTACTCCAGTCTGCATGGCTTGGTAAGTTATTTAATTTCTCTGCATGTATTTGGAATTCCAGTCTGAATTTTTTCTAGGATTACATGGCATCATCAAGCTACGTTTTAAAAACTTTCCCAGAAATTTTTAGTTAACCGTTAGTATTGTTAATTATGTTTGTAATGTTAATGGCCTTGTAAAAATAGGAAATATCAAACTAATTGTTTTTTGTTTAACGTATAAATAAAGTACACATTTCAATGTTCAAAAGAGCTACAGATCATATTTATCTGAAAAATAATACCAGAGATATTTATATTTAAGTAGAACGGTGTGTGCAAAATATCTGAAAATTTAATGCTTTATATTTACCAAAATAATCAATTTACAGACAAACAAAAGAATAGGGTTATCGTTTTTTCATTCACAGAACACGTAAATTTAATATTAATGAAATCGGAGACGTGCAGGTCAAATTTTGTGCGATTTGACATGGAATGAGTCATATGCAATCTTAAACTTGAGGCGTATATTCCTTGTGTGTTCATAAAGATGCATGCTTTCGGCCGTAGAAACAAAAGACAAAGACATTCGTTGGTAGAATCGGCAGCTTTCGGCGTGACCGTGTCGTAGCAACAAACGAGAAGTAAAGATAAAAATTTTCATTGTTTGGTGTTTATTGATTAACAGCAGTTTATCTTTCAGTTCACAATTGCTTTTAATCAGCTATGGAGGGAAAAGAAAAAAATGTACACTAGATCAGAAAGTAAAATTCTTACGAGAGTTGGAACTTAATCCACACAAAACCAAAACCAAAATTATTTCAGACTTAAAAAGTGCTTATACCACACTACGTATAGTCATCAGTAACAAAATTATATGTATGCACTTAATGGAAAAAAAAAGTGAAACAAGCCAATTAACTGATTTCTTTAAGGCAGGACCAAGTTCAAAGTAATGTTTTCTTCGTATACGTCTGTCTTGTTTTTCACATAGATGTATTGCTTTTTAAAGAAATATGATGCATTATCAAAATCTCATTTGTAAGTAATCTTACCTCTTCCCCCTGATATATGTATAAATTAGGTTCAGCTGTATGTACTCACTTTTAAATACTGTTCTGTATGCACTAGAGATAATATAGAAAAGGCTATTGACATATTCTTAGATTTAAATGTGGTATTCACTACTGTTGACCAATTTTTCTCAAAGAAATTGTGTAACTGTGGTATCAAAGGAATAGCTTTCAAATCCTAGCACTAGGGATGGGACCTTGATGCCGCCGATACCTCGGTACTCTCGATACTTGATGGTGTCGAAGTGTGTCTGATACTTTGAGATAAACCTTTGCTACTTTTCAATTTTTTTTAAATTTTTAAGTTTTGTGTTATTGAAAGTTGTCGAGTTTAACTTTGTGCTAGATAAAGAATGAAAGGAATTGAGTTTTAGCCTTACACGTCCCCCCAAGAGTTGCTGATTATATTTCTTGATAGACCTTGACTGTGCTTCCTGTGAGTGAATGAATACAACATTCTTTAGACTCTTATGTCTCAATGAAAACATGCAGAACAATGGTAGAAGAATTAGAGTACTTGTAAAACATATAACTGAGTTGTGAATGAAGCTGATTTAGCTGACGCACTAAATCACATTTCTACAATACCTGGCTTGGTATCTCACTCTCAAATCTACTCCAGTGACCAAAATCTGTCAATCTAGACATGAAATAATACAGTACATGGAAATATTTGTTTTTCCCTTCCATCTGTTAGTGTTGTGCAAGTCAAACTTGAGTCATGACCATATCTTACAGGTATACCATACAACTAATTTCCATAAATATTTTGTTTTGCCAATATACAACCATGATATTGAATAAACCATGAGTGAAGTATGGAACTGTTTTGAAGTAGAAATACTAATAATAAGAGTAGTGTAGAAAATATGCAGAAAAGCATTTTCGCGCAGTGGTAATTTTACAACAAGTTTAAAGAAGTATGTTACATTCATACACTCATGTAAGTTAACAAACTTCTATTAAAAAAGTAATATAGTTTCCTGTCACCTTCAGAACATGGTGGCACAACATCTGAAATTGTTGGGCCAAAACAAAATTGGTTACTTGCTAAATATTAAAATCACAAGCACTATAAACAGTTAAGTATTCTTCAGGTTTGAGTTAGATTTTTTAGTTACAGTTTTATACTCACCTTTACTTTAAACTGTTGAAAGTACTGTAACGCTTTCAAGGTCAATAAACTCGTCAACTGTAACAGAAAAGTCTGCTGTGATGCACTATTTTCGGTTAGAAAACCACAATATTGGTCAAAATATAAAGTTGTTTAACTCACTTATTTCATCAATAGAATTGAATATTTGGGATAAAATATGCATCAAAAGCAGTGATAACGTAATAAATGTGAAATCCTGGCATTGAACAAAGTGTTACAACTCTATACCCCTAACAGACGGCAGAGGGAGAGAGTTTGTCACCCAACAGCTGAGAATGAGGTCAAATGAGCTCAAAACATTGCAGTATTTTCAACATTTTAAAGTGAAGGTTGATTGCATGTTTTTATACTCGGAAAACTACTAACATTTTTCAGTGAACAAGCTATCGCCTTTACAACTTTTTATAAAGTAAGTATTGAGTAACAGTGCTTAAAAATCAGTATTGGTATAAAGCATCAAGAAATAGCAGTAGCGTTCCATAGCTACCTTATACAAACACCTTTTCAGTGGCTTGTTATAATGTAGTTGATATAAAATGTGGAATACCATGGTACTCTATTCTAGGCCTGTTTCTGTTTGTGTATATAAATGGTTTAACTGATAATATCCAAGCTCATAAAATTCTATCATGTGCAGATGATGCTAATTTATGAATATCAGTAAATAAAAACACAATTTTAAATGAATAACTAAATCATACTAGAGTAGAATCCTGATAACTCGACGTAATAGGACTGAGAGCACGTCGAGTTACAGAAATGTCTAGTTCCACGAAATAAGGGTCTGTTATTCACAACTCATAACATGATACTACAAATTACATAAATGTACATTATAGGAAACAGAAAAGATTAACATATCCTAAAAATTTGTTATGTATTAATGTTTCCCTTTGTGTGGTCTCTTTGGCGCATCCAATCTAATTTCCATTGTCATGTTAACTTATCTTTTCTTCTTGCTCGACATTTTCACTGGCACAAACTCAATACAACACTAGCAGTAAGCCTAAAATCTGAGAAGCTGTACTGTAACCAGAAATAGGTAACTGAAAATTCAGCTTACCACGCATGTACAGAGTACAGCAATAAACCTGTAAACCTTCCAAACAAGTTTTTGTGCTATATATCCACATTATTAGCAGCAAGCTTTTGATTTTGTGATAATCTGCCACCTGCTAATGTTCTGACTAGATATTGAAGGTCAATACCGGTCAGCCCTTTTGCTACGGTGAGGGAGAATGCAGTGGTTTGTATACATACACTAATTAAAATTTATGTATACCTACTTTTTATACCGCATAGCAGATTATAAAAATTATTACAGTTAAGTTTATAACAGTAAAATATTAAAAAAGGCATCAAGTTATCGATAGTTGAGTTATATGAATTCTACTGTATTAATGAATTGGGAAAGTGCGTGAAAAATAACTTAGTTCTAAACACTAGTAAAACAGTGTATCTTAATTTTCGCATTACAGATAGTATAAAAGATTATTGTATTATTGCAGAACTATTGCATTTTTATGCTTCTTTTTTTTTTTTTTTTTTCCTTTTTTTTAAGTAAAATGAGACAGTGCAACAGAATAAATTATTTAAGATTAACTTTCAGCAACTAAAGAGTTACACAAATAAGAACACGTCTGAGCGTATTCGATCACAGCCACATTAGTTTGTAGTTTAAAAGAAAGGGGAGGCGAAACAATAGTACCGTGTGATGCCGAAACTGCGATGCAAATACTGTCTCCAATAAAAAAAGTTATAAATGATGCTTTAGTTATTGAACTAAAAATCATCTTTTACTTATAAAGGCATTTATGATACTGTTGAATCGTGTGTACCTTTCAACTGGAGTCTATATTATAGGATTTCTGACTATGAAACACAACATCCATTATTGTGCAACTTTTCAATATACGCTAGCATTTCAGTATCCATTTCTAGGAACCATGAGCGTCGGCAGACATTTTTCCAGGGGGGGGCACATGTTTGAAATTTGCAATCAGATAATATCAATTCACTATTTTATTGTCAAAATTTATAATATTCGTTGCATATAACCATGTTAATTTGTGTTAAATAGAAATTGATCTTTTAAAATAGTAGTTTAATAGTCAGTAATTGATTGCACATTAAGTTGACCAACTTCCAGGGAGGGGCCGCGGCCCCCCCTTCGCGACGCCCATGCTAGGAACTTTAAGATTTTAGGACCACAAAAAAGAGTGCCTGGAATAGCTTGTAGACACCAGTTGCACTTCCATGTTATGCCAATCTTACTAGTTACCACTCACTGAAAATTCCTTTTCTGCACCTCAATTACCGTTTGTGCTGGGAATGCATTAACTCTTAGTAAAACCTGCCATATACCATCCGGCTGCTCTAACCATTAAGCTATCATGGCCAACATGCCGACACGACATAAAATTCTCCAACTCGTATTTTTCCCTATTAACCACACAAGATCTCAAGGTCAAATCAATGTAATTAATGTTCTTCCACACAAGAGCCGTGTGTAGGACAGGATTGGAAAGGGTAGAGTGAGACTGAAAAATATAATGCCATGACCGGGATTTGAACCACAGATCTATTGATTACCGTCTGTATGATAGCTTATTGGTTAGAGCGCAAAGTTTTAATGGTTATTTCTTTCAACAAACTTATGGCTTGGCAATGGATAGCCCACTTTCGCCATTTTTTGCTAATTTTTTAATGAGCTTTTTTAAATACAAATTCCTAAATCATTCCCTTTAGTTTTTAAAATATGGTACATATATGTGGATGACATTTTTGCTGCAGTCCCTGAGAAACACATAAATGACGCTTTAGAACTTTCAGATTTCAAAGCCATAAAATTCACTCCAGAAACAGAAAATAATGGCTGCCTTCCATTCCTAGATATAAAAATTAAAAAAACGTAACAATAGATTGTATTTTGGCATTTATAGAAAGTCTACTCATACTGATAATTACATAAAACATAAGTTTTAATCCTTTTTCATATAAATTTGCTGTTTTCAATATTTTAATTTATAAGTTAATAAATATACCCCTTAATAAGGAAGAATTTAACACAGAATAAGAACACATTATCAACACTGCAGTAATTAATGGTTTTAATACAGATTTTATGCATAGAAAGGTAGAAAAATTTAAATATCAAAAGGCTGTTAAAGAAGTTTCTACCCTCAAGAAAATGAAAGATGATTGTATTTTTAAAAGGTTCACTTACCATCCTTGGGCTAATAGAAAATTTTTACAAACATTTTTAAAGAAGATGGAATAACTTTGGTCCCTCAAAATAAATTTAATATAAAAATGTACTAACTTTTTCTAAAAAGGATAAAATTCCAAATTATAAAAAATCTGACATTTATCAATTTAGCTGTCTGGATTGTGAGAGAGTTTACATTGGTAAAACTAAACATCATTTGGAGACTAGAATGAAGAATTTTAGAAATATTAAATATAAACAGATTGATAAATCAGTTGTGGCTTTTCACTTTTGGTCATTTAATCATTAAATAAATCCAGAGGTTAGATTATTATAACAATTAAATGGACCTATAGATTTAATGGTTTGGGAAAAGCTTAATTTTAAAAAACAGGAACTACATTATGAATTTTGAAATACCACCAATAAATTGTATTTATGTTCTTGTTTTCAAAGGTTGGCAATGCATAGATCTTTTGGGTAGTTGAGTACCTGTAGCTATGGTAACTGTTTTTAAATAAAGCTTTAAAAATGTGGTGGAAGAACCATGAAACATGTCAGCAGCATTTAAGGACATGCAGCATTTACTAAGATAAGGGAAGTTTTTAGTCTTAAATTTTTTAGTTTAGATTCTGTTGCTTCACTGTTAATAGCTTCGATTTGTCATTGAATTTCCCTTCCTAGTATTATTAAAAATGTATAAAACCCAATAAACTTAATTCCAGAGCAAAGGTTTTTGTGCAGTAATGTTTTTATACAGTACACTAAAACATATTTTAAATTTAGTAAATAATGTCCCTATCTATAATTGATTTACCTTGTATTGCATTCCTCTTATATGTTTGTTAATTTATTTGATATAATAAGGTTAATTACTATTTGCTGTAAGCTATAATACATTACATACAGTTATGTGTAACATAATTACTTTTTGGCATATCCTGTTGTATGAGTGTCATGTTCAGTATCTGAGTTAAGGATTAATAAAATTGAATTGATAAGATTTAATGGGTCAGTGTACACTTTCAGCTTCACTTATTAAAGTTTCGAGAACCGTTGCTCCCATCATCTAAGGACTTACTGGGGTCAGGATGTGGAATCTTGCTTGGCATGGACAATGAGTGAAAGCTGAAGCTATCTGGCAGTTTCTGTCCAAGCTGTCTCTGGGCAAGGTTTCATAGTTGATTGTTCAATCAGTGTATTGGTAATGTAAATTCTTTCTCATATCGTGGGTGCTGTAGGTATTGCTGTGTTTGAACAATTTAACACCTAAGTGTACATTATGGTGTTTGGCTCAAAAGTAACTTGCTGTTGTTGAGTTATCTGTTTAGTTTAATACACACCGGAAATGATCTGTCATTTGAGATACTATGTTCCTCTTTGTTTTTCCCACATTTACTTGGTTGCAATCTGTACAGCTGATTAGGTAAATGCCAGATTTCTTTTTTTCTGGAATTTTGTTTTTAAGTGCAGAAGCAAGATTCTTTATCTTGCATGTGGTGCTGTTTTTATAATTAATACGGTGATGGTCATGAGCTTTTGACTCTTTTTTTATCTCGGGTCGTGGTACTGGATGGAATGAACATACACTCGGGATTAGCTTTAGTGAAATATTTTATTCACACCTTCTTGTTCACAGTATTTAAATCGTATTTTTTATAATAAATCGTATCACAGTAGTAAGTCTTTTATTTCAGTGGATCGACTTCCCTAGCATCGCAGAGATTTAATATCTGAAAGTTTAGCGATATTTCGCTAAATGTGTTTTCTATCACTTTACACTTCGTCTATTTTACGTCCTTTCATTTAATTGCACACTTCGTATTAACTAACTTGTTAAAGTTAGCAAATGTCTCACTTATTCTACTCAAATTAATGGTCTTAAAACACTTAGCAATTTTACTTTCACTATTTTATGACGCGCACACACAAAAATGCGTCCATCTACACCAAAGACCCAGACGCTAATAACTAGACAATTGGCGCCGCATTACACTTCTTTTTGTGTACATCCGCGTATGCGTTCATCAAATAGTTCCCGCATTGTTAGGGAAGCGATCCTTAGCCATTCACACTTAGTTCAAACCTGCCCCACTTGGAGCGCTCTTTTGTTGACACATTTTTAACACGTAGTTTCCGTTCTTCCTAATAGAGTGGCTAAGGATCTGTGTTCTGTGCATTCTCCCTTCGCTTTCAATATTGAACACATATAATTCTTTAAACAAACTTAATTGTTCGTCACAATGAACCATAGTAACATGTTTTCGTCATTTAACTAACTCATACTAACATCAAAAACAAATTACACTCTTAACAAATATTCACATAAACGATTTTCTTTTGGGGTCTTTGGGGTCTTAGACAAAAGAGCAGTCGAGCAGTGCGGACATACCAGGGACCAGGTACCTGCAGAACAATGGATGTGGATCTGGTGCTTTACCGGGCGAGGATAGGAATGTGGACGGGCCGGTGTTCGCGGATAGCAGGTAGCGAGCGGGCAGAAGCGACCGGAACTTCGAAGAAATGCTATTTTATGGTTTTTGTATTGGCAAGTTTACTTGTGATAGGAGGAATCGAACTAAATCCTGGGCCTGTTGGAAACACGACAGCTGATGAAAGATGTGGGAACTGCAACAAGGCACTGAGGTCAGGTCTTCGGTGTAGCACTTGTGCGAAATGGTACCATTTGGGCTGCCAAAAAATAAAGAAGGACCAGGACATTGAAGAAAATTGGGCATGCAAAGACTGCAGGGGTAATGACATCGGCACTACAAACCAGAAAAAACTGGAGCAGCTACAGGAGGAAGTGCGGGAATTAAGAGAGAAGCTGAAAGATGCAGAAGAAAAAATCCAGAGGCTTGAAGAAGAAAATCGCCAACTAAGAAAGCCACGAGAAGAGGAGGGTGGAAAAAAAGATGAGAAATCATGTCTAATAATAGGAGACTCCATTATAAGACATGCAGGAAACCCAAACGCGGAGTTAGTTTGCTATCCTGGCATAAGGGCCGATGGTCTACAGAGGGAAATCGAGAGGAAGCAAAACGAGACGGAAAATGACTACCGGACGATTGTGTTGCACGTTGGAAGTAATGACCTAAAGAGGAGCGTTAATTATGCAATGGGGGACATGTACGACCTCGTTAACACGACAAAACAACTGTTTCCTTCAGCAAAAGTCGTTGTTAGTGGAGTTTTGAGGCGAAGCGATGTCACCTGGAGGTGAATGATGCATTTTCGTGGGTAGCAGAGCGATTTAACGTGCAGTTTTTGGGCCCAAATTCGTGGATTAGTAACTGGGACTTTGCACCTTAATCGAAGAGGATCTTCAAATTTGGCAGCGTTGTTCGAGAGAGTAACCAAGTGGACCGATGGCATCGAGGTGCAGGAACAGCAGTGACATAAACTCCTAGGAAACGACAATTCAGAGGTAAGGACTGATTCTTTAAGGCTGTTACAGGTAAATTGTCGTAGTATTGTGAATAAGACCGTAGAATTTTGGAATTTAGTAGAAATATGTAATCCAAATGTAATTATAGGTACGGAATCATGGCTGAGCATTGATATTAATGACGCGGAAGTATTTAGATCAGATTACAGGGTGTTCAGAAGGGACAGGGACGGCAGGGGAGGGGGGATTTTTATTTGTACTAAATCAGAATTAAGCAGCAAAGTATTGTGGGTTGAAGAGGGTGTAGAAATCATGGCAATAGAAATTATCGATCAAAGAAATGAAGGGAACAATGTAACAATAATAGCTTGCTACAGACCACCTGGCGAATGCGACTATGTAACTCTCCATAAACTAGTGGCAAAAATCGCTTCTGAAACACGACACAATATTATCTTAGCAGGAGATTTAAATCTGCCAAACGTGAACTGGGAGTACAGTTAATAGGAGGCGAAGCTCAAAATCTGGTTAACCTTCTCATCTGGGATCAGGGGCTATTGCAAGTTGTTAAAACAGGTACCCGGCAATCAGCTGTACTGGATGTATTTTTATGCGGGCCGGAATCATTGTTTTCCTCATACGCGGTTTTACCAGGTATAAGTGACCACAGCAGTGTACAACTAGAACTCAACTGAAAGGGGGCGGAAAAACCGGTCTGAAGGGGAAGAAGTAATTAGTTGGAATTTTCACAGTGCTGACGTGACCGCTATTCAAATATTCCTCCGTGAACAATATAGGCTATTTGTACAATCTGCTTCCGGGGTAAATGCAACATGGGTTAGTTTCAAAACACTGATTTCGGAAACAATTAAAAAGCACGTTCCATACAAAATTATTAAACAAAACGCTGATCCAGAATTTTATACAAAATCTATTAGGATACTTAAAAGAAAAGCCAGGCGAGCGTTTAATAAAAGGAAGAAATCCGAATGGCATTTTAATAGATTTAAGGAATTGTCTAAACAATTACAAGACGAAAAGTTGCAAGCACAAGAACGGTTTTTTGAACAAAATTTTGGCGGGACAAATAACTGTTGGAGATCCTTTTACAACTACGTAAATAGACGCAGGGGCAATAAAGAGAGTATACCAGATCTTAGCGTAAATGGGATTGCTATAGTAAGCTATAATGACAAAGCGAACGCAGTAAATTCACATTTTGTATCTATTTTTCATAAATTGGATGATAATGCTGAACAGGTAATTGGAGATAGTGGGGAATCTACTTTTCAAATAATGGCTTGCAAATTACGCAAAAGGATCAAGCTGTGGCAGAAGTGAAAGTCGAGGGGGCCCGATAACACACCTACTGAAATATTGAAGATTGGGGGAGAAGCTGTGATTCCCTATCTAATGTTTTTGTTTAACATGTCAATCAATAACTGTGACTTACCAGAAGACTGGAAAACCGCTATTGTAGCTCCTATTTATAAAGGGGGTAATAAAACAGAAATAAATAATTATCGACCAGTTAGTTTAACGTCAATAGTGTGTAAGTTGATGGAGCATTTAATA
>CM060964.1:152120204-152190204 GCA_030765045.1 Tenodera sinensis
CACACACACACACACACACACACACACACACACACACACACACACACACACACACACACACACACACACACACACACACACACACACACACACACACACACACACACACACACACACACACACACACACAGTCTCATTAGATGTCTCTGGGCAAGGTTTCATAGTTGATTGTTCAATCAGTGTATTGGTAATGTAAATTCTTTCTCATATCGTGGGTGCTGTAGGTATTGCTGTGTTTGAACAATTTAACACCTAAGTTTACATTATGGTGTTTGGCTCAAAAGTAACTTGCTGTTGTTGAGTTATCTGTTTAGTTTAATACACACCGGAAATGATCGGTCATTTGAGATACTATGTTCCTCTTTGTTTTTCCCACATTTACTTGGTTGCAATCTGTACAGCTGATTAGGTAAATGCCAGATTTCTTTTTTTCTGGAATTTTGTTTTTAAGTGCAGAAGCAAGATTCTTTATCTTGCATGTTTTCTGTGATGCTAAGTATATGTTGTAATCCATGACTTCTATACTTACTCTGTAGCCAAGGGAGGAAGGTCTTTTGTACTGTTTCTGTGGACATTAAATAGTGAAGGTGCTCTCTTAGGTGCTTCTGTTTCATGAATATGGCTGTTTTGCTATACATGAGTTTGGGTTCAAAGCCATTTGGGTTTAGTAAGATTTGTGGCAGTATTTTTGTACAAATTATTCTTTTTTGACCAGTCTGTGTTAGGCTAAGCATTACCAACTTGTCCAATGTTGTCCTAGTGCAAGCAGGCATGCTCCATGTACTGCGGTGGGTGAACACAATATAAATTAAATACAGGCTTCTGACAGCACTGGCAGGTCTCTTGTTTGTGTCACGTGTCAGTTTATAATGTTGGGAACAGAAAGTGGTCCAACATGCAGGTCATCGACTCCCACGTTTATCCTTGGCTGGGAAGAATGTTTCTTGTTTATAGAAAATGGCAGAATGGTAAAGCGTTAAGTTTGTGGCAAAGCTCTGGACTGTCAGAAAATTCAATTTGCAGTGTCATTTTGTTATCCATCTGAGCAAGTGTGACAGTTGCCAAGGAGGACATGCACTGTTAATAGAACAACTCTAGACAAAGCTATTGGAAAATAATGACAATTCTCATATCAGTAAATCTGTTGTTAGCATCAGTTTCAAAATATGCTTTCAAATAGCAAAAACACAAAGAGCTTTTACAGATGGTGAATTTATAAAGGAATGTATGCAGCTAGGGATTGAGGTACTGTACCCACAATTAGTTCAGGAATTCGAGGCCATCAGTTTATTACCTTTGTGGCTTGTCATGTTCTGGCAGGTTTCATATGGATGTAGATTCAGATTAAGGAAGAACTGTAGATCTTGATGTGAAGAATACAAGAGGATCAAATATTTGTTAGTGTCCTGAAGAGGTTATAGAAAATGTTGGTCTCCCTACCTACTGATGGTGCGGTAGGGAGAGAGTTGGTGTAGCACTTTTAAAAGAAAAGGTAAAAAATCTGGACATAAAGATTGATGTTATATCTTTCCATTGTATCATGCATTGAGAGCCCGTACGCCAAAATTATTAAAATGAAAAATGTAATGGATGTTATAAGCAAAACAAGAAATGCAATTAGATCAAAATGCTTTATAAAGGCTTATAAATTTCAAAGCTTTGAGGAGAATGCAATAGTGAGTACAATTACCAAATTATTGTGTAGTTTGATGGCTAAGCTGTGGAAAGTTACTTGACCAATTCTTTAAATTGCACACTTTAATATGATGGTTTATGGGAGAAAAGGGAACCCCACTGCCAGAATTAAATGAGAAGTGGATTTCTGACGTGGCATTTATGGCAGATGTGACAGGACATCTTAATGCACTAAATAAACCCCTTCTGGAAAAAATAAGATCATCACAGAGTTGTATGACAGTGTGAAAACATTTGATGAGAACTTTTTGTGGGAAAAACAGCTTACTAAAATCCCAAGCACATTTTCCAATGCTCTTAACAAATCAAGAGTTTGTTCAGGCCACAGACTTGCAAGAGTATGTTCGTTTTTATGGCATTCCATGTGACATGCAGCTTGAACTTGTTGATTTGCAATGTAGTCATGAATTAGAATACATTCCAAAATAGGAAAGGATTAAGTGATTGCTATTCACACTTCCCTAGGAGCAAGATAGACGTGTTGCTCATGTTTCATGTTTGTTTGGATCTACATATGTATATAACAATTCTTTTCTCTCATGAAAACAAACAACAGAATCAATAAAATAAATGTCTACTTGTGATTGAGTTCATATTGTACATTTATAGTGCTTCAGCTATTTTGTAATGCTTCAATTACAGGGCTTTCGAATTGGTTCTTCACCGCTGCACGACCTTTTGCCTGTGCGAGTTTGAAGCTGCCGTGGCTGGGTTTGCCGTTACTAACAAGCCGCACGTAAAACATGTATATAAATTTTACCTTATAGAAAATGCTGGCAATGTCGTGAACGATGGTTTAATCGATTCACAGCTTCTGTTCTTTTCAGATGAGGCATGGTTTCATCTAAATGGTCATGTGAACACTCATAACAGTCGGTATTGGGCATTTCAAAAAACACATCGCGTTCAAGAAATCCCTCATTATGATCGGAGATTTGGAGTTTGGTGTGCTGTTAGCGCAACGCATAATTGGTCCAATATTTTATGACCAGACTGTAAATAGAGGTACTGAAATGACATTTTGACCCCATTTTTCCGTGAACTGGCAGAAGAAGAGAAATCATGGGTGGTTTCAACAAGATTCTGCTACTGCAAGTACAGACCATGAATAAAATGAGGGAAGTGTTTGAAGATAGAGTGATTAGTGCTGGTATGTGGCCCTCTCGCTCCCCTGATTAACAGTGTGTGATTTTTACTTGTGGGCTAACCTGAAAGACAAAGTTTACAACAAAAATCCTCACACATTGGAAGAACTAACACAAAGTATTAGAAATGAAATCAGAGACATTACAGTAGCCCAACTTAATCATGTGAATCAGAATGTGTTTTCCCGATATATTGCCTGTATAGCAGAGGAGGGACGACATTTCCAGCATTTTCTATAATGTAAGATTTTTATACATGTTTTACGTGCGGCTTGTTAGTAGCGGCAAACCTGGCCACAGCAGCTTCAAACTCGCACAGGCAAAAGGCCGTGCAGCAGTGAAGAACCGGTTCAAAAGCCCTGTATTAAGTATGTTGTAGTTTTCTTGAGTTGTGCTAGGTATCAATCAATTACAAAGATGCCTGTTCATATTCATGGCTATAAATGAGAAATTTTTCATTACAAATTAAATCTCATACTGTTAGTGTTACAATGAGATTACATGCTGTTGACCAAATACTGGAGCTTGTACTATGTCGACACCATAATAATTGTCAATATTCTTTGCATTGTTAGTTAAAGCTACTAACCTGGATAATAAATTGCTCAAACATAGTAATAACAAGGGCCCAGATGTTTGACATGTCATAGTGTTTGTTTGTTTCTTTTTTCCATGAAAAAGATAAGCGAAGCACAATTTTATCAATGGTGATTAAAGTTATGCAATTCTCATGGGTCATGTAATGTCATATTGTGGCATTTTTAATTCTTTTGTCATTTTCTTGTCATTTTTCATATTATAGTCCTATATTCTCTTAAATTTTTATATTTCTATTCCGGTTTCGTATATGTGCTTGCAGTCATCCCAAAGACTAATTTTCCACAGCTCGTAATTCTTATCTGTAATATTTCTTACAGCTATCTTTCTTAGAAATGTATGTTTCTGCGAATTTGAGGATAAGCTGTATTGCATAGAAAGAGACAGATGCATAGGAAGTGAAAGATACAAAGAAAGCACAGACAGTTTAGTATGTCTGTTGTCAACTTTTCTACCAACATCAATTGCTTCCATAATTAGAATTCTCAGAGATGTGATGCTCTGGTCTCTTAAGATACCTGACGGCAGGTATACAACCAGCCCTCATGTACTGGACAGATTTCATTGTATGTGTGTGATTGCAAATACTCTTCCATGCCTAAAACTAACAGTTTGATAACTGATAAATTGCAGGTTTTGTGCGTAAGTTTGGAGATAAACATTTCACTACAGATGGCACTATTCTGTTCTGTAAGCTGTGCAAAATTAAAATATAAGCTAAAAATAGATTTAATGTTCAACATCACTGCAACACAGCAAGACATAGAAGCAACTTGGCTCGAAATGTTACATCAGAAAACTTAAGATTTTAATAGGGATTTACGTACAATGGTGATATCTGCTGATATACCACTGGAGAAAGTTAATAATCATTACTTCTGCAATTTTTTACAGAAATACACTAACTACTACATTCCCAATGGAACAAGACTTCGCAAGAACTATATGTGACTGCCTGTTACGAAGATGTTTAAATAGAATATACCATTGCAACACTGATATGCTCTCAGTTTCTATGGATGAAACAACCGATGCTGAAGGGGGATATGTGGCAAACATTGTTGGTGTTTTAAGGGAAGACTGAAAGGAAGATAAATTTATCATTTCCTGTGAAGCATTGTACAGGATTAAATACTCAACAATTGCTGTTACCTTCGACAATGCATCAAATTTATTGTGGCCTGGAAGGAGTGAAGAGAGAAAATGCTCTACCTCTAGTCACAGATATAGCTCCCTATATGGTGAAAGCTGGGAAAGATCTGCAGCTTCTGTACCCTAAAATGGTACATGTGACATGCATTTCACATGCGCTAAATAGAGTTGTGGAAGAAATTCATTAAAAGTATCGTGATGTGGACAAGTTAGTATCAACAGTGAAAAAACTCGTCAAAGCTCCACTACAAGTGCAGAAATTCGTGGAAATGGTTCTTGCTGTACCATTGCCTCCCCAGCCCATCCTCACACATTGGGGAACATGCCTTAATGCCGTAAACTACTACTGTACCAATTACAGTGCTGTCGAAAAGGTTAATACATTCAACAAAGGCGAAACTTTCTCCATAAAAACTGCCAAGACACTGTTTTCAAGTACCACACTGGCCGGATATCTTGCTTATATCAAATCAAATTTTAACATCAATCACACAATTACAAGAAAGTGTTAAACTCTGTGATACCCTTGGTAAAAAATGTTGAAAGTGAGTTAAAGGCTTACATGGTTATGTTGGTGTGCAAAACTATAGTGTGTGTTGCGTCGGAATGAAGGGTACTCTACTCTCTGCAAGATAGTGACATTCTGAGTCTGAAGTCGCATGTTCAATGAAGGTGAGCCTCAATTGAATTCTAATGATGCAACCTTTTTTCCCATTACAAGTCAGCTTTGCATGCAGATAGAAAATCATTCCTTTTTGAAAACTTTAAAATGTACACAATTTGCCAAAATACTGTAGATTATGTTTATCTTTTTTTTTTTTTTTTTTTTTTGTGTGTGTGTGTGTGTGTGTGTGTGTGTCATAGGCGCTTGCATATTTCTAACATTTTTAGGTCATAAACATCTGGGCCCTGGTAATAACCCAATAGCACACTCATAACGACAGAAAAAATTTATAGTACTAAATACAGAGATTCAAACATGATCTTCGAAATCCTGCCAAGAGATAAGTTAGGTTAATTAAGAAACCACAGATAACTGCAGTTTCACCTCATTATCCATGCCAAGCAAGAATTCACACCCTGACTCCAGTTGATCCTTTGCTGATCATGGGGGTAATAGCTCCCAAAACTAGTCCTAGTAATAAGCATAGCTGAAAGTGTACATTGATTCATTAAATAGTTTGGTTACACTTCAGAATAGCGTGCAATATAAATGATTGAGAATCGCTCTACATTTATTTTATTCAAGCAAATGAACAGATTAACTGCAGTAAATCAGTCTCAGTAGTACAGAACTAAAGGCTTTCTGATCTGAAGCAGGGATAAAAGTATGAATGCAAAAGAAGTAACACACACACTAATATGTACTGATACAGAATTATTATTTCCGCGTGTTGTAATGGGAAACTCCAAAACATGTGTAGCATATGTGCATATCACATAACATTTGATTTATTGTTTGCTTTTTACATCTAAGATATCCTGAAGCCTTCCTGCAAAAAAGCAGCAGTGCCCAAGGAAATATATCAAGAGGCTGAGAGTAATGGGTGGTTTTCAGCGAGATTACTTTAATGCATAGTTCTACATCGGGCCCTAATGACCTGTCAATGGGTCCTTAAACCCTACCCACTTACTTACCCCACATTGTTAGAAAAGGATCTTGTAGCATCATTTTGACCCAAACACGAGTGCAATTCTTGTACCACAACATATATGATCAGATTCCTGTATACAGGTATATCTTTATTGGTATCACATATTTTGGGGATGTCCTCGTAACATCAAAACAGTAAAAACAATTCATGTGAACATGGGTCTGAAGGGCATTTATTATTGAGTTACAAGACCAATTGAAAGTTACAAAAATTGCTCTTGCTGAGATTACAATGAACTTTACTTAACATGACAGGACGTAACGTGAAGTAAAAAACAAGAAGGGCTATTAGAATGCTCTTAACTTAACATAATGGGAATGATTCTGATTGGTTATTCTTCTGCTCAGCAGACATTGTGGATATTCGATTTTGTAATCAAAAGGTTATGTTTTCCAAAAATGAAAAGAAAGAGAATACAAAAATAAGAAGGAAAAACATTTTTAAACAGTGGATAAAGTACTAAAGAAGGTCATAACCTACTTTAGGAGCTAAACAAAAGAAACAGTTTTGATGCAAAGAGTTACACAATTTATTCCTGCATGGCACTACTTGCCGATTGGTTCAAACTAGTCATGTGACTTTCAAACTTGATGTAACGCGAAGGAAAAGTATGACTTTTTTTTTTTAATTTAGGTCCTCCAATGTGTTATCATATTGGACAGTGAATGAATGAAACAGATGAAATGATGCCCAAATGAGCCCGAGGTCCATGGAGCTTTTAGTTACCGGACATTTGTCTTCTCCTGATAAGGGAAAACCTTAGAAAGAAACCTTACCCGGATAACTTGCCCTAAGCGAGATTCGAACTCGTGACCTCTTGAACGTGAGTCAGACACGCTAACCATCATGCTACCAAGGCAGGCAAGTTTGGCATTGCCGTTACGTTACGTTACGTTACATTACGTTGACTCTAAATAACTCCATTTAATATAATGTGTTAGATTTTCCCATTTCATACTGTTGTGTTAAGTCATGTTATGTTAAGTTTATCGTAATCCCAGCATAAGTGCCTTCCTCCTGCATCAATGCATGCTCTAAGTATGTGTTCCATGATATGGCATACTGGTTGCAAATTCCCTGCTGTATATTTGGTCAAAATCAGTGTGAATATGCTATCTCAAAGTGTTGATATCCAGTACAGGGGCTACATAAACCAGGAACTTGGAATGTTCCCAGGCAAAGAAATCCATTGGATTAAAATCAGGAGATCAAGCAAATTCAATTTTCCCTGATTCTTTGCTTAGCTCACACTTCCACTTCACTAATGCAAATTAGTTCCGTTCTTCACTGTCACTTCACCTTGTTTTCACATTCATGTCACTTCCGTGATGTAGTGACGTAACAAAATACACCCTGTCACTTCTTCCGAGTGGTTTGATCCCTGAGGAGTTGAACACAAGATATCTGGAATACCATGCAGTTATAACACTCCTTGCACATCATCCCAGTCATCAACAACTTGCTCAGAGAGCATTGCTTTTCATTGCACCAGAAATGCACACGCTCTACTTGTGAGAACATTCGCGTATATAGCCCTTGAAAATTTCCACGCTGTTCCACAATCTCCAGGAAGGCAAAACTTCTAGAAGATTGTAATTATTTGGCATTAGCACTTATTGTGTTTACGCTGGGTGAAGTGTCCCTTATCCGTTTATACTGTGACTGTCTGACATCTGGTTACCTTGTGCCATAGCTGCTGTGTAACACAAGTCCCTCCTCAGAGCTGTTCATTCAGAACAGCTGTAATTTTCAAAAAAGGGATCATGAACTACCATCAGCTTCCCAGGGTTGACACTGAATGCGTGGTGGAATCCAGGACCTGTCGTGCAAACATCACATTGCTGCCACCACCTCTCCATGCCTCTTCGAAGATGCAACCAATAAAATTGATAACATAGCTCCTTCAAAGTCTTATTCACGTAGACATGTCCTCTTGCTGTAGTGCTGGCATGGGTTTCCTCAAGGTTTCATCTAGCAATAAAAGTTCTAACTCCAACTTCGCACACTAGAGTAAACCTAAATTGGTTATTTGAAACTCTGATTATGTTTATTAACGTTGTAACAATATTTTAATGTATAGCGATACACCCATAGTAGTAATGTAGTGGGCAGTTATTTTTATATGTAGAAACAAAATCACCTTTATCACTTCTCTATTGTTTATTCTTGTAGTTACTATTAACAACTGATACCTAACCTATAATTATTTTATGCTTAACAAGACAGCTATATAAAATAAACTTTTTCTTTGCAGTTTGCTTGAATAAAATGATTAACATAACCTGGCTGAGCAATATTTATCATCAGAAGCCGGTATATGTTTTAACATTAACTTCAAATCTTCATTATTTTCATTGCTGATCTGTTTCAAAGTCCTGCCTGCTCGGGAGAAATTTTTGTGATGTCTTGCACTTACATTTTACTCAATCTTGTCTTTTTCAAATATTTTAGGTTAACCATGATTATTTTGTTATATAGATTGAGTGTATCCTTACATCCTACTTCATGGAAAGTCTTGAGTAACTTTTATGTTTGATATCTTTAAGAATGGCACCAGTTTATAGTTTAAAAGTTAAAAATGTGGAATGAAACTCTTTGAAGTCTGAATTTTATAATTGAATTACTCTATAAGGCCTGTGTTTATTTGTTTAAGCAATCTGAGTACTGCCAAAGGTGAAAACACCTTACATTTTCTGTCTTTCATTATGTGCACTATCCACTCATTTGGCTGTGTTGTCCTTTGGGACCTTTAACATACTAGTCTGTGGTTCTCAAGTTGTGGGTTCAAACCATCAGGTCAATGATTTTTTCGGGTGTAAAAATCCTTAGCAAGCCTTGCAATTGGAGGGGAAGTAAAGCAGGTAGTCCTCTGTCATATTTATGTAGAGCCTCAAGCCTGAAGAGGTCACCACAGGCTTCTGAGCAAAGTTAAGCGTCTTCCATGCCTGCTGTAGAATGGGACGCTGAGAACCATAGCAATTAAAGAGTATCCATAAATAAGAATTCAATGTATTTTATTTATTTCTTTACAGCAAGAGTGTGCAGATATAGAATATTTTATGGTAATTTAATTTATTTGTGGATGTTCCTTTAAAAAAATTAAAAATTTCATTTGAAATAAAGGAATGGCTATTTTGTGAAAGACATGACATGTAATCAACTCATTTTGTGAAATAACTGTTTCTAATAACTTGGCAAATGGCTACTATGTTGAGGTAAGAGGTATAGGGTATTGAAATGCAGGGGGATGCCTCACCTACTGTGACCCAGTAAGCATATGCTGCAGTCTACCACCCCTCTCCAGGGAAGGGGAAGGTAGAACACAAGGCCCAGCAGAGGATGAAGACGTGCGAAACTCCATGACAGTTGGCCGTTGCCTGGCACACCACCTGGGCAGAGGCACACAGCTACTACAAGAAGCGTTACAGAATGCAAGCAACTGCATCATCTGCCCGAACCACCATGCTGACAACTAGACCTGAAATATGACAAGGGAAAGGAAGGGAAGGAAAGAATGGATTGAAAATTAACACCCCACCATTCGCCTATGTGACAAGGGGAAACCCAAGTCAGAGTACGTGGTTGAAGCTGGGACTTCCCAAATGTAAGTTCCACATGTTGCTGCAGATGGATATTAGTTTAACCATATAAAGGTTATTTAATCCCTGGACATAAAGTGCTTATGATTGTAAGTCACCCTTGGGGTACTTACTTTTGATGTGAGATTCCCTTTGTGGTCTACCTGGAAAAATACGAGTCAGTTGGAGAGTTCAGTGTCATATTGGCAAGTTGTCACAGTAGCTAATGCTTAGATCAACCGCATGTAAAGTGGAGGGTCTGTGATTCAAATTGAATTTTTCAGTTCTAATTCTACCTCTCAATGTTACTGAGCATTTCAAGTTAGCTCATTGCTTTTAATTTTGTTGGTTAGAACCATGTCATCCCAAGACAATGATAGGGCAGGGTAAGGAGATCGGTTTCCAAAGGTTATTACTTTGATGTAAACAATAAGCTCATTTGAGAATGTTTCTGGTGTAGAGTTGCATTACTAGTCTCAGGATTAGGTATAATGTGCTGCCCAAGTGCATTCAAAATCATTTTAAATTTCATAAGCTAATTTCAGCATTCTATATGCATGTTTAGATAGGAACATTGTCATTCTTTATAGGAAGAATTTCTCTTAGCCAAATGCTAACTACTGATAGCGGTATGTTTCTCAAATTTTTTAACTCCTCTTGGACCATACTGATGATCCTGTGAAACAACCTAAAGGTTATCAAAACAGCGAAACTTCTCATGTATTTATACACAGTGATGTCAACTGGTGTTATCACTCAGCGGTAGGAAGTTCTCATGTCCAGTTAGCCTTGATCATTAACCTTGTCCAATTACATTTATAGATATCTATTCAATTTCTCATACAAGGACATTGTCATGGTGGTTGCACCTAAAGCACTATCATATGAGCAGGTCAACCCGCCATATTGGATCCCAAGCTGTATGGCCGTTGCTCTATAGGAGATCTCTCGTGTTCCTTTACTTTGACTTTTAACACCTTAATTTAGGCAATGGTTGGTTGTGCAGCTCCTAATTCCACAAATAACAGTATGTGTAAGTGCTGTAGTTTCTATCGTTTTCCTGCTGATAACGAAAGAAGAAACAAATGGCTTATAAATTCCAGGCATAAGGAATGGACACTGACAATCTTTGTAATGTAAGTAGAAATGAATAATTACTTCTCTGGAGAAAAAACATCTATATAGTGTGTATTCAATAAACATTAGGTCCAAGTACTAATCATTAGCATTCAAAAATCAAAGGCAATAATGATCAAGATGTCTCCATCCAATAATGAGGTCTGTTAACTTGCTTCCGAAGCAAACATTTTGCCAGTTGGAATGGAGCCGGCAGCAGTGATGAATACAGCCACTTTCCTCCGGGGGGGATATTAAATTTGACGGGGGAGGTGGGGGGAGGAGAGAATGTTAATGATATATACATTTGCAAATAGCTATGAATTTCCCTAGGGCGGGGGCGAACTTTTTAATTCACAATTAATTGAAACAAATGTTTGCACAGGTAGACTTTGAAGAAAGCCAATTTGAGCAAGGAGATTGGTAAATTTGATGGAAAGAGGAAGCTCAAGCTAATGCCATATCAATAATTTTCAATGTGCCTAATAAATAAACCCACAATTCTTAGTCACCTTACGTGTGTATGGGGCTGTTACGTTCAGCGCTGATGGCTGGTCTCTCGGTCTGGGCGAACACAATCACGGCATAACTGACACTCAGAAACACGATGCTGTACTAAAAATTGTGGCATTTGCTAATAAATGCACTTAATGTAAGACTTAAAGCTTTCACGGCGAGCGTTATTAATTAAGGCTTCACGGGTGATCAGCCGTGTGAGGTATAAAAACATTGAGCTTTCGGCTATTGTAGACTCCATGGTCTTCATCAGAATGGAAAATGTTTTTTTTTTTTTTTTATAAAGGGAGACAGAATTAGAGTTGGAAATTAGAAAGAGTTGGCTTATTTCGCCGGGAGAGGAAGAAGGGAGGTGGACAAACTTAACAAAAAGGTTTGAGTGGTTTTTGTACTAGGACTTTAGGAGAAGGTTAAGGAGTCCCGCTTTATGCACCTCCATTAGTGAAGTAATTTGCAGAGCTGCCGCCGATGGCGGGAGCGGGTAAGGAATTTGGTCCAGGTCATGACCATGACACAAGGCCCTGGTCATGACACGCGGGAGGTAGATGGTGAACTTTTATTAGAATTAACTGTGCTCTTTCGTGCTTTCTGCGAAGAGTGTGTAGATGGTTCCGAGGAACTGCGATGTCGGCGGTGAAACTTGGCATGTGTGCCGAGTTGGAGTTTATGTTGGTGGACCACGTCTACCAGTGGAGACGTTGCACGGCATAACTGTGCTCATATCGCTACATGGTAAGTCTTCATGATTGAAGATGCTGTTCGGCAGTACATATTCCTGGCGTTGTGGCTGCTGCTGTGGTGCCTGTTGTTTCTTTTGGCGATGGTGTTGTGGTTTTGTAGGTGTGTGTTCTGTTCGAGGCGTAGGTGCTGAAGTCTGCGTGCTGGCTTCGTTAGTGGTGGTTGCAGTTCTGCTCTCAATCCTGTACAGCTTTCGCTGGATGGATTCGAGTGTGTCTGTGTTGTTTAGTTCAATCGTAGCGGTGCGTAGTTGTTCCAATAGTTTAGCTGCAATATTAAATCCTGTGGTGTGGTGTAGCAGTTGGTGTTCAATTGATCCAAGTCTTTTGCAGTGTGCCCGGCGGAGAGAGTTGATTTTGAGGCTGAGTTTCCGAACGTCGGTCTTTAGTGATGTCATTCTGATTGCTGCGGTGTCCTGGAGTTGCACCTGTGCAGTGGCGGTGTTTGTCGCGGCGTTGGCGATGGTGGTCACGGCGGAGGTCAGTTGCTGCAGAGCTTCCTCAACCCTGCCCCGGCGTTGGTGAAGACTTCGAACTTTCCGACGTAAGTCCTCTGCCTCGTTCCTGGACAGCGGTGCTGCGGCGTAGGAGGGAGTGGTCTGTTGCAATGGTGGTGATGCTGTGCTGGTTGGAGCTGGTCGGCGGAGAGGCTGTGATGCTGCGGTGGCTGGTGCTGGTTGCGGGGACTGGGCCCATGGATAGAAAGGGCACTGCGCTTGGCCCGTAAAATGGCCGAAGCCATTGCAGGTGGCGCAGTACCGGCGTCTTCTACGAAGGTCATGGCTGGTGCAGTCCTGTGTAAGGCTATGAGCGCCACAGTAGTGACACCTAGGCGTGGCGTTGCAGGTTGAGGCATCGTGTCCAAAACGACAGCAGCGGCGGCAGGGCAAGTGACGAGTAGCTCGGCCGGGCTCTGCGCGCACGCGCCGCCCAAGTAGGGGCAGGCCCGCACTCAAAGTGACTTCACAGTCCTCGGTGTTGGCGAAGATGATGCGCATGAGGTCTGATGGTCCGCGGGAGGTGATGATACGAGTGGCCCTCATTGCTGATGACCACTCGTGTTGTGCTGCGTAGAGGACATGCCTTGCCGGGATGTCCCTCGGTACTCCACGGAACATGACACTGAGTCCAGTGAAGGGCGCAGTGTAAGCTGGCGGCGGCTGTGGGTTGGCTTGGCGATGGTCTGTAGCTGGCGGTAGTACTGCCGGGGACTCCGGGATTGTCACTGCCTCTCCCGGGGAGCCGACCTCCTGCCTTGGCGGTGGTGGCCGCCCGACTGGCGGGTCTCTCGCTGCCACTACTGCGGCGCGGTAGGTTGCCCAGTTGGAGCGCTGGTGGCGCTCCGCTCGGGATCGGCCGGAACTGCAGCTGCTGCGGTATCTGTCTCGGTGTTTGCGATGGTGAGTGTCAATGTTACTGGCGTTGGCGGCGCATTTCTCAGCTGGTGGGGCCGAAGTGGCCTCAGTAGCTGGTGAAGGTCTGCGACGATTCTTCCTACCCATCTTTGCGCTGTTCTGCCAAAAGTGAGGCAACAGCCATCATTTTTTTTTTTTTTTGGTGGGGAAAAAGGCTACTTACGCCCTAACCGCATGCATGCGAGTGTAAGACTCCTACCCTAGCTTCGAACCCGGGCAGCCTACTCACTAAAAAACCCCACCGGAAGACATATTTGCAGACCCGCATTAGGGCTTCTGCGCGTTCAATGGTGATGGATGAGAGCTGCCTGCCTGGGGCAGTAACAGCTGGTAATTACAGAAGAAGTACCCTTGTCTTGCAGGGGAGAATTTCATGAATGATTGTGGGTATGATAGTCGGGTCCCGCATTTGCACCCCGGTCAGTGACGTACAGTTTCATGCTGCCATGCCGTGCATGCGAGCGCGTCAACGGTGAAGTCCCGGGCTGCAGTCATGATCAAGTCCTGGCTACAGCCTGGGGAGTTGGAGGTGACAGTGATAACAAAATTTATAGTGGTTTTACTTATTGTATATTAGGCGTCCCTAGTGGGAGCCTCGTCTGTGCTTGGCGTCCACATTGGGAGCCGTGTCAGTGTTTTAACGCTGCCTTTCAAGTCCGGGTGTCGTCTGGAGTGCACACTTGGCGGGCAGTCTACCTGATGTGCAGGTGCGAGTAAGTGCCACTCCCGAGGGGGCCCTCTCCCCTGGGACCACTTTGGCTAGGTAGCGCAAGGTCTTGGAGGGCGCTGCAGGTGATGGACGTCACGTGGTATGTCTGTAACATAGAAGCAAAGTCAGTGAATTAGGTTATTGTATGAGGTTGTCAAGGTAATGGTTTATGGCGTCGTCTATGTCTGGGTTGGTCAAGTTTCTGTCAAATAGGGATAGTTGTCTCTTGTGTTTGTCAATGGTTGTTTCGTATTGTCCAAGTGCATTGATGAGTGTATTGTGGTGTGATGGGACTTTATTGTATAAATCGAAAGCTAGTTTCTTAATAAATTGTTCTATCGTGTGCATGTGTAGGTCTTCGTGCAGTTGTTTGGATGGTGCTAAGTATGGGACTTTTGCTACTATACGTAGTACCTTACTTTGTAGTTGTATTCTTTTAATATGTGATTTTGCCGCGTAGCCCCAGACCGGTGCCGCGTACGTCAGTATGGGCCGTATAAGCGTTTTATAAAGTGTTAGGCCCATGTCGAGCTGTAAGGCGTTACTGTAGTTGATTAATGGATATAGCCTGCTCAGTTGAGCATAAGCTTTTCTGCGCACTTCCTCTATGTGAGGGCGCCAGGTGAGACCCGGATCCATCACTAGACCTAAGTACGTTACTTTATTGGTCCAGGTGATGTCATTGTTAAAACGTTTTAGTGGCTGTAGTCCATGCCTCGGGTGGTAGTGTTTGTTGCGTTTTGTGAAGATTATGGCTTTACTCTTAATGGCATTGACTTTTATTCGCCATTGGGCGAGCTAGGGCTCCAGTTGATCCAGTGATGTCTGGAGGTTTCTGCGTACAATTGCAGGTTTACCTCATTGAGTCATTATCGTCGTATCGTCGGCATACAGGAGACACGTTGTGTTTGCGCTTTTTGGTATGTCGTTTATATAGATATTAAATAAAAGCGGCCCCTGAGGGACACCCGCCAGTATCGCGCGGAGTGTGGACTTTGCATCGTTCGCTAGCGAGGAGAAAGATCGCTCGCGCAAATAGTTCACTGTTTGCTTAATCATTGTGTCCGGTAATTTAGTGTTTATCGTTTTTCGTAACAATCCTTTATGCCACACGCGGTCGAAAGCACGTTCTATGTCCAGTAGAACGGCTCCCGTTGACTTCCTGAAGTTCAAGCCTTTCGTAATGTATTCGGGGGCACGCAGGAGCTGCAGTGTGGTTGAGTGGTTGGCCCGGAAGCCAAACTGTTCGGGAATTAAAATGTTATGTTTTATAATAAATGCATTAACACGCTTTAGTATTACTTTTTCAAGAAGTTTCCTCATCGTGTTAAGCAGGCTAATAGGCCTGTAGTTTTGTGGGTCCGCGTTATTTTTGCCTTTCTTCGGGAAGTGTAGCACATTTGCTGTTTGCCACCTATTTGGGAAGCAGCCGTGCAAAAGGCAGAGGCTGAATAGTTTCGTTAGTATTTCTAGTGCGGTGGCCGGTAAGTGTTGCAGCGCAATGTTTGGGATTTTGTCTGGACCTGATGTTTTTCTTTTCGGTAGATGTCTGATGATCCATTTGATTTCGCAGGCATGTGATTTTCTGATTCTGTCGTGCGTTTGCCTTTCATGTATGTTTTGAACTATGGTCTCAGTTTCGTTTACAAATACTGGTATTGATGGCGTTATGTTGGGTTTAAGCGTATTTTCTAGTGCATCTGCTAGTGCTTCTGCTGTCTCTTCATCCGTGGTAGCAATATGTTGACTCACGTGAAGAGGGGGAATGGAGATCTTGTCCCGGGTGAGACATTTGGATATTCTCCATACTGTGTTGGTGCCCGGATTTAGTGACTAGTGTATCGTTCCACTGGGTGTATTTAACAGTGGATGTCCGCTCACGAAGTTGTTGGTTCAGTGTTTTCAGTTGATTCTGAAGTGTTGGATGTCGGTGCTGCTGCCATTGTCACCTGGTTCTATTTCTTTGTTTGGTAAGACGTTGTATGTCTATTGGCAGGCGTGCGTTTGTTTTCTTTTGCCGTTGTAGTGGAACTGCCACCATTGTGGCATACTGTATTGCCTTTTCCACCTTTTCGGTAGCAGCATCGATGCCCTAAATTGAGGTCCTCCGATTCGAAGCCGGAAGGACCTGCTCCTTCATCTCGACCTGCAGCGTCCGCCCCGAACCATGCCGCACAAAAGGCGGGTAGAATCCCGCCTATTGTGTCCGATCCGTTCCCGAACCACATAAGGGTTACAAAGGAATTGAGAAAACGGTTAAAGGCCGATTTCCAGACTACCCGGCATCCAGGGCGGGTTGTAATCCGGACCACTACCCCTGACGACCACACGGCCGCGAGGGAATTACTGTTAATTAGTGGAATTAAGTTCCACACCTACTCGCTTCCGCGACCCCACGTGGTTCGCAGAGTGATCAGGGATCTTGACTCGGAGACCGACCCCCAGGATATCCAAGACAAACTCGGAATCGAACCGAGGTCCGTGGTGCAACTCACCACAACTAAGGAAAAAGAGGGAAAACCCACAAAGGTCCCCCTCCCAATGTTCCTAGTAACAGTGCACAAGCAAGGGGAGGGAACCCCGAAGATCGACCAGGTGACTCATCTGTATCACATGAAGGTCACGATTGAGCTTTATCACGGCAGCCCAGTGCTATAAGTGCTTGGGCTTTCACCATTCCAGCCATGCATGTTAGAGGCCACTCAAATGCCTCCGTTGTGCGGGTGAGCACCTGGTGAAAGACTGTCCGACACCAGTGGAACAGAAAAAGTGTGCCAACTGCGATGGATGCCATATAGGCAACTATCTTCGTTGCCCCAAAGGACTTGCTATTATGCAAGGCAGACAGGGCAAGAACGAACTAGAGGTACTACCGGGGGTCTCTTTTGCCAAGGCCCTGTCGGAGCACGAAAGTGCCCTAGTACAGGCCGAGGCTGCAGGGGCAACCCCGCAAAACCAGGTTGTCAATGAAAAGACAGCGTCACCCCAAAGGTTGGCAAGGAGAAGCCAGCGCCAGCCCTCAGCGTCACCCCAAAGAAGGACAAACGCCCCTCTAAGAAGGGGGAAAAAGGCCTCTGACTGAGAGCGCAGAGCCAACAGCCGCGGTGGCTCCAGAGGGCTCCAGAGGCAGTTCGAGTCGAACGGGTGCAATGGTTGCCCCGTCCGAGTGTCATGTCCGCAGTACCTAGCCGTTATACGGCTTAACCTGCGCGATGGTTTCGATGTTCTCTCTACGGGGATGTGTGTTACTCTAGGAAATTATTTATGGAAACAGGAGATTTTTATAGGGGCAGGAGGGGTGGTTGGAAGGGATTGGTCCGCGAGCGGGCTCTGCGCGGCTTCTGACTGGTCGTTTCCGGCCAGTCAGGTGACGCGCTAATCCCCTCCAGGGTTCTGGCCGTCAGTCACTCACTGAGAGGTGAACTGAAACAGGTATTTTCACTGTTTTGGATACAGATTGTACGTTCGCCTTTCCCATCTTCAAAGTTAAACCGCCGGGCTTAGGATGTCCTTTGGTAGTCTTTTTGATGGTAATCGGCGTGGCTCTCTCTGGTCGTATTGACCCAGAGTATTCACCAGAGGGTTAGGGTGGTTCTGGAGTTTGTTGTACATTGTTCGAGCGCAGGTTTTAATCACGTCGACAATGTACGGGATACCGGAGTGTTCATGAAGGATATGGGCAGGAAATCTCCAGCCGGTATCATAGATCATCCTTAATGCCCGGTTCTGCAGCGTCTGGAGTCTGATGAAGGTGGACTTTGCCACCACTCCCCAGATCTCGCATCCGTACAGGACCAGAGGCGGGATGATCGCTCGATACAGCTGGAGCTTCAGGCGTAAGGGCATGGTTTGGGATCTGAATATGGGGTATAGCTGCCGGAGAGCAGCATGGCCTTGTAGGACTTTGCCCCTGACGTGATGTCTATACGTCAGCCGCCGGTCCAGCGTGACTCCGAGATACTTCGCCGTAGTGACCCAGGGGATCCGACGGCGCCGAAGCTCGAGGTCGCGCGGGAGCCGGTTGGCTTTCGTATTCGCCAGGAGAATCGCAGAGCTTTTCTCCGGGTTTATCGACATACGCCAGTTCTCGCACCATCTACTGATGGCGCGGAGGTGGGCTTGCACTTGTTGGTAACTGTAGCGCGGATTCTTGTTAGTAGCGAAGATCATAAGATCGTCCGCATACTGACAGATGAGTGTGTTTGGGTGCGTGGGGAGATCGGCCATGTAAGCTGCAAAGAGCGCCGGTGACAGTACACTGCCCTCGGGGCCTCCTGCGCCAATGGGCCTCTCTCTAGAGAATGATCCCTCCACCTTCACCCGGAAGCTACGTTCCTGTAGGAAACTAGCCACCAAGTGTATGGAGGGGGGATTTCGTGCTGTATGAGCTTGTAGACAAGCCCCTCATGCCAGATGGTAGAAAATGCCTTTTCCACGTCAAGCAACACTGCCACCGTTTTAGCCCTATCCTGGTAAGCCAGGGAAGCTTTCTCGGCTACACGCAGTAGTTGCTCGGTCGTGGAGTGGCCAGAACGAAAACCAAACTGATGTTCAGGAAGGAGACCTTTTTCCTCCAATAGGGGTCCAAGGCGGGACAGGAACAGTTTCTCGAATACTTTCGAGATAACTGGTAGGAGGCTGATGGAGCGGTAACTAGATGGAAAGACCGGATTTTTGCCCGGCTTCAACACGCATACCACACGCGCCTGTTTCCAGACAGCTGGAAAATGACGCATGCTGAGGCATGCGTTGTAAATCCGGGTCAAGTGCATCACGGCTCTAGGGGGAAGGTGCTGGAGCATTTCCGCTGTTACACGGTCCTGTCCAGGGGATTTTCGGGCTCTTAGGGATTTTATGGTGTTAGTTACCTCGCGAGGGGTAACTATCGGGATGTGGAACACCTCGTGGCCCGCGGGTCCGACTTCTAAGAAGTCTTCTACCGCCTGTTCCACGAGGTCAGTATGGTCATCGTTCTGTGGATCTTCACTGGGCTGGAATTGAGTTTCCAGATAGTCTGCTAGTGCCTCAGCTTTTTCCCTCGGTCCGAACAGTCTTCCCCGAGGGCTATGCACAGGATGCTGGTGTACAGATTTGTCTTTCCGCAAGCCTTGGACGATGCGCCACGGTTTCCTCTCCTGGAGGTTTACGTGACGCAACGTGTAGCCGCGGTGGAAGCTGGTAACAAAACTTTAAACTGTTGCTAAGCTTCCCCCACCACCATCACCAGCTCCAGCTCGGGTTACGCCAGCCAATCAGGCAGCAGCAGAGCCGACCAGCGCTGGCCCGACCGATAAGGAGACAGCAGTACCTCAACAAAACTCCCTGTCACAAGCCTTGGGAGACGCATTTGGCTCAGAAATGAAATGAAAAGTGTTAATTTGGGCATGTTTACAAAATGCCCGGGCTGTTTAGGGAAACCCCTCTTCAGCCTAGTGTTATTTTTTATTTGGGATTTCCTTCGCCTTGTGTGCGCATCCGTGTTGTTGTTTTGTGTTTTTGTTGACGTTGTGTAGTGTAGTGTGTTGTGATTTGTGTATCAGTTTCCCGTGTTCAACATCCATCGCTCCATTCATGTACTTCTACCCAAAAAGATCTTCGTTGCTCTTTTTTTATTATTATTATTTTTTATTTTAATGTTGCTGCAACACTCACTTGATATTTATTATATGTTTAGTGTGTTTTTGTATGTTTGGGGCTTTAGTATGTGTTTGTGTCTATTGTGTGTCTAAAGTTTTGAAAATGTAAATGCTCTTGTATTTTTTGTTCTTCTTGTTCTTGATATTTATCGTATACGTGTATCAGTGTGATAAGGGGAGGATTTTTTTCTTTTTGTGTTTCTTGTATTGTTTTCATTTTTTGTGCTGTGTTTATAAGTGTTCTTCTGTAGCTTCTTGTGTGTGCATTGTGTGTGTATGTAATCATTTGTTTCACTGTGTGTGTCAGTGGGTGTTGTGTTTGTGTATTGGTGTAAAGTGTTGGATTTGAATGATGGGGAAAGTTTGTGAGCAGTCCTTAGGCACTTTCTCTCGTTAGTTTTTATTTTGTTCATCATGCCTGTGGTTATTAGGGGCATTGTGGCTACGGCTGCATATGTGAGTTGTGGTCGAACTAATGTTATGTATAGTTTGTGTAATATTTATGGTGTGAGTCCTCGTTAGGATATGGCTGAGTTTATTGAACTGGCAACCTGGTTTGCGGACCTGGTACAACGTTCCCTCCCCATCCTAAGGTGCTGCAGGGAACACATTCAAAACCCTGAAACCTCCGCTGTGAAGAAGCACCTCGTTGTGCTTCAAACGGCCAAGCAACTGTACGCTAACTCCGTTAGCTCTTAATGGCACATAAAACTGTGCATTCATTTAGAGCCGCGTTCTGGAACGCAAATGGAGTTAGAGAACAGAGACCGGGCCTGTTAAAGTTTGTAGACAGCCACGGGATTGATATCCTTATGGTCTGCGAAATACACTTGCATGCTGGTATACAGTTTACCCTGCCAAGTTACGTCGCCCATCGGTTTGATCGGGTCGGCCGACTGGGCGGTGGTACGGCCCTATTCATAAAGAACCATCTCGCTCACACTCCTGTTACCATTCCCCCGCTCCAACACCTGGAAGCGACCACCATAAGGCTATCCTTGAGCGGGAACAACCTAGTGCTTGTGGCGGTATACGACCCGCCCAATGGACGCTTCCACGAAGCGGACATCACGGCACTCCTGAACCTACACCACATGCATTGCAGGCGACTTCAAGGCAAAACACCCAAGGTGGCACAGCCGCACCCAGAATGTTAAGGGTTGGGGACTGTACCGTCTCATTAGCGGGAACCCCGCCCTTTTCGCGCACAGTCCGAGAGGACCAACTCATTTCCCGTCACGCGGCGTGGCGGACGTCATAGATTTCATAGTCACCAAAACATTCCATTTCACTTGGATCTCTCGGTGATTAACGCTCTGGACTCAAATCACAGCCCAGTTGTGGTCGACTCAGACGTTAATCTTACTGCCATGTGAATGCCGAACTGGGTTGAGGAAGTCGACTGGGACGCAGCCGTCCTAACCCTCCAAAACTCCGTGGAAGCACGACCTCGAATAGACTCGATAGAGACTCTCGAGGAGGCAGCTGTGGGGGTTTCAACCTCCGTCCTAAATGCGGTCCGTGCTCACACACACCGCATTCCTACCGAAGCATCAAACCCTACAGCCATCCCTGTCCCACTGAAACGCCTCATTCTAGCAAAGAATGGTGTAAGAAATCTATGGCAGAGATTCTGTCACCCTAGGATAGGAGTAATACACCAGAGGTTCAAATCCCTGGTGAGACGACTCCTAAGAAAGCATAGGCGAGCAGCTTGGGAAAACACGATGCGTCGTGTAAACCTCCAGGAGAGGAAACCGTGGCGCATCGTTCGAGGCTTGAGGAAAGATAAAACTGTACAGCAGCACCCTGTGCATAGCCCTCGTGGAAGACTTGTCTTCGAACCGAGGGAAAAGTAGAGGCGCTAGCAGACTATCTGGAAATTCAATTCCAGCCCAGTGAAGATCCACAGGACGACGACCATACTGACCTCGTGGAACAAGCGGTAGAAGACGCGGACCACGAGAACTTACACATCCTGATAGTTAACCCTCGTGAGGTAACTTCCACCATCCAAACTCTAAAATCCCGAAAAGCCCCTGGACGCTGGACCGGCGGCTGACATGTAGACACCACGTCGGGTGCAAAGTGCTACAAGGGCACGCAGCCCTCCAGCAGCTGTATCCTGTATTCAGCTCCAAAACCATGCCTATTCGACTAAAGCTCCAGCTATATCGTGCGATTATCCCGCCTCTGATTCTGTAGGGATGTGAGATCTGGGGAGTGGTGGCGAAGTCCACCTTCATCAGGCTCCAGACGTTGTAGAATCGGGCATTAAGGACGATCTACGATACTGGCTGGAGATTTCCTGCCCATATCCTCCGTGAACATTCCCGTATTCCGTACATTGTCGACGTGATAAGAACGCGTGCTCGAACAATGTACAGCAAACTCCAGAACCACCCTAATCCACTGGTAAATACTCTGGGAAGATGCGACCAGAGTCAGCCGCGCCGACTACCATCTAGAAGACTGCCGAGGGACATCTTAGGCCCACCGGGTTAATTTGGAAGATGGGAAAAGCGACAATAAAATCTGTATTCGAAACAGACAAACACCTACTTCTCTTCACCGCACAGAGAGTGACTGATGGCCTGAACCCTTGTGGGCATTAGCGCGCCACCTGATTGGCTGAAGGAGGCCAGCCAGAGGGCGGGCACTTTCCGCTCGCGGACCAATCCCTCCCAAGCAACCACCCTGTCCCTATAAATACCCCTGTCACCTCAAAAATTTTCCCAGTTAACATTACATCGTAGTAAAGCAAAGATCCCACCCCTCGTAACGCAGGTAAAGCTGTGTTACGGCAGGCTACTGCGGTAATGACACCCGAGCGAGGGAACCTCGAACATCCCTGCTCAACTCGAACTGCCTCTGGAGCTAACCGTCATTTTTCATTCTGATGAAGGCCATGGAGTCTACAATGGTCGAAAGCTCAATGTTTTTAAACCTCACGCGGCTGATCACCCGTGAAGCCTTAATTAATAAATGCACTTAATATAAATTGAAAATTTTATTTAGGAATTCCTATTTTATGTATTTTATGGTTTAGTTTGCTGACTAGATCTGTTGCAGTACATTATAAATAATTTTGTTATTAAAATTATTATTATTACTATTATTATTATTATTATTATTAATTATTATTATTATTATTATTATTATTATTATTATTATTATTATTATTATTATTATTATTATTATTATTATTATTATTATTATTATTATTATTATTGTTGTTATTATTATTATTGTTATTATTATTATTGTTATTATTATTGTTGTTATTGTTGTTATTGTTGTTATTGTTGTTATTGTTGTTATTGTTGTTATTGTTATTATTGTTATTATTGTTATTATTGTTATTATTGTTATTATTATTATTATTATTATTATTATTATTATTATTATTATTATTATTATAAATGACCAGTAACTAAATACTGTGACTTTTTGGTGTGTGTGTGAAGTAAACGAGACAGATGTAGTCGAGATAAAGAAACACTTTTATTTCCGTAAACAGTAACTTGTACACTCGTTGCAACAGCAAGAAAGTCTTTTCCGATTCTCCAACAGCACGACTCCGAATTCGTAACACAAAGAACTAACTCTTCTCCGTCGGCACAACTCTTCACATCGTCTGTCCGTCTCCGTCGGCACGACTACTCAACGCTTCACATACGTCTGACTGACTCTTCTGTCGCACTTTACCGCTATTTATATCTCCCAGGCACTATTCTGGAAGCTTCAGGAACGTTCAGTTATTGCGGCGAGATACAAAGCAGAGAAGATTCTCGAAGTGTCTATCCTTTTCTCTCTTTCGGCAAGCGCCCCAACAATGCGGCCATGCTCTGTCTCTTTCCTTCGGCTCCTTTGCGGTAGTGCCGACAATAATGCGATGGGTGACACTGCTGTTGTCGGCAATTAGATGCGGCGGGCGCGGTGACAATACACTTAAGAACCCCGAAGTTATCCCACATTGCGCTTATTGTAATCAACCGTAAGAAAATCACGAGGCCATAAATTAACGTCACGTTAATACAGCTGTTATTCCTAATTTGTTATATATTTATGTGGACATGCTATGTAAGAAATCCGTAAATTTTACCCAGCTTTCAGAATCTGTAATCGAATTTTAAATGTCTCCCGCAGTTTTCAACTTGTGTCAAATTAACCATGCAAGGACTTTAGGTATAAACCGGCACTGTGACTGCAATGATATATTTTTAACCTCACAGTTTCTCTTTCGATAACATTAACAAAAAGAAATTGTCATTCTTTTGTATATTAAAATTACTTTATGTGACAAATAAAAATTCTAGGTCTCGTCTCGTTAAGGTATGATTCCCTAGGAAGCGTGGCGATTAGGAGATCGGCATGTTTTTAAAAAAAATTATTTTGTTCTTTAACGACGCTGTCAATTGCCAGGATCACATCAGCGTCGCCGGTGTGCCGGAATTTTGTCCCGCAGGAGTTCTTTTACATGCCAGTAAATCTACTGACATGGAGCTGTCGTTTTAAAGCACACTTAAAAACCATCGGCCTGGTACGGGTTTGAACCCGCGACCTTGGGATCAGTAGGCCAGCATCTAACTAACTGAGCCACCCAGACCGACAAAGTGCATCCGTAGAACGTATACAAAATGTCAATCGACCTTTTTTAAGGAACAAGAAGAGGACCACCTTACCTTATTGTTGCCAACAGATGAAAATACTGTAAAGAAGAAAGTTAATTCACTGTTTACAACGACGGAATTTGCAGGCTTCAGTATCTTATACATTATATATAAACATTCACATACACACAGGTGGAAGTGAAATAATCCGCCAGACTGAAGCATGAGAGAAGGTGGATGTAAACTAACAAAAATTACAATAACTTATATTAATTGAATGCACCGTTAACTACATTAATCGCGTTTAAATGTAAGTGTGTGTGGCAACGTGGCACAACCTGTTGATCGGATCCTCAGCTTCCACCGACGGATCAATGAACTATTCTAATGCTCTGTAAAAACCATTTAAGTGACGTTAGCCATGTATTGAATTCAGATGTTTTGTCGCGATGCGGCAGACACCAGAAAATTACGTATAATTTCAAAGATTTTATTTGGTACATTTAAATGTCTGAATATCTGGCCTGTTCTATTTGAGAGGCTTATGCCACGATAGGATAACGACCTCACTTGGAATCGGATTCTTCTTTTTAAACGCCGCGCAAAATTGTTTACTAACTTCCGACACCGGTTGCAGTATAACATCCATTAAAAATTATTTATTTATGCCAACAAGCTTACTGTTGGTGTTTTTAAACACACAAGCCGTGTGTGGGCAATGTTTAAGAGGTGGAATGAGGATTAAAAATTTAATGCCATAGGCGGGATTTGAACCACGGATCTACCGCTTATCGAGCGACTGCTTTAACCTCTAAGCTACCATGGCCAACTTGCCAGTTGATCCGTGCGTCAAATCCCGGCTATGGCATTGAATTTTTCAGTCCTGATTGCACCCCTTATCCATTAGAAAGTTCTAAATGGGTAGAAAAACACACACACATAAGAAAAAGAAACTTTAAACAGGGGCGGTTCCTCTACGTGGTACCGTGCTGCAGCACGCTAAACATTTTCAGAAATAACCAACTTTAAATATTATACAACACTTTAATTCTAAACGAGCTTTGATAATGTGTAATATGAGTTATAGTGTGCTGGATGACGCACAGTGCCTTCACAGCACTGTATCGAGCTGCAGTCAGTGACGCACGTTCCGCTAGTCAGCTTGCTTTTACATTTGCAGTGTGCCATTCTTCTCTCAAGCACCCGTGTTAAACAAAACTCGCGAAAATAAAGTCAGTATACTGATAGAGTTCATTCTCTACTGGATCCTTTGAAAAAAAATTACCGTCAAAACACTTGGTAGACCTATTATTAGCATTGTTCAGACAGCCAAGGGAAGAAAAGCTACTGGTACTTAAATAAGACGTTTTTATGGTGATATTTTTGCGAAATATTCTGGATATGCTGTTGGGAAATTTCAAATGCCCTTTTATGCTTTCCTTGCCTGTTCTTTGGAAGTAATTATTCCTGGTCAAAAAGTGGCATAAAGGACCTAGACCATTTAATTGAATCTGCAGATAAGCATATATCGAGTAGGAAACACTTGAGTAACGTTCTGGATCTCACTATTCTTGCTGCAGTAAACATTGGTGTAGAGCTCAGTTCTGCAAATAGCGAGTATCTTAAACTAAAAAAAGGAGGAAATAGAAATAGGTATATGTTATCGAAAATAATAGAGTGCATTAAGCTGTGTGTTGCATTTGAATTGGTGTTAAGGGGACACGACGAGACGAAAGAATCTGAAAATTCTGGAATATGCTTAGGACTAATATTAACTTACTAGTTAGTGTCGATAGTGCTGTAAAAGTTCACATGGAGACAAGTACCGTTGCTAACTGGACGTCTAAAACAACAAAATGAACGGTTGCAATGTATGCTGGACATCTGTCAGTACAAAATAAAGGAAGAATTGAAGGAGACAAAATTTGTAGCCTTAACGGTAGATGAGACTACAGATGTGTCAGAGCATCAGCAAGTAGTTCTCGTGTATTGATACGAGACTAACGGTGACATTCTCGAAAGGATTTGGGATTTTTTAGTCTAATGGACCCACTGCTATTGAATTATCCGAGTGTCTGCTTTCAGAGTTAAACAGTCATTTCAAGCCAACACCAAACAATATCATTGCACAAACTTTTGATTGCGCCTCTGTCATAAGGGTAATAACAAATGGCGTACAATCTAAAGTAAGAGCATTATCCTCTGGCACACTATGTACGCTGTTATATCCATCAATTAAATCTCTTAATGTAGAAACCAGCTTCGCAAAACAAATCAGCAAGAGTGTTTTTCTCTATCCTGTCAGGATTTCCTGCCTTCTTCTCACGCTTGCCTCAGCGTATGTCAGTTCACGAAGAAAAAAAAATGTATTGCTACAGGTTCTGCCACTAGATGGAATTTTAAGTCCCGGGCCGTGAGTTTTATTTTTGAAAATAGAGAAGCACTTGTTGAATGTCTTGTACTAGAGGCTTCTTTTTCAAAAAACACGGGAAGAGAAGCAAGACGGCTAACACACAACTTGCAAGATAGCTAAGTTCTGTTCTGGTTAGATTTCCTTCACCCTTTAATGCCTCATGCTAATATCCTCTGCCACCAACTACAGCTGAGGAAAACTGCATTAAAGTTAGCCATTCGGTGAAAAACTTCGTACAAATGATCGATGGACTACGCAAGAACTTGGATACTGCCTCTACCACGAAGAGCAACATGGGCTTAAGTGGAAGCGAAGGGATTGCAACAAAATAGCTGACGTTAGAGAGGTGCGCATCACAATAGAGACGAAATGCCGGTTTGAGTCTATATCTCATCTTGATGTTTGTAAGCTCTTAGAAACAGAAAATTTCGAAAGATATTCGAGTGAGTAGGGTTTAAGGGCCCGTCAACAGCTAGGTCATTAGAGCCCACCAAAGGATATTCGAGAAAATTTCCAGAGCATGTTCTAGACTTGGCTGTAATGACTCCGTTCTAAATCGGAACAAACTAAAATCAGGGCTTTGAATCATTTATGAAGGGCCAGAATTTCATAATGGAAGTGGGGCATTACCACTACTTAAGATGCTCTATTCAAACTATCTGATTGAAGCTTTTGATGAAATAGCAAATACCTCGAGGATTATCGTCACGATTCCTATGACAAGGGCAGAACCAGAGTGTTGCTTATCTTCATTAAAACGTACCAAGTGCTTCCTAAGAAACACAATGAAGCAGGACAGACACTCGGCACTCGCCACGCTCTATGTAGAAAAAAATATAGTTTCGAGCATCACAGACTTCAACACCAAGTCATCAAGATGTCTACCGGCGTGAAAAATCGTCGGGCCGATTTACTACTATAATCAGAAACGGGCAAGTGCATTTATATTACCGCTGTATGAGCGTGCAGCATGCTATCCGTTAAATCCACGAGCCGCCACTGACTTTAAAAATGCTCTAATCAGTCTCAATTACATAAATTCACTTAAAATGAAACGAATGCACGCTAAGTCCGTGTCTACTTACTGCGCAGGGTTCAGTTGGTTAGACGCTGATCTACTGATCCCAAGGTCGCGGGGGTTAGACGCTGGCTTACTGATCCCAAGGTCGCGGGTTCAAACCCGGCCCAGGTCGATGGTGTTTAAGTGTACTTAAAAACGACAGCTCCATGTCAGTAGATTTACTGGCATGTAAAAGAACTCCTGCGGGACGAAATTCCGGCACACCAGCGACGCTGATGTGATCCTGGCAATTGACAGCGTCGTTAAACAACAAAATATTTTTTTTCCAAGGTCGCGGGTTCAAATTCGGCCCAGACCGATGTTGTTTAAATGTGCTTAAAAACGACAGCTCCATGTCAATAGATTTACTGGCATGTAAAAACTCCTACGGGACAAAATTCCGGCATACCGGCGACACTGATGGGATCCTAGCATTTGATTTGATTTGGTTTAAGGGCGCTCAACTTCTAGGTCATCAGCGCCCTTAAAGGATTCATGGCAATAGCCAGATATAAATTTCACTCAAAAACTAAAAATACTAGCAACAAGAAAAGTTTACAAGTAAAAAGCAGTGGCAATAGCCAGATATGAAACAAGGTGATAAATATGTCCAAAAGCAGAAACAGATAATTAAAAAAAAAACAATAAAAAAAATTTAAATCCTCAAATTGATATTACACTCCGCTAAAAAATTAAAAACTCTATCAACCGCTGTTTTGTCGTCCGCTAGAACTTCTGCAAGTCTGGCAGGCAGCTGCAGAGAATCCCGAAGGTGCGCTAGAGAGCAACACTCTAGCAACACGTGGCGAACTGACAAAAGGTTGTCACACAGCGGACATAGAGGCGCAGGGTCCCTTTTAAATAGGTAACCATGCGAAAAATTGCAGTGCCCTATTCTTAATCGAGCCAAACTAACCTCCTCGCGACGAGATGTGCGACAGGAAGTTACCCAGTTTATCGGAAGTTCTTTCACTTCTCTAAGCTTATTATCGCGGAGAGTTGACCACTCGTCGTGCCAGGACGACAGCACCGCTCTCCGCACTTCAAGCCTAAAGTCTTCCGAAGTAACACGTGAGATGGTAATACTGGGTTCTGTAGTTGCCGCCTTTGCTGCTAAATCTGCCATTTCATTCCCCGGCAAACCTACGTGACCAGCAATCCATGCACACACCACGTCAACGCCAGAAGCGTGTAAAACATGGAGGGCATCCTGGATACGTTGTACAATAGGGTGGGGGTTGTACAACTGACAAAGGCTCTGCAGTGCACTAAGGGAATCGCTCAAAATCAGGCAGTCACCTAATTTACGACGGCGAACATACAAAACGGCTCGATAAATTGCATAAAGCTCTGCAGTAAAAATGGAGGTGCTATTTGGAAAACCGAATGTATATGGTTCGGTTCCATAAACATAAGCACATCCAACACCGTTGGTGTTCTTTGATCCATCGGTGTAAATATATCGACGGTCAGAGTAGCCTGACAAAAATTCTAAGAAACACGTGCGGATACTTGAAATAGGCATCGTGGACTTCTGGTGTATGGTCATCCCAAGATCTACATGGGGCGTACCAGATAGCCAAGGGGGGTAAAGTCTCTCGCCCTTGGCGAACATCACAGGCAGTTCCACTCCAAGCTTCACTAGGAGCTCTTACGGAACCCCGCAGGCTTTGGATTAAGGGAGCTATTTCTATATCGTTCTCTTAGCGTGGTGGTGAAAAAAGAAGCGAACGTTGGGTGCTTAGGCATAGATCTAAGCGCACAACCATAATTTGCCAAGAGAATCTCACGCCGATATTGCAGAGGAGGTTCTGCGGACTCGGCGTAAAGGCTCACCACTGGGCTTGTTGGAAAAGCTCCTGTTGCAATGCGGATGCCCCTATTATGGACCACGTCTAATCTTCTCAGCACAGATGGTCGTGCTGACGAATAAACAATACACCCATAGTCTAGCTTGGATCGGACTAATGCGCGATATATTCGCAACAAAATTGTCCGATCCGCTCCCCACGATTTGCCATTCAGTACTCGCATAATATTTAGGGAACGGTCACATCTCGCTCTTAGCTGTGCAATATGCGACGACCAACTAAGCTTCCTGTCCAAGATCAAACCCAGGAAGCGCGTCTCTTCTGCGAAGGGAAGTGAATCTGGACCAAAACGGAGCGAAGGTGGTAATCGTCTCCTACGGCGCCAGAAATTAACGCAGATTGACTTCTCAGTTGAGAAACGGAAGCCGTTTTTCACGCTCCATTCTCTAAGGTTGTCCAAACATTGCTGTAGGCGCCGTTGTAAGAACGCCGTGCGCTGAGAAGTGCAATAGACAGCGAAATCGTCTACGAATAGGCATGACGAAACTCCAGGTGGAACACATTTCCAGATGGAGTTAATTGCTATAGCAAAGAGCGTGACACTTAGCACCGAACCCTGAGGTACTCCCTCCTCCTGAACAAAAGAATTAGAAAAAACCGAGCCGACCCTTACTCGGAAAAAGCGGTCCTTCATAAACTCCTGAATGAAAAGTGGTAGGCGTCCACGCATATTCCAGGCATACAGGGAACGTAGAATCCCTGCTCGCCAGCACGTATCATAAGCCTTCTCAAGATCGAAAACTATGCCAACGGTTTGACAGTTCTTCATAAACCCGTCCATTATCTGTGTCGATATTGACACAAGATGGTCAACAGTTGAACGGCGTCGTCGAAAACCACACTGGATGTTAGTCAGTAGGTTGCGACTTTCTAACCACCATACCAATCGTCCATTGATCATGCGTTCCATCACCTTGCAAACGCAACTGGTGAGGGAAATAGGACGATAGCTGGAGGGAAGATGACGGTCCTTCCCAGCCTTCAAGATGGGAATAACGGTGGCCTCCCGCCAATTTTCTGGGAGTATACTGTCAACCCAAACACGATTATAGACCTCGAGCAGGAATGCCTTACCTTCAGGAGAGAGCTGTTGTAACATTTGTACATGAATACCGTCCGGTCCTGGTGCTGAACATCGCGAAGATTTCAGGGAATGCTCCAGCTCTGCCATGGTGAAAAGGCGATTGTAATCTTCTACGTTTCTAGAACGAAACGTGAAGCCTTGAGATTCCACCTGAGTTTTAAATGGAAGGAACTCAGGGGAGTAGTTTTCCGAGCTAGACACTTGTGCGAAAGCACTGCCAAAGGTATTGGCCACTTCAAATGAATCAGCAACAGCTCCTGTGGCTGTTTTTAGTCCCGCTATTGGTATTTGGGTCGTTTTAGCTGCAACACGCCTTAATCTATCCCACACAACCGAGGAAGGTGTGTGTCGGTTAAATGAAGCTACAAATTTGCTCCATGATGACTTTTTGCTATCCTTAATGACTTGTCTGGACCTGGCGCGCATTTTCTTGTATTCGATTAGGTTTTCCAAAGTAGGGTGACGTTGGAAAACCCTAAGTGCACGCCTTCGAGCACGAATGGCATTCCGACATTCTTCCGTCCACCAGGGGACGGGAAATCGACGGGGGTGTGTAGTCGACCGCGGAATCGATTTTTCAGCAGCAGAGAGAATCGTCTCAGTGAGATGCTGCGCCAAATTATTCACTGAGTCGTGCTCGTTGTACGTAAAGACAGCCAACTGGGTGTAAAGGTTCCAGTTGGCATGGTCCAAACGCCATCTGGGCATACGTGTGGAATATACATGTTGCGTCAAGAGACTAATAAGACATGGGAAGTGGTCACTAGAGTGTAAATCAGAGATGACATTCCATTGTAAGGAGACTGCCAACTGAGGTGAACAAACTGCAAGATCAAGGTGTGAGAAGGTGCTGTGAGAGTCCGAAATGAATGTAGGCTCTCCAGTGTTGAGGAGAGCTAGGTTGTGACTGTCCAAGAAATCGGAAATGAGTTTACCTCTCGCACAAGCGCGACTTGAACCCCAAAGTGGGTGGTGCGCATTGAAGTCTCCCACCAACAGAAACGGTGTTGGCAACTGGGAAACTAGATCTTCTAAATCAATGTGCGAGAAGTCATGGGACGGAGGCAAATAAACATTAGAGATGGTGAAATGTATGTTTGGCAGTTTAATCCATACAGCAACTGATTGTATATCAGAGTGCAAAGGTAGAGTTTGCATATATACGTCATCTCTGACAAGTATCATAGCGCCGCCATGTGCTGGTACACCCTCTTCTGGTGTAACATCACACCGTACTGGGGTGTATCGCCTTAGATGGAAAGCGTCTCGAGGACGCAGCTTAGTCTCTTGCAAACATGCGACCAGAGGTTCGTTTTCTTTGAGCAAGAGCTCAAGTTCTGGCCTTTGAGTTCGAATGCCACGTAAATTCTATTGTAGGATAGTCATATTGCATTGTGTATGGGATAGGTAATTCCAAGGTAACTCTTCATTACTTTGGAGCAGGCGGTTGTCGAACTAATTTAGCCCTTTTCTCTCTTGGGCTGACGTTCTTTTCGGACGCTTTTTCGCGCCTCTTTTCCACTGGGGGTCTCCCAGTGTGGGCAGATTGGTCCAAATCCATGTCCTCTGCCGAGGACGTGCGTCTTCCCATAGCAAACTTGGGTTCGAGTGTCTCAAACCGGTTGCTAATGGGGACCGGCGAAGATGAAAGACGCCGGTCTGAGTCCACCCCTGAAGATTCTCCAGAAGAGGATTTTCGAGATCATCGAGGAGATGTTCGGGGACTCTTATATCCCTTAGATGTACCGGGATCGGACGTAGCATTTTCCTTGAGGAAGTCGTTTCTTGTATAAGTCTTCTTGAACTTGATCGGTGAGGCATCATATCTTACGGGCTTGCTTCTTTCTTGTGTTGATCTTGATGATTTTGATGGTGATGTGACGCTGATGTTCTTTGCACTTACGGACTTTGTAGACGTTGACGCAGATGTGCGTGCCGATGTTGAGGGCTTTGGAATAGAGCTACGGGCAACAAGTGTCTTTTCAGAAATTGTTGCCCCATTGAAATCGCTGGTCTGCGTTGCGATCTCTCTGCTCGCTACCGCTTTAGCTGCAACAGAGCTATAGGTTCCAGATCTGGGAACAGAGGGTTGGCGTAGACGCAAGATCTTCCGGGCTTCTGAGAAGGGCACCTTCTCTTTAACCCGTATCTCTTGAATCGCTCTTTCCTCTACAAAGCGGAGGCAGTCTCGGGAAGTAGATGGATGTTCACCTCTGCAGTTAACACATGAAGGAGCTGTAGTACATGCACCATCGTGGAGTTCATCTCCACATTGAGGGCATGTAGCTAGTCCCTTACAAAGCTCGCTTGTATGTCCAAAGCGCTGGCACTTGAAACACCTGAGTGGGTTCGGAATGAACGGCCTAACTTCGATGGATTCATACCCTGCCTTAATCCTTTGTGGGAGATCTACCCGATCAAAGGTCAGGAACAGGGTACGAGTAGGCTTCAATTCACCGCTTTCTTTGCGATGAACCCGATACACACAGGTAACACCTTGATCTTCTAGGTTTTCCTTAATCTCTTCAACACTGAGTCCGTCTAATGCGCGGGTATTAACGACACCGCGTGACGAGTTCAACGTCTTATGCAGGTCAACACGTATTGGATAGCTGGCCAACAGGTTTGCTTTTTGTATTTTAGCTGCCTGTTCTGCTGAATGCGCTTCTACTAGAAGCGTGCCATTACGCGATCTAGTGCATGACTTCACTGGACCAGCTATCTTATCCAGACCCTTCTGGATTATAAATGGGCTCACCGAAAGAAACTTTTTCCCTTCCTCAGTTCTAGTTATCACTAAGTAGCGAGGACCACTCAACTCTGCTACTTCCTTTACACAAACTTTATTTTTTTTGTTTTGAGTTTTTGGAGAACTCATGGCGATGTCATCCTCCACCATTGCAAATGTCTCCGATGGCATGCTCACTTCCTGGGCGCCACCCCGGCTTAGGTGAGAGTCCTGGCCTGGACCTTGCTCACCCTAGGGTCTCACCTCCCAATGTATAGACAGAGGGACCCAATCGCCTTCGGGAGTGCATCAGCTCATACAATGGCCCCTCCCCGAGACTGACCTTTATCAGCGGATACGCACACAGATCATACATGATAACCAGGGGCTGGGACTTACGCGATTACCCAGTCACCCCTTGCGTCACCCCATCCTCCGACGACCCGCGCGTAGGTTATCCATCAGACTGTGTACAGGGAGGTAACAGGTGGGAGGTCAAACACAAAAGTGGACCAAAGTTGATTGGGCGTTTGGCATATGCCCTCTCACCTCTTGGAGGAACCCAATCGAGAGTATGGCTCGGGGCCCCGGGTACGCCAAACCCGTACCTACCATAGTAGGAGCCCCTGGGGGAGTTTGATTTCGGAGTCCTCTTCTCCTAGATGAGTTGTCGACCAAGACTACCGAGCCTCATCTACCCGTTTGGAATGCTCTTAGCTTCCCCTCACCTCTTGCCTACCAGTAGTCAAAATGACACTTAGTAGGCCGTCTGGTTCAGGTACTGAGCCCCTCCGCCACGACAAGGCGACACTCCTTTGGAGGGGGGGAGGGGGGGATCCTAGCAGCGTCATTAAATAACAAAATAATTTAATTTAACATAACGCTGAGCAAAAGCGAGTTGCCTTATGTACTGAATGATAGGAACCTAATACGGTATTCATGTTCACAATAAATAGTAAGGTAGTTTGTTTCTAGCACATATACCTGTGATGCACACAAGATTTCAATATCGTCTGTAAGACGTATCTATGAACCATTGGTGCCGGGGTTGGCAGCTAATGGCCAGAGGTTAGGTTGGATATTTATGTGGCAAATATGCGTTGAGCATTCCAAAGGTTATGTCACTCTTGCGTTATAAATACCGTTATTCCGTATTTAATTTAACAGTGTGATACTAGTAATTGCTAAACCTTTAGGAAAGTGTAATTTATAATGTGAATTTACCCTCCACTGCAATATGTTTAAACAACTTATCTGTAATTGTTGGCCCGGTAAGTATGCAGTTCTTTTTAATTTTTGATATACCCGATTTAAAACGGAACTAATGTGCTTTGTGCAAGCACGTACCTACCTCTAAAAAAGGAATTTGTGTATCATGATGCAGAAGTTTTTGTAAGCAATTTCACTTCCAACAAGTTTTAACAAGAATCTTATGAGTTAGTGAAATTTCTGACAAGACGCGCGAGTGTGTGCGAAAGATATCAAAACATTTCACGAAACTTAGGTAAACAAATTTGACGCTGGTGTTCGGGCCACAGTCACGGACTAACCATTATTTATGTGGTAGCTTTAGAAACAAAAATGGCTATACCTTTGTTAATCACTCAGTAACAGGTGTGCAATAATATGAAGATTAATTTGAAATATGAGTTTAGGGCAAGTATTCAATACCTGTAGCAGCCAGGCTTAACATCTTTTGCTGCTTCGAGCAAAAAAAAAAAAAAAAAAAAAAAAAAAAAAAAAACCACACACAAATGCATGCAATGAAGGACCATTCCGCGCGAACTATACCGATAGGCGAAGAAAGTAAGCACAGTTGTTGCGATGTTGCTATTTCTACCAGAATTAAGGAGGCAACAAATTTTAGGTTTTTTAAATTTAATTTACACAAAAACTTTTGAATCTAGTGAAATAGGCCAAAGGAAAAAGTCGTTTATGCAATTTTTATGAATATTACCATAAATCAAGAACCTTTAATGAATAATAACTCAGCCAGGTGATGATAAATTTTTTGATAAAAATATTTTTTCTAGAAAACTAAACTTTTCAGCTTTTTGGTATCAGACTTTGTTATTCACAACAGAAATCCACTGTTAGTCTGACGAATCATTTCACTTCCACCCTGTATATTTATACGTTTCGTTTGATTTCTTTTATGATTAATAAATTATTCATTAAATATGGGTAAACATTGGATTATCAGTGCTACTTTAAACGTGCATTCAACAGGAGAAACGTATAGGTGCATATCGATATAACATAAAGTGTTGATTTTTTGACGAACCATTTCTTAGGAAAATATGGGGAAACAAGAGATGGTACATTAAGCAATGAATAAGAATTGTCGGGTTGATTCACAGCCTTATCCACAATAATTGGCATAACTATTGTAGCAAGTTTGGATTTGAATTACTGAAGTTGATTGTTATAGTAAACATAGACTAGTTCAGACTTTTTTGTGGTGGGGAAAAAGGCTACTTACGCCCTTACTGCATGCTAGCATGCGAGTGTAAGACTCCTACCCTGGCTTTGAACCAGGGCAACCTACTCACTAAAGAAAAACCACAGGAAGACATTTCTTTGCAGAGCCGCATTAAGGCTTCTGCACGTTTAATGGTGATAGATGAGAGCTACCTCCTAGGGGCAGTAACACCTGCCCTTTCTTGCAGGGGAGAATTTAATGAATGTTTGTGCGTGTGATAGTCGGATCCCGCATTTGCAACCCGGTCAGTAACGTACAGTTTCATGCTGGCATGCGAGCACGTCAACGATGAAGTCCCGGGCTACAGCCTGGGGAGTTGGAGGTGACAGTGATAATGGAATTCATAGTAGTTTTACTTATTCTATGTTGGCGCCCACAGTGGGAGCCGTGTCTGTGCTTGAACATTGCCCTTCAAGTCCAGGTGTTGCCAGGTCGTCTTGGTGTCCACAGTCATCATGTGCCGCGTGTCCGCGGCACGCCGTGTGACACTCGAGGGGGCCCTCTCCCCTGGGTCCGCCTTGGCTAGCTAGCACAAGGTCTTGGAGGGCGTTGTAGGAGATGGACGTCACGTGGGATGTCTGTAACTTAGAAGCAAAGTCAGTGGATTAGGTTACTGTATGAGATTGTCAAGGAAATGGTTTATGGCATCGTCTATGTCTGGATTGGTCATTCTGTCAAATAGGGATAGTGGTCTCTTGTGTTTGTCAATGGTCGTTTCATATTGTCCAAGTGCAGTGTTAAGTGTATTGTGGGGTGATGAGATTTTATTGTATAAATCGAAAGCTAGTTTCTTAATGAATAAAATTGTTCTATCGTATGCATGTGTAACTCTTCGTGCAGTTGTTTGGATGGTGCTAAGTATGGGACTTTTGCTACTATAGGTAATATCTTATTTTGTAGTTGTTGTATTCTCTTAATATGCGATTTTGCTGCGTAGCCCCAGATCGGCGCCGCGTACGTCAGTATGGGCCGTATAAGAGTTTTATAAAGTGTTAGGCCCATGTCGAGCTGTAGGGCGTTGCTGTAGTTCAGGCATGTCAAACCTCACTCCCAGGGTGTGAAGAGAGGGGTCTATCCCTCCTTAACTGCAGTAGCACGCGCTCGTAGAACCGGTTTTCGCTTTGTTTTTCCCGTTTTCCGATTTGATCATCACGGAGGGAGGGAAAATAGGGGAAATTTTTCACGCCTGGTGAGTGCTGTTTGACAACCCTGCTGTAGTTGATTAATGGATATAGCTTGCTAAATTGAGCATAGGCTTTTCTGCGCTCTTTCTCTATGTGAGGGCACCAGGTGAGACCTGGATCCATCACTAGGCCTAAGACGTTACTTTAGTGGTCCAGGTGATGTCGTTGTTAAATGTTTTAGTGGTTGCAATCCATGCCTCGGGTGGTAGTGTTTTTGCGTTTTGTAAAAATTATAGCTTTACTCTTAGCGGCATTGGCTTTAATTCGCCATTGGGCGAGCCAGGGTTCCAGTTGGTCCAGTGATGTCTGGAGGTTTCTGCGTGTGAATGCAGGTTTACCGGTTTGTTTCATAATCGTGTTGTCGTCACCATACAGGAGATATGTTGAGTTCGCGCGGTTTGGTATGTCATTTATATAGATATTAAATAAAAGCGGCCCGAGTATACTGCCCTGAGGGACACCCACCAGTATGGGAAGGGGTGTGGACTTTGCATCGTTCGCTAACAAGGAGAAAAAACGGTCGCACAAATATTTCGCTGTTAGCTTAATCATTGTGTCCGGGAATTTAATGTTTATCATTTTTCGCAACAATCCTGCATGCCACACGCGGTCGAAAGCACGTTCTATGTCCAGTAGAACGGCTCCCGTTGACTTTTTGAAATTGAAGCCTTTCGTAATGTACTCGGTGACGCGCAGGAGTTGCAGCGTGGTTGAGTGGTTGGCCCGGAAGCCAAACTGTTCGGGAATTAAAATATTATGTTTTATAACAAATGGATTAACGCGCTTAAGTATTACTTTTTCGACAAGTTTGCTCATCGTATTGAGCAGGCTAATAGGCCGGTAATTTGGTAGGTCCGCGTTATTTATTCCTTTCTTCGGGAAGTGTAGCACATTTGCTGTTTTCCACTTATTAGGGAAGCAGCCGTGCAAAAGGCAGAGGTTGAATAGTTTCATTAGAATTTCTAGTGCGCTAGCTGGTAAGTGTTGCAGCGCAATGTTCGGGGTTTGGTCTGGCCCTGGTATTTTTCTTTTCGGTAGATGTCTGATTATCCATTTGATTTCGGAGGCATGTGTTTTTCTGATTCGGTCGTGTGTTTGCCTTTCATGTATGTTTTGAACTATGGTCTCGGTTTCATTTACGAATACTGGCCATGATGGCATTATATTAGGTTTAAGCGTATTTTGTAGTGCATCCGCTAGCACTTCTGCTTTCTCTTCATCCGTGGTGGCGATATGTTGGCCCTCGTGAAGAGTGGAGATGAAGATCTTGTCCCGGGTGAGACATTTTGCTATTCGCCACACTGTGTTGGTGCCCGGGTTTAGTGATTTTAATGTGTCGTTCCACTGGATGAATATAACAGTGGATGTCCACTCACGAAATTGTTGGTTCAGGGTTTTGAGTTGAATCTGTAGGGTTGGACGTCGATACTGCTGCCATTGTTGCCTGGTTCTATTTCTTTGTTTGGTGAGACGTTGTATGTCTATAGGCAGGCGTGTGCTTGTTTTCTTTTGTTGCTGTAGTTGAACTGCCACCATTGTGGCATACCGTATTGCCTTTTCCACCTTTTCGGTAGCAGTATCTATGTCTTCAATTGAGTCAACTTTAGTGTCCGACATTTGGGCATCTACGGTTTCTGCAAAGGTGTCCCAGGTGGCTTTGTTATAATTTCGCCTCGGTCTGAGTGGCACATTCCGGATAGGGCCTTCAAGTTTTATTAGGACGGTAGATGGTCTGACAATAGCTGGTTATATACTTTGAGCGAGACGCGGGCGCCGGCTTGCCCTTCTAGCACTATGTCTAAAATATCAAGCGTTTGAAACGGGACGTACGTCGGTTATGTGGGAGCGTGTATCGTATAATCGGATCTGTTTTCATGGCGTAATTGGGTTTGGCCTGCCGCATTCATGTTGGATGAATTCCAGAGTGGGTGTTTGGTATTGAAGTCGCCTGCTATTATAACACTTTGGTTTAGCTGTAAGAGCGAGTCAATGTCTGCTGTAACTATATCGCCCGGTGGGTTGTATGCTGAGACGATGATTACGTGGTTGTTGTTAACTGTGGTAGCTATCGCTGTTGAGGAGGGGTGGAACTGGTACTTGATAATGGGCGGTGTTTCTGCGGACAGCTATGGCTGTGCCACCACCACGCCTATCTGTGTCATTTCTATAAAGATAATATCCGGGTAAATTCAGTCTGTCGCGAGGGTTCAGATGAGTTTCCGTGAGAAGGACTTTTGGTATGTCATGTTTGTCTAGAAAGTCAAGAAGTTTATGTTTTCGTTGTCTCAGTTCATGTGTGTTCCAGGTCATTAAGCTAGTCGTGGGATTAACGTCCATTATGTGTCACGTCGAGAAGTCGTTGAAAGAAATTATGGTAGACCTGGAGTTTGTCTAACGTCTCGTCAGGCTTAAGTTGTAGTCTGTCTAGGGCTAAATAGCACATCTCTATATTGTGGAACCACTCAGGACTATTAATATGGAGACGTGTGGGGTAGTAATTGTCACGGGAGTGGACCTGGGCCTGTCTTGTTGATTTGGGGGCTTGACTGACGTCTTTACGGTTTGAGCTACAGGGAGCTCTTACCGTCGTCTGGTGCCAGGGTTAGCAGTGGGAGCGCCCCGGTTGGCGGTTGGTCCCGGATTCCTCCCATTAGTTTGGGCCTGTGTCTGTGCCTGTACTCCCAGGTATGAGTAGCGCGGCCAAGTGTCGCAGGTACACCTGGCAGCCACGAAAGCGTGCCCCTAGTTCAGAAGACATTTGCATTCTATTTAGCTTTGTCACAAATTAATCTGAGGTAGCGTAATTTGTATTTCAAAATGTTCCTAGTTATTGGAAATATATTTGTATGGCAGAAGGAGCCGAAGTGAAAGATGGTTGGGGGGGGGGGGGGGGGAGAGCAATCTTGTGCTTGCACTAAAAATACTGAAAATAACTTTTAAAGCAGTCACATTGAGTTTCCTCAGCTTGTTGAATTTCTCCTACTCCAGCATTAATTTGCATTCTTGTTTGATACATAAACCTCTGTTCCAATCAGTGAACTTGTTCTTTTCCTGCTTTTCATGTGTTCTACCTTTCTCGCAATTTGCTGCTCACTGAGCGTTATATCAAACTGTGAGGTTAATACATTTTTATTTCACGCAATTTCTTGTTCCTGGCGTCTGACATAATCATGCTTTTGACAGTACGTATGATATTTAATAAATCCACGAATGCCGGCTGAAGCTCAGGGTTTCGTCGGATTCCGTTCCTAATACGTAGCAAGCATTAACAACAGAGATATCTATTCCACTGTGGACAAATCATATTACTACTTGGCAAAGCCATGAGGAGTATGGGAAAGAATGCGAACCTGCCTTGCTGTTTATGCGAGCTTATCGCACAAACACAGCGAGACAGTGTGTGTGCGCTCTGCTCAGATGCAATCATATCTTCAGGACAGCAGCGTCTCATGTAGTGGCAGGCACGAAAGATGATCTATTTGTGTTTTATCACTGACTATATGGCATGTTACTATTATTTCGCTCTTCTAATAAACAAGATAAGAAGCGATCGCAGCGCTCAATTACCAAGGCTAATACGCCTCGTCGCTTTGCCAAGTAGCGCTTGATCAAACCGAGTAGTGATGTTTTACTCAGGTGTTTACTAGATCTTCATTCACACAACCCATTATTCAGGCAGAGATGCGACTTTTTGGTGTGAAGGGCAAATTACACAAGGGACCTACTTCTTTCTCAGCAACAGATATAGTTTTCTGTTCCTGGCTTTTCGTGTATTGTCAGAGTAGTTGCCACAATCAGACATTTACCTCTTGGTCAAGGACACTTTGCAGTGCGATCTACAAATACGAGTATTTACTGGCATTAGACAAGATACAGTTCATGCGTTATTTTAATTAATTTCTCGTTTATTTACTTGCGTTGTACTTCGTTTTCTTGCTATTTATTACCTTGATAGGGTTATGACAAAAACAATATTTTCGTACTGCATTTTCGGTGCTCTGAATGGCTATTCGGTTTTATATTCTTTCCTCGTATTATAACTCTTAAAACCGTGCAACAAAAATTATCAAATCTCATAAGCAACAGATTATAATGTATGTAAATTCTCCGTGTAAAGGCACTTCAGATGTTCATACGGTAGGCTCCAGAATTAAACTTGGATCTTAGAGCGTAATTTTTTTAATATTAAAACATACTACAGTTCTAAAATCAGAGCATACAATAATTTGTCAAGCGAGGTTTAAGACTGCCTCAAGGTCAAATACTACCTGTTTGTATAAATTTGCGACTATATGTTTTGTGTCATCACGTAAAACACTTGCTGTTTAATTAAGCTAGCTTGCTTTCCACATTATGCCGTGAAAGTTTTGGAATATTTAGAAGTATGCTCATTTTATTCCGAATTTCAGAGGTAAAATATGCAATAAAATGCATTTTACGTATTATTAAAAGCCCACTATCAGGCAGGTAAGGCAAACCGATATCTAATAGACAAAAGTGACATTTTATGTAGAGAACGTCAATATAGTTATTACTAAAGACGAGACTGTCATGCAAATGCATGTTTTTATAGGAACATATGGCATTGCTCAAACTTAGTACTTGCCCATTTCATCACTTTCCGGTTCCAAATATGTGTACTTTTCCCCCCTGCATATTTGCACTTTTTGGCACTTTTGGGGATAAAAGCACGTATAATGCATATTTAAGGAATTTCTGACTTTATCTTACATATACTGTACATTATATTCATTTTAAATGCATGTTTTAGTACTTGAATGAGCACACTAACTTCTCGATTTTTGTGGCAGTTATTTCTCTCGTGTTCCTTGCTTTTAAAAAAGATATGTCGTTGGATAATTTACCATTCTCCGAATTTTATTTCCAGTTTCCTGGCTCTCTTGTGAATTGAGATGCGCTTTCACAAGTCCAGCACGAACCAGTTATGTGGGAATTTAACCTTCGAAAGCAGGGAAACGCACCCAGTTGACTCATTGTCACAGCTCGTGCTGGCCAGTGTCCTCTAGAGTGTGAGAAAGCTTATAGTGCTTAACGTGGTTATTTATTCTGTTAATGTGGCTTTAATATGCCTCCAACTAAAGGCTCTAAAAGAGTGCTCCGTGCACCATGGATAAGGGGCAGGGATTTTGTTAGAACAGATCGGGATGTCGCATTTTGCGATTGTTGAAGTAAGGAGGTAGGTACTGTTATTTTGTTTCCGAATATTTTCTTGGTAGTAGTTCTTTGTGAAACAATACAAAACAACTTCAAAGTAATTAAATTATACTACCCGTTTTTAAATGTTTTCTGGGTAACGATAACATCTAGTTTAATTTCAGATAAAGTGCACTAAACAGTACAAATCGACCAGATTGTCTCGTCTGTTTCGCATATTAGAAACGTGGCAAAAAAGAAAAGAATCTACCACACACAAAATCCAGTCATTCAGTTGCTGCACCTAAACCACCACAAAATAATTATTACATGGATTTGTGCAGTGCTTTGTAGGAGCAAATATACCGTTTGAGAAACTCTGAATCAGGAGCCTTTCGGAGTTTCTGGAGAAATGTACTTCAAACTATATCCCTGATCCCTCGACATTGAGGAAATATGTTCCAAAATCTTATCAGATAGGCTTACATAATGCACTTGCTTCATACTTTTAATTTTCTGTAAAAAATAAATACGAGTCTGGTTTGCTACACGTAAAACTACCATTTTTTCAATAAGCAGGTATTTGATAATATTCGCAAAGGTTTGGGATCTTCAAGTATATGGACATCTGTAGATGAAACATCCAATGCTATGGGCGGTATGTTGCTAATCTGATTGTAGGAAAATTAACTACGGAAGGACCTGGTCAACCATATCTAGTGCGCTGTAAAGTTCTGCAAAAATCAAAGAGCTCTACAACTGCAAGTTTCTTTGACGCTAGTTTGCGTAAGTTTCAGTCAGTAGAGTTATATTTTGAATTTATTATTCTCATTTAAAATACTTAATTTTTATGAAAACTTTTCTCATAAAAGCTTCTAATATTTTAGGTATCCTTTGAGAAAATAATTTAAATAAAAACAGAGTTTTGCTACTGTTATGTGACGCCGCTCCATACATAGGCAAGATCGGTTAAGCAATCAAGTTATTCTACCCTAATTTAAAACACATTACACGTCTTCCTCATGGGCTCCATCGTGTTGCAAAAATACGGTCTAATTATGACAATGTTAATAATTTGATATCAACCAGAAAGGTACGTAGTCTAAACTTTAGGCATATATAAGTTTTAATGTTCCCAAAGCTGTAAAAAAACGTGGCATAGATTAATCCTTTTAAAATGATACTCTGTTCTATTTAAACAGATGTTTTTAAAATCCCCTGAAGGTATAGCTGCTTACAGAGAGAGACTGCCTGAATTACCGTTAACCCTTCAGCCCATCCTCACTAGATGGGGTACTTAGCTGGATGCTGCAATGTTTAAATTGGTATGAATTGAAGTTGATACTTAGCTACCAAATTCAGAAATTAATATTTCTATTATTCAATGCTAAAGTAAACGTTAGTTTTAGTTAGTAAACAGTTTCACTCCAGATGATGCAGTGTGCATCGGAGATCAGAAATATATTTGAATCTGAAAATGTGCAGAAGGATTTGATTTACATTAAAACCAACTTCTGTAATCTACCCTCTTCAATTAAAAAAAAAAAAAAAAAAAAAAAAAAAAAAAAAAAAAAAAATTACAAGCCACATACCTGCTACAGGTAGACTCGATGCCAATTGCTGTGGAATTCAAAGATCCCTCATTTCTGCTCCTGGCAAAGTGAGTAGTGGCGAAGAAGAAACTGGAGAGCGTCATAAATGCCAAAACTCGAATTAACAATTCAACCTGACACTGTCATAAATGTTTTCCTTTAAGTTTGCTCCCATAACGTCTTAGAACATTCTCGCCTACAAAAATATATTGACTTACGCAGAATCTTCACAGAAAACAATGTAGTTGTTAACTGTGTTCAAAAAAGTGAAGTGATGTAAGAAAATTGGTACAAGAATGATAGTGCACATTTTAGTGTATTTTTAGTTTGATCGTGCATGTTCCATAGTTTGATAGTGCATAAGTATGGAAGTTGAGACAGAGCTAGCGCAACGGTTTATGGACAAGATGGCCACCATGCGTGGTCTAAGGATTACTAGATAAGGTGGTTGGGGAAGCAGGATGATGTAGGTGTTTGAAGCAGTATATAGGAATAGCTTTTAACGCCTATAGCAGCATATGTATGTGTTTACGCTCGTTCATTGTACGTGAGTGTTGTTCATTATATCGCTGTATGCCGCCTAACGCAAGAGGTTTGTATCTTGACTGAATATATTACCATAACATTATGACTCGTCCGATATGACACGATGTTGGAGGACGTTAATTAAAAAAAAAAAAATAATAACATTATGACACCTCGCTCCATGTCGTCTCGCTAACCTAACCTAACCTCCGCTAACCTAACACCTCTTCTAATGATTTATTCTTCAACCTTATTGCTCAACCTAACTCCTACTCTTTTTACTGGGTCTTTCATAATGTAACCTAACCTAAGCTCCATACTTCTACTCGTCTAACCTAACCTAAGCTAGCTCCTACTCTTTCTACTCTAGCTTTTCATAATTTAACTTAATTTAAGCCTAACCTAGCTCCTACTCTTTTTACTCTGGTCTTTCATAAGTTAACAAAACCTAGGCCTCACACTTGTACTCGTCTAACCTAACGTTACTTAACCTAAGCGACCACAAACCTTCTTATTTATTAAAATATTTTAACCTATCTCATCCCACTTTACTCAAGCATTCTATTCAACTATAACCTATTCTGACCTTCGCACCATAGCGTTTCTGCCTTAGACATTTCACTTTCTTTTGCAGATGTTTTACAGCAACTTTAGATACTTTGAAGGTATGTGAATCCTAAGCATCTTCTAAACATTTCACGGTATGTTAGTGCTATTTTAGGAGTTTGGTAGGTATTTCAGCCACTTTTGAGGAATTCCGTAGGTTTTTACGAATTTTTGAAGGTTTGTCCTTATTTGTCAGTGTATTCACGTCTTTAGTATGTTTTGATACTTCCAATGAGCATGTAGACCCCTTTTAGCGAGTTTTAATGCTTTCACGATCAAATTTGATCCTCTTGTAAACTTATGATGTCCACGTCCAGAGAATTGCTTACAGTCTTTCTAAGACTAACCTAACTTAACCACACTCTTTAGAGACATTTCTTCGTTGTTATTTGACATTGCACATGTTTCTTCTACTCCCCCCCCCCAACTCTCCCTTAAACTAACATTAAAAGACGTTTTAATCTTGTTCAACTACCTATCGCCTACGCTTTTGTACACTGCTCCAGTATGCTATACGCGCTAAACTCATTTAACGATTCTTTTGCATAGAATCTGTATGTTCTAAAGGTAACGCGCCAAACGTTGATTACATTCCTTCTAAGACTATCCTAACCTAACCAACCACTGGCATCACCAGCGCCGACATAACCTGCACCACCCCAACCATCACCAGCACCACCATATTCTGCAACTATTGTAACGACTATGTTCGAAATTTTTTCCACATCTAACCTGAGTTAGCCCTACGTTTCTTTTGGAGAATTATTTACAGCTTTATTCTGTTTTGATTTTTCTCCCCTCTCCCCTTTATAGAGCTTTAAACTTCCACTAGATGTCCTAACCATTCATGTTGAAGTACTTATAGCTATTTTGGCCTCTGTCACCGAATTTTGTACAGCTGTATGAGTCTTTTGCTTAGTTCTATTTGTTCTGGTGGTAACATCTCGAACACGACTGGCAGCTTTCTAAGGCTAACCTCAGCTATTATGATCTAACCTGCATTTTTTAAAGCGTTCTTTACAGCTTTGTGCAATATTGTTGTTTTTTCTAACCCTTTATAGAGCTTTAAACTACCACTGAAAGAGTTCTTTCCGATGATGTTGAAGTACTTACAGATCGGTATTTCTAAGAACTATTGAACGATATTTTTGGTAGTATTTTCACACAAGCTTCTGTTTTATATAAAGTTAATCAGGGTGTACTTACTCTATGGTCGTAGGGTAGACGTCTCTCCTCTTTTATCTGGGCTGGAGACCAGCACTAGAATTAACGCCTTCCTACTATTTTTCGTCTTTCTTCGACAAGCATCGTGGGAGGTGCGGTGAGACCAGGTGAGTAAATTTTTTATTTTTCTACGTTCTTTGCTAGATATCATTGGAGACGTAGAGGAGTCAGTTGATTAAATTTTAGAGATAGCGGAGAAACCCATTATCTTGCGGTCTAAGTTGCATTCTCTTACGCATGGGTTGTAACGCTGTAATACCCGTACGCATATATCGATATTCTGCAATTACTATCTTGTCATCCTGAGGCGACAGAAGTATTTTATTAGCTTCAACTGTAAAAACATTATGCGGTTGGGATAGGATTACGTTCATAGAGGTCCTTGTGATTTTTAAAGTCTTAAGACAGTCCACATAGCTACTGAAGCTGATGAATTGTTTAATGTCGCTATATTTTATACCTTTAATATTTTTTACTACAGAGCCATCAATATCGAGAGCATACATTTTAGGACTGAGGCTAACGAAACGGCGAATAATTTTACCACTTGCTTTATCGTTAAACTTTCCCAACACTTTCTTGTTTTGCGTAGAATGGCATATCAGGGTAATCCGCCTTATCCAGATGTTTGAGCATGTATAATTTATCCTGGTATATATCAGCCATAGTGATTCGATGGATGAAGGAATCTGTATCCGTGTTCAACAGTTTAAGATTTTCAACTCCATAATATGCAAGTAGCACATCATATTGATACGAATACATTAGCGTCTTGGAAATGTCTAAGACACTCATACGGATGTGTATAGGCTAGCTGAACACTGACGAGAGGCTAAAAGAACAGCTGCAAGATTAGGACCGTATATTCTTCGATCAATAAATGTGGGTCTGGCTATGAGCTTTTCTAATGTTTTGCTGTATGCCAGAAGACGTATATCCATACGATTAGGAATATTTTCCATGGTTTTTCCAAACATCGCATTATTGAAAAATTTATACAAATCCTTTTCAAAATCATTTCCTGCTTGCTGCCGTAGGCAGCTATTAAATTCGACGTAAGGCTTTAACCAGCGAGACTGACGGAATTGTAGAGCTCGATGAGTCTTTGCTAGCCGTAGACCATGACTAAGAGCCTGTTGCAAGGCCATGTACTGTACCACATACTTCTTTTGGGATCCAAGATGGGCAATTAGTTTCTTTGAAGACGATTACCCCGGTTTCATACTCTCAGGCAGAAAGGGTAAGTCATTATGAAGCTCATGCAGCTCTGTAGGGTATTCTACATCAACTTCCAAGATATATCCAAAGGGATCATTCCCCTTCAACGAGCCGAGATTTATATTTCCAGGAGAAACCCACGCAAATTCACTACAAGGAAAGGCGTGGCACAGGGCCCAGCCATATTGGTTATTGGCGTCTTCGTACGTAATAAAATGAGAGAGTTTATGAGGATCATACTGCTCCATAAGGATGTTGTTGGCCTCCGCATACCGGTGAGAAAACTGACATAAACCTCCTCTTATACCAGATTTAGCTGATCGTAATCAAGAAGTAATTCCAACTCAATTCCAGTGTACAGCAGCATGGCATCCCATGTAAGCCTCAGAGATGTAAAATAATGTACAGGATCCACTTTACGAGTTTTCAGGGCTTAATCTCTAAATGTCTCGAAGACATCCGCTAGAAGAACATCTGAAATTAAGTACAGATCTCTGTACTCACTAAGGTTTCGGACGTTAAAAGGTTCCATACGTTAAAAGCATGATTATGATCCTCACTGCTGATTTCTTCGCTGTTTAACCTGTTGTAGAAGGCATCCCTAGGAGGCAAAGATGTATCGTTCAGGGCATCCCACGATGTTGCGCAATCATAGGGAAATACCCCCTTACGAGTCATCAAGCCGATATTCTCTGCTCCAAATACCTCTCTGTTTCAGGATACGTTTCACGGTTCTTTGCAAGCCTCTCCAAGCTTGTACTGAGGAAGAGGAAGTTATCCACAAACCTGAGTTTAATATCCGCAATATGCTTCGAGAATGATATATGTAATTTTCCTCTGAATTTTGTATAACCTCTACTCTTTTGCTAGTACACCCCAGTTCCTTAACAGTGAAATGAGTCATACCCGCTCAGGTTATGCATTCAGACATAATATTAGCTGTTTTACAAGCCAGGTTACATTTATTGGGTGGTATAAATAAAACCAAGCACTAGCTTGTTCTCACTAATTGGGAGCAGGAGGTTGGTTTCGTATAAATAAACATTTTCTCCTCCATCTCCTTGCAAGCTAAAGCTTCCCGACCTTGACCGCGTAGCTATTGCTCGCAAAATGGTATACATAAAAACCTGCCTTCCTCGCTCCTACGAAGCTTTTCCTAGCTATTTTCTGAGGTAGCTATGTAGGTACCTCAGCTTGCTCAATCAGTTAGTATCATGGCCAAGATGTCCTGCTCCCACTGTTTTAAAACAACTGGCTTATTGCCAAGTAGTTTCAAATCACTTTTGGACTTATTCTTGTTTTTCAGTTCCTTTTTTATTAGTATTTGCATCTCACTGATGGATGTTTTAAACTCTTCCTCCAATTGTTGCTTTACTGTAGCTACTGCTAAACTTTTGCGCTTACTTTCTGACAACTGTGCTTTTAATAGAATGTCTTGATTTTCCTTTAATAGATGAAAAAGGTGCCTCATAAATACACTGCTTTCTTTAACCATGGTGACTGAAATATGTATTGTAAAATATAAACTCTACTCTTGGAGATATCTGCTACTATATCAGCTCCGATGATACAATGCCATTTTTCTGAGGTGTTGTGAACTTGCCTGGTTAGAATGCGACTGATGTCATAGTGATTCACTTTCATCACCGGAAACCTGATAATGGAATCAAAACATATACGAACGTGCTTATACAAACATGCAGCACGTATGAAGAACATAATGCTCTTACAAATCAAGGTCGAATTATATCTATAAAATAAGCTTGTATGAAGCTCTTTCACAAAGTAGGTATGGCTTTAATTCAGATAACACTTTTAAAATCTTAGAATTGCCTGTTTTGACGTTCCATAAATTGTAATTGCTCAGTTCTAGAGCAGGTCAACAGAACACTAGTAAAAGTAATCTTTCAGTATATCACTTGTAATAGACGCAGATCATCAAATTATGGGAATCTGGGTTTAAATTTAGAAAAGGACAATCGCCATGTGTTGGAAGTTCGGATAAATCCCAATTACTGTTTCATTTATCCCTGTTCCCCCCCCCCCCAAAAAAAAAAAGAAATTGACGTAAACTGTGTGCCTTAATTAGATACACATTTTTTGTGGAGTAAGACTTTGTCTATCTCCTACAGTTTATCAGTTATACAAATGTGATTCAGAATGAAAAGGACTTTACAGGCTATTCCCCCGAAATTAAAGGTGTGCCTACATTTCAATTGTCATGTACATATCTTAACATATGCCGTTTTAATCAAAATAATAGTACAGTGGCCATTTTTGAGAAAATTAAAAATTAGAAATATTTATCCATGTAAAAGTTAGTTTTGGATGGAGGGCTTCCATAAAGTCGCACTCTTGGAGGTTACTGAACTTCAATTCGAAATTTGGTTTTTAAAAGTGACTGCTTGGGCTTTGATGTTCACACTTACATACAGGCATGCACACCTAGGTCTTTCTCTCTCACTCTCCATTCAGAAAGGCTCAGAAACTGTATTTCTGCTTTAATCTCGATGTCAAATTATTGGGCGGAATGCAATAATTCCTCTACTATACGTTTAGTGGTTGAGGAACTAAAAAATTGCGCAACATGTAGGGATTTGGATTAAAATATAAACAATTATAATCGCATTTAAAGAGAAAATGTAAACTTGCTTCCGCAGCATTTGCTTCCAGAGGGAAATGAAACACGAAGGGGACCTTTTAACAATCTGTATACATCCTAAGGTGTTGTCATCTTTCCTGCGTACGATAGCGCTAAACATAATGTGAATGAGGTAATAGTGTTCCGCCCTCATTACCGACGAGAATGTAATCAAAGCGATACATAGAGTAGAATATTGTGCAAATCAACATCGGGTTATAACTGAAGACTTTCATGTAAAATCGACCCTAAATTGAAATTTCCACGAAATGAAACTCCTTCATCCGGTATAGCTTGAATTTATGATAAAGTCTTATATAATCTTGGAGTTAGTCCCCACTCTTGGAATTAGTTATTCATATTTTATATGTATAGATGTAAAGGATATCAGTATAACGGCACAAACACACGAGTACAAATTATCTACTTCCATATATCAGTTGATTTAAGTTCTCAATACTATAAAATTAAGAAAATTACTGATGGAATTTAGAAAGTGTAGCTTTGTGTTGAAAGCAAGAGCTGGCGGAAGAGGGGCAGTTTTTATTTATACCAAATCACGACATTTTGTTTGATTCTCAACTTGCTTACCAGCTTCAGCTCACAAGCACTAGCTAGTTTTTATATATACCACCCATTGTGCAGACTTGCTTGGTACCCTCCGGATACATGATCGTGATCGCGAACCTTATTTTCTTATCTTCTGTAAATTCATTTCCACAAAGGTAGCATGTGGTAGAAGTATCCAATGATTCTTCCTTTTCAGATATAAGATTCAAAGGCTTAGCAGATTTGTATGAGTCACCAATTTTATTCGCCAGATCCACCAAGCATTCTATAAACTTCTGTGGAGCGTCAGGTCCTCGGTAAACATACAGTGCAGTAGGAAGAGGACGTTCTAGTTGTTTAACACTGGACGACGGTTTCACATAAACACAAAAGTTCATGGGAGAATTACTTTGATTGGGAGTTGTGTAAGAGGTTTCAGGATTAGAGAAGCAGGTGTGTAGAGGGGTGAGAATGCATTCAAAATCGGCATAGATAACATAGGGTAGTTTCAACATCCTCTCAACATTCTTGAATTTAACGATCGAGTTATCCTTTGTAGGCATAACGCATCTGGCAATGGCATACTGTCTACATATTTGGCTGTGCTCTTCCAATTTTTCCATTCCACTTCGTCCATATTGGTCATCAAAATGACTGAAGCATATGTTACATACTTATATTTGACAATCATGTCTAGTTATCTGTCGGCAAATAAGCTTCTCAAAATTCTTAATATACACATAGCGGTGCTTGCCAGCTGAATCACTCAACATCAACCACCTTTATGGGAAACAACTCATGTGTTCCATCCACTCGAAACACATTTATGGACATACTGAGTTTTACAAATCTAGCGATTTCGCCCAAGCTTGCAGGAAACGAAACGCACGAGAAATCATTTGTCTTGGTGATCCTTGCACTTCCTTACTCGCTGAGGATCCTTTTGAACGAAGTTTGCAAAAACAGCATACATAAAGCATTTCTCGTCGCTATAGTTACGAGGGCTTATACAGAGTGTTTTGCAACCAATGATGACGGTAAAGGAATATAGCTGTTCCCTCGAAGGAGATTATACTTGCTAATAGGCAGTCGAACACTATTAACAGCCAGTAGGGACCAATTACTACCTTTAAGCTTACATTCTTCCATTTCACCACGAAGTTTGTCTAAGTATTTTTCCAAGATGTCATCCAATTCACTATCTAAGAGCACGGCATGAATACGCGCTTTGAAGGCTTTGTTAGTGATGTCCCCAAACTTACATTCAGCCATAATGTTAATTTAATGAAAACTCTATCGTTATATTTGATGACGTCATAACTGAAAAGCAGGATAAGATAGGCATATTTTACTGCATCGGGAGACTTGGCAATGTGCACTCTATATATTTAGTACAGTTTTATGCAAAAGTACCGAAGCAACTCGTCTGATATAATACGAACATTATTTTGCTTTTCAGGAAAGATAATTTAAATCTGAAATATGTATATGAAGATTGTGCAAACACACTGACATGTCTTACATTGAATTCAAAGAGTTGTGCAAAAATGTCTGGGAGTGTACCTAAGAAGGAAGACCGTTTGTAGTGATAGTTTCCGAGTTCCCCATGAACGAGGATCGATATAGGAATGGATTTGACGCATATATTAAACTACAAAAGAAAGAAAATGGTCAGATGTAGTTCGAGATGAGTATTGACAGGTTCGGGTTACACATGTCTGCGCCACTTAAAATATCACTTCATCAATTCAGTATAACCAGATATGGAAAACGAAACTACCAATACAGGAACAAGAGATTGTGCATTATTCAGCATCCTGAGGAAGATTATGATGCAGCCACCAAACGCTATGATGATTCGCTTACGGCTTGTACCGAAAATGAACTGCAAGAATTCACAATAAATGTCATATCAACGCATGGGTTAACCTCAAACTACGCTTAGGAACCACATCCAGAATTCACCACACAAACAACACGATGGTCTTATAAGTTACCTAGGCAAAAGTACACTTAAACGAGATAATGGAAACAATATCATACTCAATAGAATAAGAATGAAGTCATTACTACCACCACAGCAGGATCACGATGTCTCGAACAATAAGTATGTAATAGGCCATATAACCTCAAGAACATGAGTGATCGATTCAAATGGGAATATTTCCTTTCAAAAAAGAACAATAAGAGAAACAGCAGATCCTATCTAAAACAGTGATGCAGCAATTAAACAGCTCCAACTTTGTTGGAAGGAAACAAATTGGAGTACAGCAATATTTAAACAAGAGACTGCAAACTATTGGAAATGACATTTCTGAAATAATTGAAAAACACTTGCAAACTGTGGTAATCCACCAGAGTTCCCTGGACAAACACCTGACCACAACCATGAAAACAGGTTAACGTCATGAATGCTATACTAGAGCAAATGAGAGAGCAGTCGGGCCCAAATGAGCTCGTCAAGGTGCCCTTAAACACCATACACACACTCTCTCACTGAAAGGACAACACATTATTACACTACACCGATTAGTTGAAAGTTGCCCTGCGTTCATTCAGAAGGGTGATGTACTAACCTTCATGGCTAATTACTGAGTTGCAAATTTCATGTAATTTGGCACACCGAGAATTAAAAAAACTCTATGTTAACATGAAAACATTGAGCGTCATTTTAAGATGGAGGGCGACAGTATAAGGCTTAAAGAATCTGCAGCCAAGCATGCTAGGGCATAAGAGAAAAGCTAGTGCACTAAGAGGGCTACAGTTTGAGACCCAGAGGGTAATAAGCAAAGCTCCTCAACCGGTAACAGAGCCGCTATATGATATATTGGAAATACAGAAAAAAGAATACTACCACTACTTCAGGCAGGGAGAAGATTCAGAAAAAGTAGAATTCTTATTACTTATCATAACTCAATTCCACAGCTTATCCCAGCTGTAGTATTGAATTTTTTTAGCTCCAATTCTACTTCACAAAGAAGAATTCTGCCACTAACGATCAGAAAGATGAACATATCTTGAGCTACGTAAAGAAAGTTCGAAAGAGTGACAGGAGCGAAATAGATACGGTATATGGAGTAAGATACGAACATGGAAGCTATATGCTAGAAAACAAGATTATCGACTTTGTTAACGATAAAGTTCGGGTAGGGGATGAAGTGTATGATGTTACACCTGGATTGGTTAACCTCATCTTCAAGAACATACCTGAAATACATGTCTATTCAGAAGAGGATCTTGGTACATACTGAAGCATCACACGTTCATCGTCTAAACTACTGTAGCAACTGAGATTAGGTAATTCCTACAAGTATAAAAACGTTACACGTCCTTTAGTGAAGAATCATAAGGGCTTAGGATTGCAGTGGATAGAACATGGACCTGATGCGAAACAGGACTACATCTACTGAAACGATTCCCAATAATCTAGTGAATCGTCTGGAACTTCTCGTTACATCCAGAGACGCTGGCAACAATAACCACACTCAAGAAATTGAAGAGATTACTCAAGCGTTGAAATCAGTCACAATCATAGCATGACAACAGTGAAGCAAAATATAGCAAGAAAGCTTCATTCTCCTGCCCGAAGAATCTTCTTACGCAGAAAGATTGTCAGCAAAGGACTCGATTTGGTGCAGATCGACTTGGTTGAGATGATACCTCATGCAAGAATCAACAAGAATTTCAAATACATCCTTATTGCAATTAACTTATATTCCAAAGTGGCACATGCACGACCGTTAAATGACAAGAGAGGTCCATAAATTACAAAGGCTATGGAAGATATACTAGAAGATATGGAAACGTTTCCCAAGAATATACAGAGTGATAACGGAAAGGAATTCTATAACAAGCACTTTAAACATTTAATGGCAAGGTATATCAATCACTACAACACCTATAGCAATGTGAAGGCTGTAGCGGTTTAACGTTAAATAAGAACCTCAAGGAATATAATGTATCAAGGATGGATCTTTTACCCAGAACCATCGCAAAATACAATGATACGTACCACTCAACCATCCGGATGAAACCTAGTGAAGTCAGGAACAATGATCTCCTTCTGACTGTTGACAACTACAACCATCCTCAAAAACAGAAGATGTGTGCAAGGAAGCTTAGTGGTGGCGATTATGTGAGGATATCTACGAATAAGTGCCTTTTTGAGAAAGGATTTCAAATTAACTGGATTTTTTAAATCTTCCAAGTTGTTCAAGTGAAACGAACCAATCCTACTACATACATACTAAAGGATAAGATAGTGATTGAGGGAGCATTCTATGGACATGAACTACATTCTACACTGCATCCTAACACTTATTTGGTGGATAAGAATCTGAGGGGTTAAGGAAACAAGATTCTTATTAAATGGTATGGATTCACTTAGAGTCGGTGGATTGAGAGGAAGGATTTATTGTAGCAAAGATAATAATTCTGAAATAAAGAGTCTTTTCATTTCCAAGATGTGTTTTTATTAAATAAAAACTTTTTTCCCCTTAAGGTACACATATACGTTTGAAATGCCACTTTTGGACCACAATTTTCGTTTTTGTTTTTTTGCATTATTTATTAGCTCTGTTCTTCTGCTTTCAAATGATATCTTTATTTGAATCTGATGCGTAGTTTTGTATTTAGAAGGATTTAAAGGGAACCATGTGATGCTGTTAAACTAAAAGGAGGCGTGGCATCGAGTGCTTTTTGTTTTAGGTTTCTTCTTGTATTTTGGCTAATATTCCAAAAGTTATAAATCTGTTGTCAAATCTGACCAGTTGATTCATATAAGCATAAACCAGGAATACCACTGAAAATACTTCAGGCGTGCAAGCCTGTGTATGGAAGACTGTGATCCAAATATGCTATCCAAAATGCCTACATGGATTAATACAGAATGACAATGAGTCATTTAATGGGATGATTTGGTGAAGATGTAGGAAAGAAAGCTATGTAGGTCTAGAAAGCCTAAAACTGGGAATAATGGATGCTATATTGCATTTTACTTATGTAGCAGGGATGTTCTTGCTGTTTAAATTGTGAGTACAGAACTGCAGTTATACCATAAACTTTACTTCCTCGTTTTCTCAAAACTAAAAATATGTACATTTTGTGACATTCAGAATAAAAAATGACATACTAAAAATTAAGAGAACCACTAACTTTATATACCAAATTAATCAGAATAAAACAAGGAATGTTATGAAGCAGAATGGTTGAGCTAAATGTTCTGAGAAAAAACATTATGTTCAGTTGTAAAAAAAAAAAGTATAATTAAAAATAATGACAATTTTGCAACAAAAATCACAAATATTTGATAAGTTAATGGAAGTTAGCAGTTTTGCTTCACAACATTTTGCATGTAATTAGAAACATTTCGGTAAAAGAATCAGGGTGATTGGTTAAAAATTGTGTTTGCTATGAGGTTTACAAGAAATTTGCTTTTTTACACAAAAAATACATTTTACAATGATGTAAAATCCAAATTTAAATTTTGAGTACCATAAAAATATATTTGACTGAAAGATCAACGTGGCAAAAAAATTATTGTGTTTCACCAAAAACTGTGGAGTTTTTGTCCTAACGTATATGTGTACCTTAACTCATATACAATATGTACAAAATATATACAATAAAATTTAATCTAAGAAAATATATGCAAAATATGCAATAATAATTTAATCTGTTATATAAAATATGTACAAAAGTTACACCTCTGACGGTGATGAGACATACAGGAAAGTCGGAATTGATTATTATGACTTACGGAATAATGATCCCATGCGAGAGTTGCATGAGAGCCATCAATCATCATACGTTTTGTATCTCCCCCGTGTCTTGCAATTTTATTAATTTCTACAGTCGAAACTTTATGCTCGGTGCTCCTGAAGCAAATTTGTGTAGCCAAAACTTGTTTGCTCAAATCATTGTGGCAGTCGAAATATTTTTCAAAGGTTGATTGCTTGCATTACACCCTTGGTAATTCCCTTCGCCTACATGACTGTATGGTGATCATATTTGTAGCTGTAAAGATTTGCTCTAAGACCAACATACTCAGTCATCACCCTGCTGCCTAACTCATTCTTAAAGAACCCAATCTCTTTCTGGTTGGCCTACTTTATGCCATTTACATTATCATGTCATACTTTGAAGTATCGAAATATTGGGGACGTGTTTTCATGAACTATATATATCAGAACGAGTTTCAAAAATGAATGAATCTGAATCTGTATCCATGTAATTCAAGACAAGATCATTCAGCTGAGGCTTGAGAATATTATAAAAATTATATATAGAACATTTTGAAAGGTCCGGAATCGCCTGCCCTATATAGGTTGGTTTGTTTATGAGGATTTCCTTTCGAGCCAACTCTATGCCGACCAAGTTGTCATCGAAAATTATTCTGCGTACGTATGTTGGAGGAGCCGTGAATTTCCGTGCTTGTTTCCAGGCAGGTCCAATACAGAAATCATGGTGTTTGCGCACATTTTCAATGAACTTACCGTGCACAGCGTTGTTCATCTTCTTCCAGAGCTTTTGACCAAACTTACAAGATTGGTCACACGCTGCCACCTGATGAATATGTCCCAATAACAGCCCCTGATCTAAGCACTGCTGCATGATTTTAAAATGCATGGCATATTTTCTTTTATTCTCAAGACTTGCAATCAGTTTCTTGTATTGGCGGCCGGGGTTTAGCTCGCTTCGAGGACAAGGAGGAAGATCATTATGGGCATCGTGGAGATAGTCAGGATACTTTAGATCCACCTCTAGAACTCCTATCTTGGAATCCTCAGGGATTGCAGCGCATTCAATGGTGTCAATTTCGTCCCTTCCAAGGCATCTGAGGTTTCCCTGAGGCATTGTTGATACAAGTACAAGCCCATATAGGTTGTTGATGTCAAGGTATGATAGGAAGGTTCTCGGCTGTGCAGAATTGTATTCTGACATGTATTCGTTTTTGGCTTTGGAGTACTGTTTTGATACTGTGTAATGCCCGCCACGAATACCTTCCTCGAATAATCCTACCATACTGACATAATTTCCCAAGTCAAGCTTAAACTTGGTTTTGAGCATTGCGTCGAGGGCTAACGATGGCAGTATAAAGCACCAGGCAGGGTCCCGGTGGTACATCTCCAGCGACAAGTCCTTAAACTTCTCGAATAGATGAGCTAAAAGCGCTGTATCGGTCTGTAGAGAAAGGTCAATATATTCCGCGAGATTTTTTATGCCAAAGGTTCTCTATACCTTAAGTGCATGAGCGTACTCCTCTTCCGAAGTGCCATCGAAAAGCTCAATCGGTGGGAGCTGTTTTTCTTGGAGCTTTCCGAGAGCATCGAGATAATTATAGGAGAATATAACCTTGCACTTCATGAGCTCCCACTGTTCGGGACTCACTACTCGGCATTAGTGACCTTGAAGTCACCAGCGCTTAGCATATCTGCCAAGCTGCATAAATTGTCATCAAGAGACTTGTAGCTGTCGAGGAACCTGAATTGAATGTCCTTGTATCGTTTGTGGAACGCCAGATAACGCTCAGAAAATTGTTCTATACATGTGATATTCCCATTGCCATACGCCATGTGCCTAACCAAGAAGTGACATAATTGCTTAAGCAAAAAAAAAGTGCCTGCATGTGACCTTCAGCACTATCGATATCGCCTTATGTTCCTGAATGGTTCGGGTCCAACTCCCTGCGTCTGAGGGCTCGCATGAATGAACCTTCCTCAAAACAGATTCGATATCTTCATATATCACAAACAGTACAGGTGCATTAAATTCGAGAACATCTCCCGGTATAGGAATTTTGAGTTTCTCTCATTGATTGCACCACAGTTCATGCAATCTCAAGGCATCTTCGTTAGGATTCCTTGTCATGCGTGCCTCGCATAGCCACATTTTTCTATGAGACTTAGTTACCTGTCTTCTAATGAGCCTCCATATGTCCATGATGAGGCACTAATGATACTTGTCACCCTCTTCAACTATTAGTGAGTTGAGCTAACTAATATTTCTGTCAGATGGCTTGCAAATAGACTCCCTATAGATACTTCAGGATTTTGCTTCTCAAAACGATCAATTTGGTGTAATGAGAAGGGGAATGTGATTCCATCATAATTGAAAGCTTTGAGTAGCAAATCTCTAGGATACGATGAAGGGGATTGACGATTGGTATTTAAGGGGTATATTGAAGCCGGGATTCACATAGCGGAAAAGAAATTGTCTCAGTTCTTAATGTTAACCACGGCCCTTATTCGCTTGATGCATTCGGGCAGCCTAATATTTCCTGAAGCACGAGGGGGATTATATTCTGCGGCACTATTTACCAGCGAGTGGATTGCAAACAGTGTCATTGAACTAGCTTGCCCTTCAAAACAGGCTAGGTTTTCTAAAATTTCGTTTTACATTGCATAAAAATTGCATCAACGTTAGATGATCGCTGAGTCTCCTTTGTCTTGGAATTAAAAAATATCGATTCAACATTGTCATATCAGGTGTCTGGATTAAGTATGACCCGTTCACTGAACAGTTCATCTTTAAACCAGACATTCTCTTCCTTAGAGTGGATTCAATTTCTTTAATAACAAAGACCTTGCATGCTTCAAGGAACTCGCTGGGGTCCATTATTCCAGCTGTATTTTCAATTTTACTATCGAATACACGGCCTTTGAATGCAGACTATCAGCTTACATTCTGTCATTATAATCATTTCGACATACCCTTTTTGCCGGCGATGGTAAAGATGATGATGGTTCCGCTATGTTCATGTTGTCCGCAGCGCTGCTTGTTGAGAGTACCCCCTGGTTCACGATGCTCCCTGATGGTGCACGGTGCATGTTGCTGGAGGGATCTTCGTGATCGAGACCCAGGCGTGCACATTGCTCTTCATGAGTCCCCTCACAGGCGCAACCAAACCCGCTGTTGTTGATTGCGAGTCTGCTTCAACCTGTATTTTTTTAATTAACGTGCTCCAACGCGATGTCACATCGGACGGTGAATGAATGAAGTGGGTGAAATGATCCTCAAATGAGCTCGAGATCCATGGATCTTTAAGTTACCCGACATTCGTGTTCTTAGGATAAGGGAAACCTCGGAAACAAACTTTACCCGGTTAACTCACCGTAAGCGAGATTCGAACTCGCGACCTCTTGAACGTGAGGCAGACACGCTAATCATCACGCTACCGAGGCGAGCACTTCAGTCTGTAGACCCACAGGTTCAGCACTTCTAATGTTAGAAAAAAAACACCACTAAGTAAAGTGAAAGATAATGTTAAATACAACATATATCAGGTGGCCCACTGGAGCCGGCCCCGCCGAAGTAGATAACCCTTCGTGCGTTAAAACATTTGCACAACTCCTTGGTGTAAGAGAGGCCAGTGGTGTGTTCTACTTCTCAGAGTGACGTGCGGTGAGAGGCAGTTGAGCTAGCGTGTGCAGTCTGTCATAATAGACAATAATAGTACAAACAAATAGTAAAGGTCTCCTTTTACTTACAAGATCTTCATTTTCCGGGGAATAAACTCACTCCTGTATGTGGTGCTATTGTCCAACATTTGAATTGCAGATTGTAAAGTGCAAGCACGTAATTTTTCATTGGCATTTCTTCGTTTCTTATTAATGTTATTGTTCTATTTTGTTATTATTAGAAATTTATTAATACTGCTATGGTAATTATCACAGGAGTGAGTTTATTCCCTGGAAAATGAATATCCTGTAAGTACAATGAGATCTCTTCGGTTGTTTGTACTGTTATTTTCCATTATCAGAGACTGCACAGACTAGCTCAACTGCCTCTCACCGCAAGTCACGCTGAGAGGGAGAAGCGCTACTGGCCTCTCTTGTGCCGTGGAGATCTACAAATGTTTTAACGCACGAAGGGTTATCTACTTACTATAGTAATAGTATCAATAGTAATAGTAATAATATCAGTAATATTAATCATAGTAATAGTAATAATAGTAATAGTAATTATAGTAATAGTAGTAATAGTAATAATAGTAATAATAATAGTAGTAATAGCAGAAATAGTAGTAATAATAGTAATAATGGTAGTAATAGTAGTAGTAATAGTAGTAATAATTAGGGCTCGGAGGTTCATGCCCTAAAAACACTGAAATATACATGCAAATATGCTCTTAAAAACTTGAAAATATGCCAGGAAATATGCACTATTTGATTAAAACTATTGATGTCCCTTTGTAGTAGAGAAGAGTAGTTAGTATAAATAATAAATAAAGTTACCTTATTCCTTAGAGGTTGAAGGAGAAGTGGTCCGGCTGCTAGTATTAAGTGTTAAATTGCAGTTCACAACCAACACTTTGCAAAAATTGCCAACTGTAAAACATCGTCTGTTGTCTCGCAAAACACTTTTGTAACGTGAAAAGCTTCTCTCCACGTCACAAGATTTATCGGGGCATATTTAAATGATGTTAACTGCTTCACAGAGAGAGGCAAGTTTCTTGATGTGACAGATGGTTTTCTTGTCTCGAATATCGCACATCTGTTTATAACCAGAATTTTTTGAAATTACATAATTCACTTTCTCTTTCACTTTTTGTCCTATACTCCAAGGAACCGAACTTAGGTCACCTATTGTTTCTTCAAAGACAGTAAGTGATTCAGGCAAAGGAGATCCTATAGCTTCCAATGCTGCTATGGCTGTTGGTAAGAAAGGAATATGGGCAGATATGAAACTAAGATCCTCTTTTAACCCAGTGCCTGAGAGAATATTTTGCACAGTTTGTATTGATGCATCATTCGGTTCCAATGAACTAACAACCTCTTCGACTATTTCTATGTGCTCAGCATAATATAAAACTGCATCAACCCATGTACCCCAACAAGTTAACACTGGTGCAGGAGGAAGTCGGATATTAGGTGCTGTTGATCTAAACAACTTAACTCTTTTAGGAGATTTAACAAAAATTCTCTTTGCACTGGACACAAATCTATCTACCAGTAGGACTATCACCTAGGCGGCCCGGGTTCGATCCCAGGGACCCGCATGTGGTATTCGTGGTGGACGAAGCGGCGTCAGGGCGGGTTTTTTCCGGGTACTCCGGTTTCCCCCACCATCTCATTCCACCGGTGCTCCATCTTCATTCCACGTATCAGTGTCACTGCCTGCGGTGCCGTAGTAGTAAAAGCGGGCGTTAAACACTACAACAACAACTACCAGTGGGAAAGAATCACGTATTGTTTCAGAAATGCGATGAAGAGCGTGTGCCAAACAAGTTATATGCATTAAGTTAGGGAAAAATACCTTTCAGAGTTTGTCCTGATTTTACCATATAAGGACCTGCATCAGTAACAAATAAAAGTAACCGGTCGTATTTGATTCCACATGGCCATAGTAATTTCAAAGTGTTCATCACAAACTGGGTCACAGTTACATTGTCAGTGGCCAACAATTCGCACACATTAAGAAGATAAGGAGAAGTCTTTTGTTCATCATTTAAAGCACCCACGATTATATTAGCAATAGAACGGCGCTCAGAATCAGGAGTTTCATCAACAGACAACCACACAAACTGATCCACTTATTCATTTTGTATATTTGACGTTATAACAATGTCCGACATAATACTTATGCAGTGTACTTTCTTCAGGCACATGTTGTCGAGTGTACTTGGCAAGAATGTTTTTAATGTCGGATTATTAATTTTGAACAAGGGAATATCAGCAGCTAAAAATGCTTGACACAAGTCATAGGAAAGTTCAGTAACCCTACTTCCTAAACACTACTAGCTGTTTTTGAACAGGTTCTTTGTTTGCTAGTTTTCTGATTAAATTCTCCTTATGTTTTGCTATGTTTATGTGCTGAACTATTTGAAATCTTTTCTCACTCCCTACATTTTTCACACGCTCCACAAAACAGTACCCTATTATCTGTAGATATTAAATCACCCGAAAACTCTTTCTGTAAATTAATCTAGCACTCGAAGTTGGTTTTATTTTCGACATTTGAAGAGCTTTTTAACATTTTATACGTCTAATTTAATTTGGTGGGAACCAGTTCACAACTCTGTTACGTTTGAAGACCACAACACAACTACTGGTGCGCAGGCAAGCGTTGCTATAATCATGCTGCTCAAAATGTTGACCTGCACTTTATCTTTGCTACTATAAACCTCTCAGATAACACACTGATTATTTTCTACGAACATACATACAATGAAAGGATGGAAACAAGGGACTCACTGCATGACAACATGACTCAGCATTAGCTCTCGCCACCTCGCGAGTTGCATCATCATCATGTGCAATACTACCAATGTAAAAAATATTATACAGATGGAAAAAATAATAAACAAAAAATAATTAAAATATGCAATATAGGGGCTATAATATTGAAATCTTCGTGACTTGTATCATCATGTGCAATATTACTAATATGAAAAACATCATCCAGATGGAAAACAATAATAAAAAACCATAGAAATCATTAAAATATGCAATATAAGGGCTATGCTATTGACATAATATGCATTTATCAAAAATCAAGAAAATATGCAGTTATATGCACCATAAAATCATGTCCAAATAACTGAAAATTCCATAATTCGTGCACATATTGTAAAAGCATACATTTTTAACCGCTATGAAAAAACATGCAAAGGCGTGAACTTCCTAGCCCTAGTAATAATAGTAGTAATATGAATAATTGTAGTAATAGTAATAATAATAGTAGTAATAATGATGATGATGGTAGTGGTGGTGGTGGTGGTGATGATGTTGTTGTTGTAGTGTTTAACGCCCGCTTTTACTACTACGGCACCGCAGGCGGTGACACTGATGATACGTGGAATGAAGATGGAGCACCGGTGGAATGAAATGGCGGGGGAAATCGGAGCACCCGGAGAAAACCCGCCCTGACGCCGCTTCGTCCACCACGAATACCACATGCGGGTCCCTGGGATCGAACCCGGACCGTCTAGGTGGTAGGTGAGCGCGCAACCGCTCGGCCACGGCGCCGCCTGTGATGATGATGATGATGATGATGATGATGATGATGATGATGATGATGATGATGATGGTGGTGGTGGTGGTGATGGTGGTGATGATGATGATGATGATGATGATGATGATGATGATGATGATGATGATGATGATGATGATGATGATGATACGGTGGCGGCGTATCTTATGGTGTAGGTACAAATAGTGTTTAGTAGTAGCCAATCGGTAGAAATCAAAGCAATACAGACTTGCAATCGCTGCAAGCGAAACATATGGGTCAATCCCCGTCAAATCGAACACCCGTAAAACACGACTTTTGCGTAGGAGGTTCAAATTTTTTTTTTATGAATAATAGGCATCAAATAAGGAGACCCGTATTTTTAAATTACTTGCTTAGTTATGGCAATTAGAAACTAAGCAATTTCTGCGCGCACCGTAATATAAAATCACTTGTTACTCTAAGTTCATATAGAGTTGAGAGTTGGGGTTTGGCACACTGGAAAGTTTAAATATAACACTTTTAACAACTTTCGATCAATCATTATTACACATAAATTTTGGACTGTTTTTTTTATGGTATACTTTGCAAAACCAAAAATTGAATTTAAATCGATGTGTTAAAAATCTAAAGAAAAATACACACGTATTCCCTGACATTTTATCTATAAAATAAGATGTTGGAAACTATGGAGCTTGCATTAGTGCATTTGCTACAATTTTTTTTTCTGGGGGCCTGCAAGCGCACACGGACGAGTAACAAGCCAGGTGACTGCAGACAGCCTGCGAATTGCCGCGTCAGCTTTGCTGGTCAGATAACTTCTTCTTACTAAGGCAGTATAGTCAATGCAGACAAATGTCTCCACGATGTACCTTCTTTCTGATACTCCTGTGGCATCTGATACGTGCTTTTGAACTATTGAATTTTTTTGAAAAAATCTTCTGATGTAAACAGTTCTTTGCTTTTAGCTTCTTCCTTCATGTACGTCCATACATTTGAAATAATTTCTCTACTCCGACTGTGTAATGTTTTGGTCCCTAATTTAGAACGTACAGGTGGCATGATTGATTTACGGTATGATCAATGTCTCACAAATTCACTACATTCACTCTTTATCGCACAGGTCTATGTCTTCAACTGCACGCTGCACTAAAAAGCACCTGTGAATTAGCAAGGACTGTCTGAGATCATGCAGACATCCCTACCTTCCCCCTCCCTCCCCATGGTGTGCATGGTTTCATTCGCAGAATTATACAATATGAGCTGATGAAACAGAAGAAAGCTATGGATTCGCCAACAGGACTTCCAGTCAAGGTCAGGGGTCAAGAACGATGGGTCCAACTGTGCTTTAAAATTACACTCCTTCATTTCTTTGTCAAAAACTGAAGCTTTAGCTTTAGTGAAACAATTTTCTTTCGAAGAAGGAGGTAAAGCTGTGTGTTGTATGGAAACATTAGTTTAAAATGCATATTTTAAAAACATTTTGAAGATGCTAATAGTGTACATGTAATAGTGTCAGCTAGAAGTGTTCTCCTTACTGTACTGTTGTAACGTTCATGGAACCTCAAGCAATGAACAGTTGCCGCAATGGAAGGTGGCAATTGTGTGAGGTTACTGTAGCCGCCACCGCTGCCACGCGAATTCGCTGCACTGATTTGCAAAGTTAATTACAACTGAACTATTAGAGACTCCATTATGATTTTTTCTGAGAATATTGAATAAACTTCATTGTATTTTTAGGTTTTTTTTTCCAGATTTTTAAATAGTCGAGTTTATGTTATTATCTAACTTTAAAACTTTAATCGTATAAAATATAATATTAATAATTAATAAAATTTTCCAATAAATACCTCACGAAATACTGCAATTTATCTTTAATTTGAGCCAAAGATCAGGTAATTTACTTCATTACAATTGGAAGTATGATTGGTCGAAGAGTGAGGAGCACGCGATTTTTGGGACATTTCAAAAATTAATATCTGCCAAAATAAATTTTTTTATACAAAACGAAGAAACACGGGTCAAATATATTTTGTTCCAAAACACCAAAAAAAAAAAAAAAAAAAAAAAAATCAAGAAAATCTGAGAGATCAAGGCCATTTTTTGCCATATTTTGTTCGATTTGACGTGGAATGACTCATATGCATATCTTCAGGCGTGTCTTACGTGTGTCGATCAAGGAATTTAAATGTGTGGGGTAAATGAGCTATTGTATGCTCCATTGGTTATGTGTAATTTGAAAACTTGTTTTCCTTTATGCATCTGGCAAGCTTAGTTCGGGCGAAGATTCAGAAACCAAACAAATAGCGGCGTTTAATTTCAAGAAGTGTGGGCAACAAACTTTTCAGAGATAGAAAAAAGTACATAACAGCTGTATTTGTGTTGGCTTTTTCGAAGATAAATGAATCAGTCACGTCTAACCAAAGACATAATTTGGAGATGAATCTAAAACTATTTGTTCAATACCAGGTGAAGGAAGAAGAGTGTTTATTTCGCAAAAACCCAGCCTTGCCCAAATTAAACTCGTTACTTTACAAAATTGTATTGGCAGTAGGACTGAGATATAAGTTTAGCTTATGATGTTTTTGTTCAGTTTCACAGACAATATTGCTTAGCTTCCGTGCTAAATATTGATATCTATAAAGGTGCTGCAATAAATTCTGTGGGCTTCTTATAGTGGTTTTCAGATCATGTGAATTGAAACCCAAGAGTATTTTATTCCTATTATAATTCCTTTCAGTGTCTTTTTCCTATATTTGCAAAATAAATCACGTAACAAGAAGTTCAATGTGGTCACTAGTGATGCAATATGTTGTCCTAATACCTATAAAATGATACAATTTGTGGAATTTTTAAGTTTAAGTTAAAAGAAGAGTTTCATTGTGATTCCTTAAAGGAAAACAACAGATGATATAGTAAGCAAATAAAAATAATAAACCTGACTTCACTTAGCATACTAGTCGTAAATATTTCCCATCAGTGCGAAGGAGGGTTTACTACCTAAATCAGAGCCGCCCAAACTACGGCCCGCGGGCCATATTCGGCCCTCCAAGGTTTTTTTCTGCGGTCCGCCGGACTCACCTGAACTGCTTCAGTAGAGAAATACAAAAGGAACGAGGCTACGCAAACGTCTCCCCTTAAAACGTAAGGCCAAATAATATCCGAGGAATATCAGGCAGTTTTTGACACCCTTGTCCAGCAGAGGGTAGTGAAAACAAGACGATGCATTGTTAAGTTTGCAATTTCACCCTTCTCTGGCCTAGGAGCCAGCATCCAAGGATATATTTAGCAGGTCATTCCTCCCTTACGCGCCGTTGTCTACTGACTCCTCTTTCGCTGTGTTGGACAGGCTGTCTATTCAATCACCATTCGCATTTGTATTTGGTCCTGATAAAGAAGGGGGCGGTGTAGCAAACTGCCTATATGTGTCCGACAGACGATAACATTTGAAACAGAGACTATTAATAAACTCAGCTGCATTTTGCAAATATCAGCTTGTGTAAACCGCGCTGCAACACTACATAGGACTTAGAAATATTTTGCTCTCCTAATGCGTTCAATCATTTTTTTCCATAGCTGCACAAGGTAAAGACAAGTTCATCAGTGATGCGTATAGTGCAGTTAAATCGTTTTAGTTGAAATTGAAATTGTTCAAGGGACAAATGACTTTGCAGAACAGGACACATTTTCCTACACTTGCTACTCTCAAAGACCAGTTTCCGGAAGCACATTTAAACACTAATTCTTTTAAAAAATTTGAGGACATTGAAGAAGAGTTTATACAAAATCGGTAAACCTATTTGTAGAGTTTTCGATGTTTTCGATGTTTTCGTCACTTTTCACTTTTGATGTTGATAAAAGACCAGAACTGCTGTAACTAGAACTGTCAGACTCGCAGCGTGACAATGCAATGAGAGAAGCCTCAATTTCTACAAGTCGTTGACACGAGAAAAATATTCAGCTGTGAAGAAACAAGCCCGGCGTTTTTCTTCATTTTCCATTAACATATATAATACGTAAACAGCATTTATTTTTCGAAAATGAACCTCCAAAGTCAGCGCTAAGATCCAGCTTGAGTGATAGACGTCTGCAAGATGTGTTGTTCCTAAGCACAGCAAGCAAAAACTTAGACATGAACAACTAGTTAAGTTCCAGAAACCAGTTCCACCGTTCTCATTGAGTGAATTGAATCCACTTTTACACTTAATATCGTATAGTTCTTCAACACTGGCTAATGCATATACCGTGTAAAATATAAATGTATTTAATAGCATTAAGTAAACTCTACTTTAACGGTCCATAAAATATAAATTTATATAATTTTATTAAATTGTGCATATGGCTCGCGACTAATCGCTCAAGTTAATCAGTGGCTCTGCATGTGAAAATGTTTGGGCAGCTCTGACCTAAATGAAGCTATTGTTTTTCAAGAATTTTATTGGGTTCTAGTAAAGCGGACCAAAAAAAAAAAAAAAAAAAAAAAAAAACAGCTTGTATAGGTACTTGTACATTTGTTCTAAAACGGCAATATTTTAGAAATTGAGGTACAGTTACAAGTATCAGTATTCAAAGTTATGTGTTTGTATAAAAAGCTTAGATGTTTATAAACTTTCGGTTCACTGGAGACTACTTTGGAACTTATAACAAAAATAAACACGTTAAACTGCAGAAAAGACAGGTGCCTCAAAATGCGGAGCAGTTTTAAAAGTAATAAGTTGCGTATTTTAGCACACTCACCACCATGGATGGCATAATAAACTAGTTGAGAGATTGACGATCATTAAGATGCAGTGGAAGCCACGGTCTGCCTCCCCTCCCCCCCCCCCCCCCCCCTCCCACCGCAAGCAGAGAAAGCCAATGTAACATGTGGTTATGCTCAATACATGTTGCATCAGCCAGCTCTATAAAGAACGGAAACAAAAACTCGAGTGCTGCAGGCCTACCACTTGCTTACTTGTAAGAGTAAGCTGTTTCATCAGACAACAGTTAGAAGCAGTATGCCCATGGCACGGTAATTACATGCTCCAGTCAATTGCACCCAAAGAGAAAGGAGAACTATCCTTGATAGTCGTTGCTACAAGCTTTAGACAACAAATGGAGTTTGTTAAAGAATGCGGTGTCTTTAGTGGTCGGTTTGTATACTTTTAGTTGATGGGATACCACTTACTATTTCTGAGGTGTTAAGTTATGTAGTGAGAGGATAGACATTAGAACCAATTTCTGCGGTGTAACACGGAATGCTGGTGCAGTATTGCGTGGCTGTGGGTATTCGCGTATAGGAATAAATTGGAGGACCTCGAAATTGTTGAGTGGTTATAGCAACGAAATATTAAGCTGTTTAAATCCTTAGCTATGTTATTTCCTTACATGTGAACATTTTTCTTTTAATGACTCTTCCTTTAGAGTGTTTTTTTGTTTTCAAGACATTTATTATTCACGGAAAAATAACTATAATAGGTGGATAATTGTTCAGTAAATACGCCAACTGCTAGTCAGTTTCTGAAAGAGATATATAAATAAACAAATTATTATCCAACAAATTTTTTGAGTTTTGGTCACAAAGCTCCTGCCAACTTCTTCCTGGAAGAGGGAGATTGAGACTCCAGAAAGGACAAAAATTTTGTATAATAATTATTATTGTACCAACATTACATTTACTGTGGAAACTATTTATCCAGAGATACTTGCCACTTTTTTAGCTTAGCCTATGGAGTTCTTTACGGCAGTTTTTGATGTTCATATTTATACCTACACGTAAATTGTGTACTCACAAATTAGGAGTTGTGTACTTACATATTTCAGTTGTGCTTATTTTTACTACTCCAGTTAAATAACCAAAATTATAACTAAACTGCTATTGCTACCGTACTAAGCCGTGCACAGTTTGTATCATTTTGAAATATAATTTTTCATTTTCTCCCTCCCACAAATGGGACTCCAAGCTACGCTGATGTTTGTGTTCATACATTTCTCTTTTGTTCATGACAAAAGATTTTAAGCAACATTATATCACCCTGAAAGAAAAAGTTGCAGGGTAATCCAAAGAGCCATGCAACTATCATTGTATTTACAGCGTGCACTTTAGTGTTAGAATGAATAAAAATGTAGAGGGGGAAAATTGTGTCGTCCACGTGCTCTTTAATTAAAAACTTCT